>BLKM01000529.1:3117844-3510344 GCA_013340265.1 Coptotermes formosanus
CCCCCCCCCCCCCCCAAGAAAAATTCTGGGTACGCCTCTGATTCAGGAGGAAAGGCCAATATTTTGGGAGGTGATAGCATCGGTCATTGTGAGAAGAAAATTTTGCATGAATAGTTGTCTAATTCTGAAAGGTTTCCTAGATAGAGGTGTTTGAATCTACAAATACAAAAGTATTGTGAATGGTGATAAAGAAAATGAAGTTACTTACTGCTGATTTACGTGTATGTATATTTATATATGGGTATCTGTATGTATATACACACTTATTTGTAGGTTTATTCTGTGATGCTTGGACATTTAAGCAAAGCGAGCACTGAAAACAGCATAACAAACATTAGCACAGAGTGTCAGAAACACTAATCACCAACAAATGCACAAAGAAAGTTTTATCATCAATCGTAACACACTCCTACATGTTTCGACCCTGCTGGGTCATCTTCAGGGAGAACTTTTTGTTATCGTTACACTAAGGTTGCACTTTATAGTTGAGTGAGAATGTGCTGTTGACTGTGTACTGTGTACCCGAGGCGTGAACTCTCTGCGGTCCCGGCCTGCAGTGCAGGCCGGGCAGGCCGGGACCACGGAGAGTTGACGCCTCCAAAAACAACGCAGTACGCAGTCAACAGCACATTCCTATAAAGTGCAACCTTAGTGTAACGATAACAAAAAAGTTCTCCCTGAAGATGACCCAGCAGGGTCGAAACATGTAGGAGTGTGTTACGATTGATGATAAAACTTGCTTTATGCATTTTGTTGGTGATCAATGGTTTTGTATAATATGGTGCACGGTCAGGCAGCACATTAAATTAGCACATAGTGTCAGAAAAAGAGGTAACTAAAAGTGCCGGTCACTTTGAACAACAGTATAAGTCATAGTCAACCGGGGCATACAGAGGCAAGTCGTAAGCAGTTTTGTGTAAAGATATTTGTACTGAAAGCAGGCATTTTCCTGTGCTTTATTAAACGCTACACAGTCACCGTGTTTGGAGGAATGCAGTTAAAGGTTTCATGTTATTTAAGCAGTATGTACCTAGTGCAGTCAACCCGTCTCGTTGTGACGCTAGATGCGTGCGTCGAAATCAGGCTTTACTGCGGGAATATTCGGGAGCGGATAACGATTTCGGCTATGCTGTAAGTTCTAGGTTTGATGTCACTTCTTAAATGACATCGTCGCACCAATTAATCCACCGTACAATATAGATTATTATTATTATTATTATTATTATTATTATCCGAATTTCTCACTTCTCAGTTTAGCTGGGAAATATTGTGCATCCTGGGATATTTCATCAACAGGATTAGGCTCGGTGGTCTTGTGCGTAATTTAGGAAATTTCTTACAATTGAACATGTGCCAAGAATTACCACTTTTTGCATTCGTATATATGTGTTTGGGTGCAGGTTAAGTTGTTATTATTATTATTATTATTATTATTATTATTATTATTACATTATCTCCTTTATGCAGGGTATTCACACTTATATACTTGAAACAAACCATGTTTCTAGGGTATACAGTGTCGCAGCTATTCTGCGCGTACTGTTAATGGTGCATATAACGCTGCCTTCAATATTAAACTCCTTTGTGCTTCTACATTAGCACTTTCCGCAGTATGTGTGCTGTGCCCAATATAGCTGTTTTCTGCAGTTCCTTGGTATCGTGCTTTCCTGGTATGCTGCTCAAGTATTTTCTGAAGGATTTTGAAATGGTTCCACTTGCTGCTATTATAACTGGCGTCACCTTTGTTTTTACATTCCACATGCGCTGTGTTTCTCTTATAAGGCCTTTATATTTTAGAATCTTCTCGTCTTCTTTCTTTATCACATTTCTGTCTCCCGGGATTGCTACATCAATTAGCATACATGTTCCTTTTTCATTATCCCGGATTATGATGTCTGGTTCATTGTTGGGGATGGTTCTGTCGTTTGCACTTGTTGGTTCCATAATATAATAATAATAATAATAATAATAATTATTATTATTATTATTATTACTGGCAACTTGAATTTAGTGGGACAGTCTGTTACATCCCTGTGCAATATATGGCTACAATAACGCCGTTCACAGTGTCTTAGTGATGCTGTTCTGCTACAATCATCTGCCATCAATCAACAACTCGACTGCTTATCAACGCTTTTAATATGACGTTCTGCTTCTAGTCAAATTGTCATCGTTTTAGTTCTGCGTTCAAATACCTCGTCCTTTTCAACGCTTCTGATGCGTGCAGAACGAGCCTTTCAAAGCGTTTTTTTTTTGTCACAATTCGATGCAGGTACGATGACAACAAAGTGGCCTTTGCTGCCAAACCGAATGACAGTGTGTGTTGCAAGCTTAAAACCAATTTCAGACCATACTAAAAGTTCGCTTGATGGGGCACGATGTATTTAGCGAAAAGCTGCTGCCACAACACTTTTGTTTGTATGTGGGATGCCTTTATTTTATTGTCAAAACCCTACACCTTATATTTTTCCAATTCTTAGAAACCGATCTTACAGTACCGAAAGAATTTAATTATACAAGGAAGCATAAATAGACAATCTTGATACAGAACATCGCGTTGGTGTGTTAATCACAAGTGTATGTTTATTCAACTCGTCAATCACACACAGCCAGTTATATTAAATGCGTTAACTTGGCGACTTTGGTATCTACATATTTACTCCATGGTCACACAATTTTAACTTTTCCTTAGGTCCCATAGAAAAAAAACCTTAATTGTTTTATATACATTTATAATGTATCCATGCATCTGAAGCGGGAGATCTTCCTATAATATACACTGGTTTCCATTTTATAGTTCTTGTTAGTGGCCTGATGATGGCTCATTTGCAGAGCCAAAACCAGTTGCCAAGTTAACGTATGTAATGTACCGTGTTGGGTGTTATTGGAGAGTTGAATAAACATACTGTTATAAATAAATAATGTAACAAGCACTCTGATGCCGAGAACTTAGTAATGACTCCGACGTGCACATGGCACATGGGTACAACACGGTATACATGACCTCCACGTCGTCGTCGTCGTCGTCGTCGTCATCATGATCATCATCATCATCATCACTAAGCACGAGTTAGGCCTTAATAGGCCTGTTTCGGCCTCGTCTAATAGTCTCTTCAAAGGTCTTCCAAGTGGTCTTCATCTGTTTGGCCTATACTTGAGCAATATTTTGGGCATCCTGTTCTTGCTCGTTCTCGTTACATGCTGTAGCCAATATGATTTGTATCCTCTTAGTTTCTCGTCAATTGGTTCTACTTTCAACTCTTCTAAAATTTCTTCGTTACTTTTTTGGTCAAAAGTGTGTATCCGCTGTTCTTCTGAAAAATTTCATCTCGACTGATGTCAATCGGTTTTTATCCTTTTTGCCCGAGGGTCCAAATTTCCCTTCCATATAGAAGAATGGGGAGTGCCAGTGTATTATATATTTTTATTCTTGTAGACTTCTGGACCAAGGTTGGTTCAAACGTGTTGTTTAGTCATCATTGTCCTACCATTGCACCTAGGCTTTTATTTCGGCGTAGAAGAAACGTCAATTGTTCGTAGTCAAGAAGCAGAACTTGGTTCACATTGGAGTTTGTGGCGAATCGTTTGCTTGTCGGATAAGGAACCTCATGCTGCCAGCCGGGTTAATGTGACTGCTTACGGCGCTAAGGCCGAGAGGTTGTGAACCACCCTCCCAAGATTCCCAGCTACGCATGTGCCATGTATACATCGAAGCCAGAAAAAAAAATATTTTCGGTGTCGTAATGTTTATTACGTTAGTTTTGGAAACTCATTTGCACTTTTCGCATTCGAAAAACAGGTATAGTGTGATACGTAATGCATCCGCCGCCTTCTCCATCAAACTTTTTTAAGTCATTTCAAAATGAATTTGTGCTCTACAACTCAGTACATGTACTTGTTTATGTACCGTGTAAATCGCCTGAAGAAATGAGATGGATTAATATCAATTACTGTCTATCAGTACTGATTATTATGGATTACTATCGACAGAAACCATGGTGGGTGTAGGAACCTAGGCAGTCAGGCGTGCATGTGAAGTTCCTGTCATTTGTGTCCGATTGTAACCAAGCTTTAGTCTTCGCGGAGAATTTTAGTGTAACGTTCCAGTATAAAATTTCAAGCAAATCCATCCAACCAAAGCCTAATTGTTCCCTTGTGGACGAGCGGACTGTCACAAAATAACAGTTGCCTTTCGTCACATTGCGAATGCGCCCAAAAATGACATTCGGAACAGAAGAACTGAAATCTCCCTGTAAAGATATTAACCCTTCAATGCCCAGGGGTTACTGCACTTTCCACCACGTGTAACATTAAAAATAATTTCTACGTTCTTCCCACAGACTATATGTGTGCGCTTTGTGCTTATCTCCCTATACCACATTAACTGACTGGTTTTTGTAGCCGAGGCGAAATGTGTTTACTAAGCGGGACGAACTAAATCTTTAGTCTGTAAAGGTTAATGTGATGCTTATTTGTGCCCATTCTGGTTTTTATCCTAGTTTTACAGATAATTTTCTCTTGTCATTTTTGTGTTAACCGCCTTCTTACGTAACATATAGTGTCAGTTTCACCCTTCTGTGGCTCTCCGACAAGTGCTTTGTACCACTTCCTTGTGGAATAGGCCGCAGTTGATTAGAGCGAAGAAAACTGTGTTTAATGATGGAAACCTTAATAAGATACTACAAAAATTTCAATTACCATAAGAGAGAAAAATGTGAAAAGCTATCTCCTGTATTCTTACGAGGCAATGATAAAGTTCTAAAGAGTGCAAGTCTCGAGGAAAACAAGAAACAGTCGACTTTATAGAAATTGGAACTGCTTGAAAAAAGAAGCATTGTTAATATTGGAAGCATCCAATCTCTTTCAGGGCAGATATATTGATGAAGTTGCAAACACTGGACATTTTGGGGAACATATACATTGTGAAGTTGCAAAGAATAGCACTTTTCAGAACAGACTTCATTAATTTGCAGATACCGAATATGAATCTTTAGTATTCTACCAAAGGCAGCATTTTATTAGCGACGAATAATCATACATACAAATTTATGTTTTGATGTCAGCTTGGAGTAGTTTTTAGAGATGGTTTGTTTGAAATATTGAAACACAACATGGTTGCCCCAATGTAAGGTAAATGTAAATACAGAGATGAGACTCTTGGTAAATACGAATAAACTTAGTTAATGAAAAAACTTTTGTAATCCATTCTATTTTGTGGTTACTTTATGTCTGAATCTTCAACTTGGCAAACTTCTATCCAGTGTTGAATGACGGGCAGCAGGAAATGCCTTGTATGTTTTTGTTTCAGGTTGTGTGTTATAACTTTTTCAATGATACGATTTTAACATGGCCCTCACAGTGCCGCGCGTGAAACTCATACAGGGTTCAAACGGTCTGTTGACTGTTACTGGTAGACCTGTCTTCAGGTTTATGAGGGTATGGGGCATTTTAGCAGCAATTAGGAATTCACTAATGTAACTAAGTTTAATAAAATGCAAGTACGAATGATAGGTGTTTAGTGTTACATAAATATTTCCTGTTGATTTATCCCTTTAAAGACGATGCGTATCTGTTTTATGTAAGGACTCAGTGCGTACCGCGCTGTAAACACTCTCCACTTCGGTTATAAAAACCAGTCTCTTAATGTTTTATAAGGCAAAAGTCGCTGTTTGTTCTGAGATCCGTACAAAACACATACCACGCGATGTGGGCACCACGTAGAATTTTTTAATGTTAAACCTGGTGGTATGTAAAGTTACCGCTAGGCTTTAAAAGGTTAATGGTACGTAGGTCTGAAGATAATTTCGGACTCTAGAAGGTTTGGTAGACGTCTGTTTGGGAACCCCCGGTACACTGTACTTCGTGGAGTGTAGATGGTAGAGGGTGAAGTGGCTCAATCATCTTGCTAATCGGCTCTTCTGAACTCAAAATTGGAGAAGTAGACGTGTGCATGTCAGCGTGCACAAAATAGCGTGTTAAGGGCACACAAACACTTAAGGCATTTGGAATGTAATCTTCTGCAAACAAACGAAACACAATAGATTTTAAGGCTGAAATATAGTCTGTAAACATGAAAAGAGAATAATGACAGAAGTATAACGAGAATATTACACACATTTTAGAGAAAAAATGAATATTTTAACAGGAACAACCGGCCTTTAAAATATACCTTAGGCGTAGGAAAGTAATGTGATGGTTGAGGTAAAAGCATATAGGATCCGTGGAGAAGAACTAAGTGTGTTACAATGAATCGAAGAAAAGACAAACTGTTGAAAGAGTATAGATTAACGTTTTTGATAATTTCTGTCTTTCTGACTGTCGAGAATGGGGAATGAAGTACGAAAACTCTCCTCCCGTTCATGTTTATTTCATCTTTTGATGCACATTTTTTTAGGATGCGGATGTATGAATTGCGTGTATTACGCATATGCGTTAATTAACCGCGCTGTAGCACACAATGCATTTTGTGTAGGCGGAACTTTCTGTATGACATGCACAACCTTTATTAGCCGAAGGCTGTACATTTGGCGAAAGACGTATATTTATTATTCTCGTTCAACATATTATCCTTTTCTAAAAAGGAACTACAACGGTTAGTAACCTAACTAGTGTTTTTGACATTGTCCATTGTCGTGCATATTTTCACACCGCGGCGTTTTGGAAGGTGGGACTTTTTTCAATCTTCAGGTGGAAAGGGGCGAAGAATAACCAGTTCTGTTGGTTTCTTTATATTTTGCATACCGATGTGAGACATATCAATAAATATGAAATAAAAACATTTTTTATTTTATATTTATTTATCAATTCTGTTGGGCCTGTTAGGAGGACCTATTCATTGTCACTGGGCCCGGTCATTCCAAGAGCCGGTCTTTGTCGCTGGACGTAGAGAGACCAGTTTTTTCAGTGATGGAGTCAAATCCCGATAGCGGACCCACCAGTTTAGTATTCCTGTTGCTTTTGTTGTGAAGACGACAACAGATCCCTTGTATGAATGTTGTGGTGTAATGAACACAAAACAGCGGGCACTTTTAGAAACTCTGGTGAAGTTACTGCAAGATGCCACCGCTAGAATCTTGTAAGATTTAATACAAAGGAAAATGTGGCGAATATTAGAAGAACTTCAAGCCGCGATCCCCGTCGTATAGCGGTCGTAGGCGGTCAGCCATAGTGTGTTTTGAGAGCTATGAAGTTAGTTCTTTAACCCTTTAAAGACGCAGCTTATCTGTTTTATGTAAGGACTCAGTGCGTACCGCGCTGTAAACACTCCACTTCGGTTATAAAAACCAATCTCTTAATATTTTATAAGGCAAAAGTTTCTGTTTGTTCTGAGATCCACACAAAACACATAAACGCAATGTGGGCACCACGTGGAATTTTTTAATGTTAAACCTGGTGGTATGTAAAGTTACCGCTGGGCTTTAAAAGGTTAATGTCAGAGATTTCCCTAGATGCAGACCGTTCTCATGCACGCAACAGTAGAAGAAAGACTGTAAAATTAAACAAGTATGACTGTTGTATTACGTTTGTTTAATGTATCTGCAAGTCGAGGCTTCTGCAGACAATTTAACTTTCAGCTCCTACGCTTTTAACCAACATTAACTCTTAAATCTTTACAAATGTGACTGTACCATTAGCTCCGGACAGCTACAAGAATGCCCACAATTCCACCCAGGGCCAGTTCTTTAGATTTATTGTCAGTGCATTCTATTTATTCAAGATCGACTCTTAATTTTGTTGTGTATCTGAACTTTGGTGTTTATGTAGCCTGTTATTAAGTCATTTTTGCACTAATATTCTGTAAACGCGTCTTGTTTCACTTGTGTATAAGCATATCAGCGTTATCAGTTAAGTTTAAATTGAACTTTTAAAGATATTATTTACGTTTACTGCGCGATTAGAAGTCTTCATAAAATTTATACAGTTAGATCTGAGTTAAAGCCATACAGCTGGACAAACTTACTGGAAACTTCCAAACAGTTTTGTCTATATTAACTAATTTCCGAGATGGAACAAACTTGGAATACATCCTGTTTGGCACCATGCCCATGTAATGCAGATTACTATCTTCGTGCATGTGACGCCGTGTATTTTGAGAAAATTATACCAGACCGTACGGCTTTCATTCCGCTAAGCAGCAATCGTAATAGTCACCACTGTGAGAATCTCGAAGCACACCTGTCTATCACGTGCATGTATTTCATGTTTGTGGCACAAATAACGCTGATGAATCATAAATTCTTTAATCAGAGAATTTCTCTTACTTAGGTGTAGTTTCATTATGTGACCGCTGTCTTTATTTCCATGGCACGACAGCTGCTATTTGGTCAGCGCCTCCTCATTTTCGAGACTTCATAATCACACTCAGACACAACACAATTGGTATGACTTCTCTGGACGAGTGATAAGCCCGACGCAGGAACGTATACCTGAGGACACCCAGATATCCAGGCCCTCGGCGAGATTCAAACCCGCAATCCCAGCAATCGAACGGCCGCAGACCCACGCCTTAGACCTCTCGGCCACTGAGATCGGCTATATGACCCCTATACGAAACACCATCTTAGGCAAAAAAGGGTTCATAATTGTAGTAACGTGTAAAATAAATGCTTTAATTACTGTGCGGTATCTTTACTTAATTCTCATGCAAGGCAGTGATTAGGCGATTATTATTGATTATGAGCTCATAAAATGTGACATGACAGTAATTCAGTGTCGTGATTCAATCTGTTAAAAAGTTAAACAATAGATGATCCTGATTAATGCGTAAGTTCATGTCGCTTTCAGTATGTGCGTTTGCATATAAATACTGGTGCCGGCCGCTGCCTGTCATTAACCATATTGACAAGTTGTGCCCTGCCTGTCAATGTACTGAGCAGGCCTCGTACTGGTAATAGCACTTCAACGCTTTGTGTTATCTTAAAAAGATCCTGCGGAATATATTGACTGTGTATTCAGTGGTAAATATGCTAAACTCATTAAAAAATTAAAATAAGGCCGTTGTAGTGTCAGGTGTTGAATTACCGGCTGATCACAGTGGAGGCCAGGATCCAATGCCAGTCCAGTAGCAGATTTATGGGGTTTGTTGTGGTCAGTTTTACTATGGTAGATTTTCTGCCGACTGCTTCGTTTTAATACCTACCTACCTACCTACCTACCTACCTACCTACCTACCTACCTACCTACCTACCTACCTACCCACCTACCCACCTACCCACCCACCCACCCACCTACCTACCTACCTACCCACCCACCTACCTGCCTACCTACCTACCTACCTACATACCTAACTAACTAACCAACCAACCAACCAACCAACCAACCAACCAACCAACCAACCAACCAAACAACCAACTATCAGAACATTCTACTCACTCAGGACTTCTACGCTCACTCACGTGTTTGCCTAACTTTCTAAACACTTGCAATGCAGTCATTCAGTCAGTAAATTATCTAACTTTTATAACTGATTTCACTGACTTACTGTGCTCACTGAATGACTACATTGTCATAACACTCACTATATTGACACATTATGTTCCCTAAACACTCACTCTTCCGCCCATTTATGCTACCAAACCACTTTAACCCACTCCTCTTTCGTTAGAACATAAACCCTTTCGTTGCGCTAATTTGACTCACTCTGTCTATTAACTCCGTTAACTGACTGCACTTATTGAATGACTGCATTGACTCATTGCACTCAGTGACTCGCTGTGCTTTCTGAACACATCCTCAGTCACTCTATAACGTCAAAGTACTTCACTAACTGACTACATTCAGGCACTCTAACACCTTCAGTTTTCGTCTGTTTCACTTCCCTCTCTCGATATTTTCTCCACCTTCCCCCACTAACAGAAAATAAGTTTATTCAATTGGTAACTAATGTGACTTGCATTCGGGGTATATCAAATTAGAGTCCGGGCCGCAGCGCTGACCATTCCGATTACTAAGTTTGTCGTAACTTTAACAGTGACTATAGGCACGTGTTATTATCCTTTCCCCTGCAGTCATGAGGAATTCGACAAATAAAGTAGTTAAATTTTTTGAGAAACATGAAGCGAACAAACAACTTGGAGGAACTAAATGTAGAAGGGAGAATATTACTAAAGGTTTATCGACGTGTACTTGATCCATCTGGCTGAGGGTAGGGTGAAGTGGTGCAACATTGTGAGTATGCTTATGTGCTGTCGGGTTCCGTGCAGATATTGTCGTAACCGCTATCATGATGGAAATTTACATGTGTAAAGATACAGTTCTTACGGCGCAATAAACACTAACCATTACGGCTACTGAAACAAGTAAATAAATTAATCTTGTGTAGGGGCCATGAGGCACGTATGGGGGGGAGGGGAGAGGTGCATACAGGATTTTGTTAGGGAGACCTGAGGGAAGGAGACCACTTGGGAGACCCAGGCGTAGATGGGGGATAATATTAAAATTGATCTTCAAGAAGTGGGATGGAGGGGCATGGACTGGATTGAGATGAATCAGGATAGGAACAGGTGGCGGGCTGTTGTAAATACGGTAATGAACCTTCGGGTTCCACAAAATGCGGGGAATTTCTTGACTAGCTAAGACCTGTTAGCTTTTCAAGAAGGACTCTGCTCTGTGGAGTTAGTTAGTATTGTATAGGGGCCACGATATAATTTAAAGACCAGGGCACCGCCTGTATCCTCCCTCCCCCTCCCTGCTCCCCCTCACGGGGCACAGAGGCCTGACAAAACTGACTTCCCCATTGAGTCACAAAAACATAAGCCCCCAACTTTGTCACACTGGGCACAACCCTGAGAAACCCATCCAACCAAATTTTAACCCCCACCCACCCCTCAAAGGAGATATTGCCAATCGCGGCACAGGTCCTTAGTATGGCAATAACAGGGCTCTCTGCCAAAACGGGAAATCCGTTAGTGTAAGCACAGTCCGTATTATAATCACAAGGTTTCCTTATTACAAGCCAGCTTATGCGTTCTGTACTCACATATGGTTAAGCGGACTAACGGACGTCGTCCTTAACCGTTTAAAGCCTAGCGGTAACTTTACATACGACCAGGTATAATTTAAAAAATTCTATTTGGTGCCCACATTGCGTTTATGTGTTTTGTACGGATCTCATAACAAACAGCAACTTTTGCCTTATAAAACATTAAGAGACTGGTTTTTATAACCGAAGTGGAGAGTGTTTACAGCGCGGTACGCACTGAATCCTTATATGAAACAGATACGCTTCGTCTTTAAAGGGTTAAATAGATCTTTGGTGAAGCTGTAATTGCGTATACGGAAACAGTCGTTACAATTTCTGAGACTCTTGAAAATCGCAGAAATGTACTGTGTAGGGAGAATGTATAATTTCCTAATGCTAATCGTGTTGGACATAAAAATGCTAGCCCTTAAAAGGATACCGAATTGAACGACTATCAGCTTCCAAAGAAGGACTTACTTATGTCATCAGTTATGTAGTCTGGTCACCCTGTGACGAAGCTCTACGTATTTCGCATTGTCTCCCTTCCGAATGCCTGTTCGCTCAGCTAGACCATCGTTTACCGAAGTCTCGTCACGTTTTTCCGTCATGTCGAGGGGAAATCCATGTAACTGTGTGACTGCCTGACTGAGTGACTGATTCAGGGAGGGTGACATTTACAGACTACTCTACAACCCCTTCCTGACAATCCTCACTTCACCAAATTCTTTCCTTCCTGTTTCCGGTCATTGTAACTTGTTACTAAGAGGCTACAATGTGAAGGCCAGGAGAAAGGAAGAACAAAGAAGAGGAAGAGAATGAAAGTAATTCATAGTTAACACACACACTGCTTTTTGAAACT
Source organism: Coptotermes formosanus (assembly GCA_013340265.1). Classification (NCBI taxonomy): domain Eukaryota; kingdom Metazoa; phylum Arthropoda; class Insecta; order Blattodea; family Rhinotermitidae; genus Coptotermes; species Coptotermes formosanus. The sequence goes on from BLKM01000529.1 coordinate 3,129,664, forward strand.
TAAAGAGAACCTAGACACTATTACTGAGGTGCTGTGTTGTGAATAAAACATTACAACCAGACCCGTCTACAAGGAATAAAATGCACTGTCGTCTCTGGTGTTATAGTGGACTCTGATATGTGGACACTGATATAGTTGTATTTTCGAATTAATCAGTTCCAAGTAGTGTTTAATTTGTTTACTTGGAGGAGTTAATTCTGCAAATGATTAACCCTAACGCGGTAATGTAAGAAGAAAGAACCATTTTATTTTCGTTCAGAATTTCTGTAGCAAATATTTACCATTCTTCCTTGATTCCGAAGTACTAATTTAAATGCGGTCATCGTAATTTTTGTTCTTATAACAAATCCAAAAACAGCCACGATTGCCAACCAAGGCCATAGCATCAACAAAAAATCACACGAAAAATAGTACAAGATATTAGAGGACTTTAACATTGTAAGAAGGTTTTAAGAGTAGCATGCATAGCACTTCTTAAGGGTTTTATATAATAAAATTGATGTATTCCTCCTTGAAAATGGCAGCTCGCCGAAACATGTCAGAGGAGAAATAAAATAAATAAACTAATTGAGAACTGTGCATTTGGTTGGTCTAAAATTACCAAACATCGGTCACAATAACTTCGGAAAAAAACATGTCTTTGCCTTTATCATAAGCCCGATGCTTTGATAGAGTTTCGTGTTTCGCTTCCCTGCAAGATTTACTGCATTAATGATTATTTTGATTGGTTAAAGCTGGGAATTTAAAAATTAAATCGCAGTTGAAAAATCCCAAGTACGAACGAAGTGGGATGGTTATTTAGTACGTGTAACATAGACCTGCCTTAGGTTAGCTTGTGACAATCTACAGATCGTGTAGCTTCTGTTGTATAATAAGGGGGCGTGTCAGAATCCTGCGCGACAGAAGTGGATGTGACGTTTGAACAAAGAAGTATACCTATTTAACCAGCTAACAGCGACTGTCTAAATAACGCAGTTATGCGGTATATGAAAACACTTTTTGTGTGTTTTTTAAGAACCGAGATTAATTTTTGTGTTCTGAAAGGTCCACACTGGAAACTTTCCACAGGAATAGTACCCTATCTGACGCCCTGTCCAAGGACGAGTCTGATATTATAATCACGTCTGTGTTTTGTTTTAAGATTTGTTGCTCATATTGCCTGTTGTTAAACAAAATTTCAGCGAAAAATTAAGGATGAATTTCGTTTACATGCGGTCGAGAGTGTAGCATTGCTTCGTGTTAGAGAGGCCCTGAGTTTAAAACTTCGACGGGACAATCGCCATCCTAACACGATTTTCGTGGGGTCCTATGTTTCTTCGAACAAATAATAGAACCATATTTACATATGCAACGTTCTGTACAATTCCTTTATGTACTGATCAACGTAGTGTTCAGTGCTGTGTAGTCCGAGCTGCCTACATGCCCCTTAAATTAACTATAAATAAAATAAAGTTTTCGTCGATATTTGAGTTTCTCACTGCTTCGAGTGTGGTGTGGGATGTGATGCAATGTAGCATAGTAAAAATCTGCAAATATTTCAAAGTAACCTGCTACAACCCTCTTTTCATACCCTGAAGACGGAGGCGGCAACTTCAAATTTGTCGTCTTTGCAGGAGAGTTTGGAACGAGTAACAGCATATGTAAATTCACTGTGGCCATGCAAAGGAGCAGAAATGTGGCACTTGTTTGCGCAGCATATGACTGCGACAGCTACTATTAATTTTAAAATGTCATCCAAATATGTAATGTTTACAGATTTATTTGGAAAATGTCGGAGATTTTTAACTCTACTTCGACTCAATCTGTAGGTGGGCCAAGTGACAGTTTTCTGTAAAGTAAATTCACTTGTTCCTCAAAAAAGAGCTCTTATACGACACGAAAATTATTGTTGTACTGTGCAGCGTATAGTCTGCTTCCCTGTCTGTCGTGAATATGAATAACGTGTTGCAGCCACAGTTTGTACGTACGTGGTGCCTAAAGAACGCGGACCACAAGGATAAAGACTTTAACCCTTTAAAGACGAAGCGTATCTGTTTTATATAAAGACTCAGCGCGTACCGCGCTGTAAACACTCTCCACTTCGGTTATAAAAACCAATGTGTTAATGTTTTATAAGGCAAAAGTTGCTGTTTGTTCTGAGATCCGTACAAAACACATAAACGCAATGTGGGCACCACGTAGAATTTTTTAATGTTAAACCTTGTCGTATGTAAAGTTACCGCTAGGCTTTAAAAGGTTAATTTTACATTTGCCATACCGAGCATATATTCACTAGAATAGCAAAACAACAGACCAACACGTGCACGAGTACTTTTATTCCTTGTAAAAGAAGTTCACTTAGAACCGCAATATGTTTCACTACACTACCGTGGGATCTTCAAATGTTTATTGTTGATGTTTTGTACTTCAATCGTCACCCCCGATAATGCTACCGTAGTGTGCTGAAACATGTTGGTTTTATAAGGGAACTTCTTCTGTAGGCAATAAGAGTCCTTATGCACGTGTTGATCCGTTGTTTTGCTATTGACTTTAATTTTAATTTATTCATGAGTCTTAATGCACTTATCAGTCCACATTTATTATTGTTTAAACAGTCTGTTGAAATTAACACTAATGAGCGTGATTCCAGGCTTCCGCCACGATGTAGATGAGATCTGCCATCTTCTGGGTTACTACGCTGCGTAACATCCCACAAGAGCGCAAATCTCGTCATGTAATGTGTATCGTATGGTGACTGTCAAGTGGCAAATGCGTTTGTCTGAAATTAGTTATCATATCCTAATTACGTCGCCGTGCAGGAATATGATATTTGTCTGATAAATAGTACCCCTTATTTTATGAAAGCCGAATTTAATTTGCCATGTTTTTAAGAATCCGACACGGATATATTTTCATCCACATGAACAGAGCCCACAGTCTTCCACTTTATATCTGTGATATTACTGACACTTTTAACTAAATTAACCGAGTTCTGCTGAACGCAGTTTGTGAATTACTTCAGTGGATTTTAATTAGGCCGAAAGGTCGTGTCAAAAGGATTTTTCTTTATATAGCCCATTGGCGCGTGTGTCTGTCTGTGTGTGTGCAAGACTTTTTAATTTTGAAAGTCTGAATTCATTCTTCCTTTCTATAAAGGCAAAGGAAACGTTGTCCCTGTACACGTCAGGAGGGCGTGCAGGGGGAGTGAAGCTATGGATCCACTTATTTCAAAGCTCGACACTGGATGAAGGAGATTTGTCAGCCTAACACCCCGGCCGCCTTACCCCCGGGGAAGGAGCCCCTGGCTTCCATTGAATAGTAGGGTGTAGGGACCTCTAGCCGGTCTGGAGGATGTGGGGTATATATAAATCTCTTGCTTATAACAGGATTCAAACCCCGGATCGACCAGCCGCTAGCCTAGTCACTAAACTCTATACACTACTCCGGGCGCCCATCTTGCTTTATATAGGTTTTTCTCCCCCGCTAAACAGAGTCGTGTCCGTGGACCACATTGTCAGCTGTAATGTAGTGCCAATGCCTTTCGCATCATGGTGCCCGTTCTTGCGACCAAGAGATGGGCCAGTACTGTTACAGTACGAATATAAAGAAAGTGTGAACGTGGGAAGTCTCCATCACTGTAACTTTACTATAAAGGGAACTGTGATTTAGGCGGTCTTCTCTAGCTTCGGCTTCCTCTTCTTCATTCTTACCTGTTATATTATTATTTGCCTGCTAGTTCCAGGAGAAAATTTCCTTGGTATCGGCTACCTTATTCTTCAGCTTTTCTTCCTCTTCTTCTTTTATACTCACGTACCAAAGTCTCTTGCTTCCACCTACTGATAGAATTCGTTTGAAATATAGAAGGCGTATCTACAATGCTTGGAAAAACTTTAAAAGCGGTATTTTTAATACTAAATCAAGACAAATTTTTGTGTAAGCTAATGTCCGAAAGTGAGTGGTTTTTGAGTTCAATTGAAAAATAACATTCAACAATAAATACTTAAACTATGTAATATTTTACTTACAACTGCTATAATTTATTTCCGATACACATCCTCAATTTAATTACTGTTGATTTCTTATTGTGGGCCGATTTCTCGTCCAGAGGAGCCCTACCAAGTGTGTGTGTGTGTGTGTGTGTGTGTGTGTGTCATTGTCTGTGACCGGGTGCAACGGCTACAGTGAGTAGGTAGAAGAAGTCAGACTAAGAAATGAAGAATTTTTGTTATCATCAAGTCACAATTTACAACAAATGCTCAAAATTTCCCCCAATTAAATCAATGCATGCAAGCTCTCCCCTGGTCATAAAGTTTTCTAGCCTTGTCAAATGTTCAGGGGCCGTTGCGAATGACTTTAGAGCCACAAGAATTGTACTGGTGAAGTGTCACTTCATTTTTATTGGAGCTGAATACCTTAGGGGTTTTAAATGCCCCCACAGATAAAAATCTAAAGGACTGGGTTAACACCTTGTTGGGCTGTTTGCAGATATATATTGATATTAACTTGTTCCCTCTTTTGGTGTGAGGGAGTCACTCCTGAGGTTTGTGCGAACATCGATTTATAGCGTGGATGATGATATTTTGTATCTTCATGTAGGAAATATTTCCAAGAATTCTATCGTTTAGGGTGAACACGATTCTTCCATTTTCTTCTTAGAAGGTGCAGAAAGCATACTCCTCCTGTAGCATTAGTATCCACCGACAAGACTACACGGCGTCACAATCCAGAAGACCGTAATCCGAATAGACATCTATCGTGAAGATTTGAAGTCTTTAATTCCAAAGTTTTTTCCCCGTTTTTATGCTAAACTCTGCCATGGCATCAGTTGGATCTGTCGGTTTGCGAATAAACAAGGGAACCGAATTTCAAAACCTTCCCCAGAGAGTATTTGAAAGTCTACGCGTGAAGCTGTCGGACGCTGCATTTATTTTGGTGTCACTGAAAACTTCTATATTTATTGGACCGTAACATACAGCTCGCCTGCTCTGATATACTGGAGACCACTTCATATCACTTCAAGGACCCTGAATTGGGTTTCCGTCAAACCGTAACGTGAATCCAGGGTGGAAAATTTCGGCTGTGAATCCTATGAGCAGGTTAACGTCACCTTAGACAATATACGATAACTGAACTGCGTGCAGTGTCAACGTAACGTGAATAAAAAAGTCAGGGATATCGAAAATTTATAGTACAGTTTTCCCCTATATCTACGTTTGACAGCAGTGATAAAAAGTTTTTGACGCGGTGGTTATTTAAATGTTCTGTGTTTGTGGGAATATGGTAGATAGATTGTTGGTTAAAGGAAGTGACATGTTTTAGCATTTTCTCAAGGTCAGTTTTTAGGTGCGTTCGCAAAATTGTGAAAAAAAACGGCAGCCAGCGTCGTCGTATCTGCCTGTCTGTCTCTCCTTCCGTCTGCCCGCATGGAGCAAGTTGGCTTCCACTGGAGAGATTTTTGTGAAATTTGACATTTGAGTATTTTTCGAAAATCTGTCGATAATAATTTAAGTTTCACTAAAATTTGACAAGAATCACGAGTACTCTGCATGAACACGTATGTACATTTATGATATCTCGCTGAAGTTTTCTTAGGATGAGAAACGTTTCAGACAAAGACAAAATCTTCCTGTGTTCGAATTAAGTATGTTGTGACAAGCCTATCATGTGGCAGGCATTAGAGATACAAAAAATTCACACAAAATATTAGGAGGAAACAACTTAAGAAACCTAAGCACAGACTGAAGTGTAATAATAAAATATATCTTAGATAAATAAGGCTCGAGCCTATGGACTGGAATCACGCGACTTGTGATTGTGTTCAGCAGGTAACATTCGTGATCCGTAAGGGGCAGGGAATTTCTGTCAGGCTTGCCCTCTCAAGACCGTGGTCACTGCAGTTACATTCCTTATGTAAAACTTTTGCTTTGTGTCCTATTCGATTTTAGGATTAATTTTAAAACATGAAATTATTACACTCGTTCATTAGAATTCCTTGGGTCTGGTATCGGCCCTGCGACCACTTTCTATCTACACAGAAAAATACAGAAAGAAAGCGGACACACTGGTACATCCATGATTAAAGCGACATTCGCAGTTCCGATCCGGGTACTGTACGAGACACGAACTCACGCGATTTTTTATGTATTTTTTATTCAGAAAGGTACAGACAAGTTTGACGTCATTGAGCTTCGAACACAAGGCTATGTGAACATCAAAGAAGCTTCCAGAAGATCGATGCATTTTGTAGCGCAACAGTGAATAACATCAGTAATGCATTCCTGTATCGTGAAATGTGTGTTAAAAACAGGTCTAAGGGGAAGAATCAAGTTGCCATAGTCTAATATTTGTATCCTACATCCGCTTTGTCTGCAGGGTTAATGTTGTGTTTAGCGTTCGCTTTATGAGCTGATATTCTGTAAAGTGTCTTTAAACAACAAATACCCACTAATGCTTCAATATTATTACAATCTTTTTCATGTAAATAAATTACATTTTAAAATCTTCTAAGCCATTCACCTCAAACTCGTTGTTTAATTAAAGGACATGTATTTCTATTTGAAAGAACAATTCATTACATAGTCTGTTTTGTGGGTTGTTTAACGACGCTGAAAATATCTGAGGCTCTTGTCTTCATTTTTATCCTGGTTGTTTTTAAGGAAGGAAAACATGTTTATGAAATATGTGCCTTTTTGTGCGTATCCTTTTGGTTCATTTTATGAGCCAGTTGATCAGCGTTCGCAGAATTGATAAGACAGTCAGGCTTGTCGTGTTTTTTCATTTTTCCACAGTCAGTTATAACATGGCGGACGTTCGATTTTTTGAGGTTGGGGCTGCAGTAGCACCAGTAACTTTACACTGATGGGCAGTAATGGATTATCTACGAAACATACGCACATTTTGTTAAGGTACTTTTATAAAATATAAAAAAGGAAAATGGCGGAAGTGAGAATATTTCATGTAGAATTCTATTTCATGGCGTTAGTTTATAAATTACAAGAGGTTAACAAGTGAAATTTGATGTAAATATAGGCCACTTTGTGCTTTATTTTACGAACCTATAATTACATAGCGTAAGCAGTAGGGCGACTGGCGAGTGATGAAGTGGAGAGGAGTTAGAAGAATGCGGTTGTGACCTAATCGAAGTATTATCCCGGAATTTTTCTGGGGGTCCTCAGTGAGACCGCAATACACACAGGTATGGCAGCCAGTTTCTTGGTTGGGGTTATATCTGGGCACTTTCCGAATAGAATTATAGTGCTTTACCGCTACAGTAACCTTCTCGGTGAGGTAGTTTCTGATCAAGCGTACCTAAACACTACGCATGGAACACTATATGCAAATAATTAGGAACATGGCGAAGGTGCGAATCTTTAGGGGCTATATCCCCTGTGGTTAAAATAGAAGGAGTATGTACTTAAGAATGATGTTATAACAACGAAATAAACTTGCAACATATGTAATTGGGTGTATTAGCTCTGTAGGTGTATAAATGTATGTAATATAAACCAGGTTGACAGAGGTGTTCCAGGAATTACGTCTTATGATATTGCGTTTTTTTTGTCATACTTATTACGCCGGTCACTTGATCAACGCCACTTCTTCGACTTACACTACGGGTCTCCAAGCTTTTCACTGTATCAGGCGGCATGGGTTCTTTAATTTTTTTTGTCGAGGGTCGCAGGTAAAAAAAGGTAAAGCAGTCCCATGACAGGCCCACAGGGCTCCAGGAGGTCGAGGCTCCCAGATTTATAGACAGTCGGCACATGAAGGTGGTAAGGTTGTCAGCCCTACGCACCGGCCGCGTTTACCCCCCAGGAAATATTCCTGGTACTCATTTCCGTTAGAGTCTGAGTCGACCCCAGGGCCATAGTGCGACCGACAGGATTATGCCAATGAAAAATTCCACTGACACCATCGGGAATCGAACCCGCGACCTGCCGGTTTGTAGCACAGTGCCTCAACCAACTGCGCCACCGCGGTCGCAGGTATAATTATAAAGTCGTGACCAGTAAAGAAAAGTGTGTTCCATTAACATACGTAAGCTAATTGCAGTCCCTTATACATATATTTTTTTAATAAGTAACTACAGTAACCAACAAATGCGGATAAAACGACTAAAATAATCATCATTATCATCGGCGTTACAACTCATAGACAGTCTTGGCCTCAGAGATTTCCGCCATTCTTCGCGATTCATGGCTGTTGCCCACCAACTCCTTATTCCCAGCATCCTTGCATCCTTTCTCGCGTCATCTCTCCACCTGCCGCGTGGTCTTCGCGCTTTTCTTGGTCCTTCCGGTAGCATATAGATCAGTCTCCTAGGCATAGAATTTTCCTCCATTCTTGTAACATGACCAGCCCATCGTAATCTTACAATTCTGATTATCACTGAGAGTCTGGGTTCTTTGCAAAGATCGTACAGTTCTTTGTTATATCTTCACCTCCACTGGTCATGGTTCTTAACAGGGCATATATTCTTCGAAGAATTTTCCGTTCCACTGAAATTATACATAACGTGTAAAATTCCTAAATGTTTCATTGCCAACGGCGCCCTCTCCAGGGAATCCAAAGTACAAAGTTTTGCAAGTACCAACACAACATTCTTGATGTTGTATTAATAAAATGTTAAAATATTAAAATTATAACTTTTTTAACGTCAAGATTGATGTAAGATGACGACGAAGTCAAGAGTCTAAGGTTTTATGTGATTGTATACCATGTGTGCATACACACATCAAACTATTTCAACTACGATTCGGGAGGATCTAGTCCATGTGGCGTATGTCGAAAAGCAGCACCGACTCACGCCACATGGACTAGTTCCTTTTGAATCATACTTGAAATGATTAGATGTTTGTATACATTGGCCTACATGACATATAATTTTATACAACCTTGGACTCTTTCCTACATCGCCATCTTACGTCAAATATAAACTTAACAATCTTAATAATTTTAATATTTTAATATTTTAACATATTCAAAGCCTAGCGGGTACTTTACGTAGCGGCTGGTTTAACAGTGATAAATTCTACATTGTACTGACATCGCGTTCATATGTTCTGTATGGATGTCAGAACAAACAGCAACGTTTGCCTTGTACAGCATTAAGTTATTGGTTTTTATAATCGAAGTTGAGAGTGTTTACTGCGCGGTACGCACCGAGTCATTATATAAAAGAGGTACGTTTCTTCTTTAAAGGGTTAATGCAATACCAAGATTGTTGTGTTGATACTTGCAAACCTGGCGCTGAAAGATGTAGGAATTTTATGTGTTATGTATGGTTTGTAGTCGTTTTATGTGCATTTCTTGCTTACTGGAATTACTGGTAAAAATACTACACGGAGAGTATAATGTCAGTATTTTCATAAATTTAAAATTTAGTTACCTAACACATGTACCTCAGCTGTCAGACCGTCATTGTCTTCACAGTCAAAGCCGTGTGAAACTCGGTTTCATAAATGTGTGTGTGTGTGTCTGTGTGTGTGTGTGTGTGTGTGTTGAATTGTTACACTGGCAGTTCACTGTAGGTCATGCGGTGCCTTGCTGGGCTTACCATTCCCTACGGACCTGCAGTTTGCAATACATTGTTTCTCTTACCCATTTACACCTTGTCACCGTCAAATGACGTGCGGATAATGTGTCGTATTTTTAATGTGTTGTATGTTATTTTTTACGTATTAATTTTCTTGGTAGTTCATTTACCTACGCTGTTGGTGTATAATAGAGCATAAAATTACGTTTCTCATTTTGTACGTACAAATACAAGTCACCCTCTGGCGTGCCTATACAGTCAGAGAGGAGAGGCAGAAGTATTCATTCGGAACCCGGCATTGGAAGGAGGTGGATCGTCAACACCACGCTCCGGCCGCCGGGAAACCATTGTGAAGCAGGCTGGGGACCCGGGGTCCGTCTGCACGGCGCGAAAATCTCGCCCCCACAGGCATTCGATCCCCAACATTATGTACATATGAGAGGGAGTGTTTTAATTAACGGAATTTGTTTTTAATGGATATTAATGTTTCGCACGTTTCAAATGCTAATTCGAAGAGTAAAGCCTACGCTGTTTGCAGTGTCATGCTTTACACCCGCGTGTTTATGACATTTTGCTCTATCCTACATGAAGTTACGTCTGTATATTGTAATATACCAATATAGATTTCAGGAGAAACACACTCGTTCTCCCAGAATTTAGATTTAGGTGATTTCTGAGTACAGTAGGTAAATTATCCCCACCGAAGTGTAGAATATAGATAAGCATCAGAGTTCACCGTATAACATTCCGTGAAATCCCAGCGGTGTGGTAGAGTTTTAACTCAACCCTTTCTTTAACCTCGGCTCTAGATGGTTGTGGGTGGTCAAGGTCACGCCGTGGTCGCTTTACTTGCTGGGAAGAGACCCGATGGCGATTTTGTAGCAGGATGTGTTGGCTTCTGGGCCGAGCTAGACGGCATAAAATGCGGACAAAATAAATTCAGAACATGCTTTCTGAGGACTACTTTCCTATTAGTGAGGTTTCTAGTCAAACAAATTTGTCACCGTGACTATTGTGATGGGATACGACGCCATGTTATTTCGTTACTTTTGCAGGCATTTCAGAAGAGCTTGCTGCCTCAGCCTTCAGGATGGTCTAATAAATAGACTGGACTGCCCTGAAAAGGGAAGCATCAAGTTCCTTTGAAATGCCAATAATAAATTACCAATTAACATGGCGTCATATCCCAGAAGACTCGAGTCATCAGCACCGCCCCGAAAACTTCGAATCACACGTATTTGTAATTGTAGACTTATAACCATTATTTCTCACGTGGTTGGAAGACATGTTTATATAACACATCCGCACCCCATCTTCACTGATTATTTCCAGTTGTCGCGAACCAGCAGAAAATAGAGAAGGATTTCATATAAGCACCGTATCTTTATTATACATTAAAATCTACAGAAAATTACTTTAGTAGAAATGCACATTTTAAAATAAGTATTAACATGCATAATTTGAAGACTCTAAATTCATTGTAACCTCCATTTCAGAAGTTTTTTGTCCTCCAAGTTACTGTTACTGATTGCCGAAAATTTCAAGTACAACGTTACGTAATGACATGACGTGACATTTGTGACAGATTTCATGATAACCTGTTAACTGAACCGAATGTTGAAATTGCGGAGACACACACACACACGCGCGCGCACAGAGCTGTTGTGGTGCTCTCGTAAGCCTGTATTGTCCTTACGATAGGAAAGTGGGCAGAAATGTGGGAAATACAGGATATTGTTTATTTTTATGATATACGTCTCGTTTTTATGATGCTATAAATAAATAAATAAGTAAGCAAATAAATAAATAAGTAAATAATCTGAATTAAGAGAAACGAATACATAATCGTGCTGACGGAAACTGTACATTTATTTATACAGAGTGTTTGTTATACTGGCATGGCGCTGCATAAGCGACGAAATGGGCAAGGCCTGCTCCGTTTTTATCGCATGTTCGCAGGGTCATAATGTGAAAATTCCATATGGAATCTTGAGAATTAATGCCACGCATGTATTTCAGAAAGTGTCTTATTTCTTGTGATGGTGACGTAACCGCACAACTGATATGCGTATCAGTTAGGATAGAACTTTCACACTGCTTTGTTAATTCTTCACAGAATATTCCTATATACGTCCTTTGCTATTATTGCCGGAATTTTAAATGAGATCAGTACTCCAACGAGCAATTTTATTTCAGAGTATATGGCAGTACATTGTGCCTCGTGGGGGCTATGTTAGAGCCTGGGGAATGTCTGAAATGACTGAGGTCGCTATGGACGTGATTCCTTCGAAATTCTTGCTTCGTGTCATGGCGCTGGCACGTGTCACAGTGATGGCCGCCATTACAAGCCTCATCACGATTTTTCCTTCTCTCTCTTTGTATCCTTTCTACTGTGCAAGGATATACGGGCGATGAGAAATGAGTTCTTCTAGCCTGGTTTGCTCGATTCTACACCGTTCTACCACAGGCTTCTGGCACAAGAAGTGAGAACATTGTACTTTTCATAGTCTTGCCTGGATTTTTGCGCATGTCAGCCATTAAAAAGGGCATGACTCAGACAAAAAGTGAAAGGCTTTTAGGCTTACTGTTTTTCATATCTAATAACACATATAGGCTTATATATATATCTTATTCATGGTTCTGAATTTCATTTATACCAGCACAAAATAAACCTCTTCACGTACGACTACACCTAGATACATACATAATTAGAATGCGTGGCTTTCTGGCATGTGACTGCTTGTAGAATACTATATGGATATCGACGTTTCGAAAGAACCTGCTTCCCCTTCTTCAGATGAAGATAGTAGTAGGATGTTTACCCGCCGTTATGGTAATTATATACCAGTCTATACGACGTCATAAGCAGAGTGCAGAAATTTTATAGTCCTCACCATATGCAACTCAAATATTAGTAGCGTCAGGTAATTCAATGTGTAAGATGAATGAGTTGAGTCGTTATTGCCCATTATTTATATAAACGTAATTCGGGATTAGAAGAAATTTAAAAATTTCAGATTCTGATACCACCGCTACAATTAACTCGGTTTGGTGCGTTTTATACTTATTCAAACAGCGTGAGAACTATTGTTATTATCCTTTTAAAGCCTAGCGGTAACTTTACGTACGACCAGGTTTAACATTAAAAAATTCTACGTGGTGCCCACATTGCGTTTATCTGTTTTGTACGGATCTCAGAACAAACAGCAACTTTTGCCTTATAAAACATTAAGAGATTGGTTTTTATAACCGCAGTGGAGAGTGTTTACTGCGCGGTACGCACTGACTCCTTATATAAAACAGATAAGCTTCGTCTTTAAAGGGTTATATATGTCTAATTATACATTTCTTGTTCATGAGCTAAAGTTGCCAAATTAGCTACATTTGTGAGAGATTGTATGCCTACATGACAGCGAGTATAAAAAATACTGCTGTCTCTGAAGTGAGAGTGTGTGGTCTGGTAAAAGTTTAATAGCTTTTTGGACGGAGCGTTTTTTCTATCTGAATTTCAGAAGGATGAAAAGAAGCTAGAGAGAGCAGTTTTTTCTGTATCATTGTTAAAATGGTACCAGATTTTACGGAGTCACGTCCAAAATTCGTGCATGCTTTAACTTCAGTTTCGTGTGAAGAAAGGATACCGTGCTCTACCATTGACACTCTTATTGACCTTCCAGTTTTTGTTACAAACAGCGCCGCAGGCTCTCCAATTCGACTGAAAATTGATAACTTTTCGACTCTTTTTGCCAGGGTCTCGTTTCCAACTGAGGGATTTCCGAGATGGACTGTTTCTCATAAATATTATTTGATTGCATATGGAGCCTTGAAGTCTGAGATCCAACTCCACTTCATAAAATACTGATTAATATTTATTTTAAAGCTTTATATGTGAGTGATATTTATTTAGAAATTTAAACAGCTCGAACCGTCAAATGCTTTGCCGTTTTCTTTCTCTCTCATTTTCCTTTTTGTATGGTTTAGTTGTATTAGATTCAATAACATGTAGCTTGCGTTAGAAGCGGTGAAGAATTACACAATTTCATTTTCTCATTATACAGCGAAATTTAATTTTTGTACTTTGAGGGGGGGGGGTGATATGCGGCATTTAAGGTTTTATGGCGACTTTTGTGTAGATATTTCATTAATTTTCTTTCATGTAGTGATAGTTACTGTAGCCTACCGTAAACCTTTTAAATAGCCCGTCTCTATTACTTATGCCTGCTTATAGAAAACGCTTAAAACAGCAATATATCTGTGTTTAATCCATATACGTAATGTCACTATTTACATTTTGAAGCAGTATATGGATAGAGGCGATGTAAAAGAGAAAAATACAAAAAACCGTATATTGGTAATAAGAGACGGAATGGATTGAAGGCCTTAATATTGACCTCTGTGATTATATTCTTTGCTGCTATGCTGCGGACAGCGACGAATGTACGTATCCACATGAGGTCTCTCGAAATTGCAGGATTACGCCTTTTATCTACGACTTCCTCGCATTTTATAAATTTCCCAACCGACAGTTCAGAGACAGAGCTAAATAATAACGCGAAATCGCACGTACTTATGTGTTACTTCTTTAAGGAATCAAACCGCTATGTATTAGAGGCATACTTCGTGATTCTCTGTAACTTAAACAGCGTTTGTCTATATCACTCTTATTTTTAGACGTGTGTTCCGGGTTGAAAGTCAAGGGTGACTTTATATTCATTAACTAAAACTATTTTTTATTTTTTACAATGTCCCAATTTAAGTTTGTAATATATGTTTATCCCCAGTTTGGTTCAGTTGTAATGTCAGTCCGATATATTAAACAACCCATTGTTTGGCTGTTGGTATGTAGTGAATGTAATTAGATATTTATTCGTAATGTTAGTAAAGTCACGTAAACTGGTTTTGTAACACCGAACGGCCGAACAAAACTGCATTACAATACAAATTTTAAGAGAAGTTAGCGGAAATTATAACCACATATGCCTGAATCGGTGTTGTTATTATTAATTCATCTATAAAGGTGATTACTGATTCGTCCTCATAAATTTGTCGACACAAGGGAAGCAGTAAACTGGGGTTTAAATTTGATAATAGAACTGTTTCGGGCCTTTGTGTGTTACAGAAATATATCAATAGAAAATATACAAAAGAGTTGAAATATATTTAATTGAATTAAATTCCTATCCATGTGGGCAGCCATAGTTGCACAGATGGAAAGTGACATTTCATTACCTCTAATGGCATTGCTGAATGTCATTTATACCTGATTTTATAAAAGCCAAGAGGTCAATGCTGAATGACATTATAGGACCCTGGAAGAAAGCTGCAGGCATGCTAGTGATTATAAAACACAAAAACACTAATCACCAACAAATGCACAAAGAGAGTTTTATCATCAATCGTAACACACTCCTACATGTTTCAACCCTGCTGGGTCATCTTCAGGGAGAACTTTCCGTTACCGTTACATTAGGGTTGCACTTTACAGTTGAGTGAGAATGTGCTGTTGACTGTGTACTGCGTTGTTTTTGGAGCCGTGAACTCTCCGCGGTCCGGGCCTCAAGCCTGAGGCCCGGACCGCGGAGAAGTGACGCCTGCAAAAACAACGGAGTACAGAGTCAACAGCACATTCTCCCGGACCGCCGAGAGTTCACGCCTCCAAAAACAACGCAGTACACAGTCAACAGCACATTCTCACTCAACTGTAAAGAGCAACCCTAGTGTAACGGTAACGGAAAGTTCTCCCTGAAGATGACCCAGCAGGGTCGAAACATGTAGGAGTGTGTTACGATTGATGATAAAACTCTCTTTGTGCATTTGTTGGTGATTAGTGTTTTTGTATGATATACTGCACGGACATGGATCACTTTACATTATAAAACAGTTTAACATCTGTATCTTGCAGACGTTCGAAACTTACACACTTCACAAACCATAGTTAGAATGATCGGTTCAAAAGCGTGATGTGGGCAGAATATCCGGTAGATGACAACTGCGTATGTAGCTTTAGTCGGAATGTCAAGAAGGGAACAGGTGTCATCTGTCATAAAGAAATGACATATGAAGTTGTCAGCCAGATTCGTCTGACTGCCTAAAGGACTATTGACTGACTCCGTTGAACACAACAATGAATTGTCTTTGCACATTGTTCGTGTCTTACCGTGTTCTAGATTTTTGTTGTATTTGTTCCATGATAATGCAGTAATAATAATAATAATAATAATAATAATAATAATATACAAAATACTGTTATATTAGTCGTACTGATTCTCTTAAGGGTCTGGGAGTTTTAGTTGATTCTTATGTTGACTATATTTTTTTCTCGGGTTTATGAAGCTTTTGGGTCTTATTCGTAATATTACTTTTTAATTTTCGAAACTTAATACTTTATTGGATTTACATTTTTCAAGTTTTAGACATAATTTAGAGTACGCGTATGTAGAATGGAACTGAGTAACCTATACTAATGCCAAAAAAATCTTGAATGCATTCAGCGAAAGTTTGTATCTGTTTGTTTCAATCGATTCTTTTTCTCAGGCAGTAACGGCTACAATTACGCTACTTCCCTTCAACTCCTTATTTTAATAACTTTGCGTGACAGAAGGCATAAACTTGGTGCAGTTTTTGTTATTAACGTTTTTTTGGCGTTATAAATTCTGCCAACCTTCTATGTACATTATGGATCTCCAAGTTTCCGTTCAAAATCTCCGAGAATTTCCTTCGCTTCGTATTAGTCTAGCCTTCGAAAATGTTCTCTCGACCAGGCGTACCACTGTGGCGAATTCAGTTTTTAGTGATTTTTATGTCTTATAAAGGCAAGTTACTACATTTAATCGGATATTATTTTTATTGTAATATCATAATGCGCGCTAATGAATTATGTATGTTTTCTTTTGTTTGTGTCTCATGTGTGTTTTGTTTATTGCCCTGTGTTATTTGGGTTTGTAATTTGTGCTCCTTCTCTTGCGGGTCGTCTGGTTGTTGACTCAACTCGTCAAACAAAAAGAAGTGACAATTATTATTATTATTTATATCGTTCTTTCCCAGTAATTAAAAGCAAACATGTAAAGTTAAATGCAGTAGAAAAATGCCCCTGGCGCAAACCCCCCTTACGCTTCTGACAACACAGTGTCTGGTCCTGCAACTGTCACCCCTTTTACTGATACAGAACCCGAAGTTTCCGGATAGCCTAGACTTTCTTATCGTCAACAATATACTGCCCAGTCTTTCAGCACAAACATAAGGCGCTCTTTCCGCATCTCACAACAGTCCAGTTTTGCGGACTGTTCGTAGTCAATTCTAAACGAAAGAAATTAAACAATGCTAATTGAAAACTCATTTGTAGGTATTTAGAAACAATTTTCAGAACAATCTTTGTTGCTAATCCTGCCTGCACTATTAGATTTGGAGAGTTTGTAGATGGCTTTCTTTAACCACCGTCTGTTACTGTTTGTGGGGTCCGAAAGTAACTCCAAAGTTGACTGACTTCAAAAAGCGTGAAGCTGTCGGGCCTGGTGGGACTGACAGCATAGAACTTCGACATCTACCCCATCCAGTTGTAAAGGTACTGCCAAAGTTTGCAACCAACTGGTAGCAATAAACTGTTTGTTCACCCAATGTAAATATTATAAAAATTATTGTTCTACCGAAAACAGGCAAAGACGCCATCTTCCAAGTAAATGGTAGACCGATAAGCTTAGTAAATGTTCTCAAAAAACGGTACGAAAAAATCATTTTGACTAATCCCAGTTTTCAGCTTCGGAATTAGACATTGTGAGACCACAAACTTGGGTTCAAGAAAGGCCGTTCCACTACTCGTGCCTTGCTAAGAAACATAGAACTTACGGGTATTACGCACTGCTTCGACAATAACAAAGGTACAGCGGCAATCTTCCTAGGCATTGAAAGAACGTAGGATTAAGTGTGAACTTACGTACTTAACTAACTAACTAACTAACTAACTAACTAACTAACTAACTAACTAACTAACTAACTAACTGACTGACTGACTGACTGACTGACTGACTGACTCACTCACTCACTCACTCACTCACTCACTCACTCACCCACTCCATGGACCAGAGTCCTTCTTGGGAAGCTAACAGTTTCTCAGCCAGTCAAGAAATTCCCCGCATTTTATGGAACCTGGATGTTCATTACCACATTCACAAGAGCCCGCCACCTGTCCCTATCCTGAGCCAGCTCAGTCCCATCCGTGCCCCATCCCACGTCTTGAAGATCATTTTAATATTATCCTCCCATCAACGCCTGGGTTTCACAAGTGGTCGCCTTCCCTCAGGTAATTAAGTGTGTACCACAGGTCTAATTACAGAATCCACGTGAGCAAAAGTTACACGTAATTTACAACTATCTTAAAGGTCGACCCGTCTCTATACATTCTGGAAGTTGTTTTTCAATCTGTTGCCCCATTTCGGCACTCTTCAGGGCCGTTCAGGCAGAAAAACCCTCTTAACTTTCACATTCGTAATATTCTTCCGTTGAAAATGACAATACCTTAGAACCTGCAATGTGTGCTGGTAACATGAATGTTAGTTTCAGGTAAAGCAGCGTAAATATAGCAATTTCGCCATTAAAAAGGCAGTAGATCTCATAGAACCCTTTTCCAAGGTCGATAACTGAGATTAATGCTAACAAATCCAGCAGTACTCTATTTTCTACATGTTTCCGGGGTTACTGCGCGTTTATTCAGCCTGTTATAATTGTTATGCAAACATAGAATGATCTGTGAATCACAATATTAAGGGATGACATTAAATTCAAAACTCACACACAAGACACACATTTCCTTGTCTTCTCCGTAAAGACACACCTAGGCAACAGTATTCTGCGTGAAATAAACCCGCCGCCATTGTTATTAATTTGGCACTAATTATATAAATATCCTTTTAATGGCAATAATGAAATGTGCCTGCCCCGTCTGGCTGTATGCAGCGAAAACCCACTTCAGTAAATTACAAACATTTCAAATAAAGTCCTCGGGTTAATATTAAGATTGTGATGCGTAAACTCAGTTAAAGTTCTACATAAACAGGCGGAAATATCACTTATCAAATATCACCTAAAGGTGCGTTGAAGGTCGCTATACATTGAAAAGTACCAAATTCAGGAAACATGACAATGCAACTCCGTGCATGGTAAATATCAGTGCTCGCCGATCATTGCTTGCAAGATAATTACCTCTTGTATCAAATATAAATTACCCATATTATACGTAAACAAATACGCACTGCAAGTAAAGGAAATATTGTAAGGCAAAAGTAACCTTAAAGCACTCACCAGACAAAACTTCAAATACGGTACGTCCACTCAAACCGGTACACCACATTTGAAGGGCAGCTCCAGGATTTTCTTTCAGGTACCAAACTTTTAAGTGCATCCCGCGACTTCTAGCTCGTAGGCGCTTTTCCTACGCTAGTCAAAATAGAAACAGTTAGAACAAAATACGGCGAATAATGGGAATATCGGCGAAAGCTGTCCGACTCTTTGGTATTGGATGTGCAAAAAATGTATTAAAATTATAACAGAAAATCTGAAATCATACTGAAATATTACTGTAATTTGTATTTACTTAGCTTACGCTCTTTTCTGTCATTTAAACGGTTTGTTACTCTTCTAAAGAAAGAGAGACGAAAATCTGTGTCAAAAACATCTGTATGTTTCTAAAATAAATGGACAACTGCAAGTGTAGGAACTGCATCTTAGTGTCGCATATTTTAAAACCAGAATTTTGGGTTAAAAGTCAGTATGCATCCGGAAGGTTTTACGGTCGGCCAACTTCATCAAGTTTTTTACGTCCTCTTTCTCGTCCCTAGGTCAACTGCTGAGTTGGTACCCAAATTTCTCGTTGAACTGCACACTTCTCATGCTGCCATTAAGATAGTAACCTCAGAATTTCCACCCAAACTCAACTGTCCCAGTATTATAAAGATTTCGTCGTAACTCACCTCTCAAAATTAAGAATTTAACAACATTTATGTTTCGGCTCAAATGTTCAAATTCCCTCCTCTTCTGTTTACTCAAACAGCCCAATTCCAGCATCTTACCTTCTTCGCCTCAAAACGCCATGCCTTGCCTCCAGCATAGCTTTAAAAGAAAGACCGGCGGGTGTTGCCTGTGAACATTCAGAGCAGTAAATTCTCATTTTTTTCTTGTAGTGCCTTTCACTACACCCCCCCCACCACCCCCCAACCCCCCACCCGGCGCCTTTTCTTCTTTTCTTTCTTCTGGCCAGTAGTCCAAGCGATATTAGCGAGTCAATGACTGTGCCGCATCGAGTTAATTGATCGCTGAAATATCATTACAAAGTAAAATAAAGTAGTGCAGATGAACTCGGTGTTTGTTAATTTCGTCACATAATTTTTGAGTGGGGAGAAAAAAGAGAGGAAAGGTACGAAGAGATGAATTATGAAATGGCTCCATCGTTTGAGTGACTTAGAACTGTTAAAGCAACATCCTTTAGAAAACCATAGAAATTTAGCTCCCTTTGTTCTCTCTCCTTTGCTATTTTATTCCATTTTTCCTTAAATAAATGGTTGTGCCTGGGCTTACGGTGTTATTCGCCAGCGTCTCGCCGCGGAAGCCCGGGTCCGATCCCAGGTCAATCCCTGTGGGATTTGTAGTGTATAAAATAGCGCTGGGACATGTTTTTCCCCGACTACTTTGATCCCTTCCTTTTCAGTTCTATTCCACCCATTCTTCTTACCCATTTCAGTCATCTACCATCGATTCTACATAATCCTAGCAGCGGATCGCTACGTTAAATATAACACTTTTCTCCCCTACCCTTTCTTTGTGTCTTTCCTCAGATGAATGCATAGCATTAGAGTTTCTGTCCTTTTATCTCTGAAGTTTTCGGTCGTGGAAAGGAAACAAATAGCTGGAGAGACAAATGTCGTTACACAAAGTTTAGAGTCAATGCTTGATGGCAGAAATGAAAGGATTACGCGTTCCGTCAACATGGATCCATTTCGTTGTTGAAGTAGTAATACCGATGCTACAACGACGAGAAGGTTAGGCTGCAAGTGTTTCTTGTAGATTCCCTCTCGGTGGGGGAGGAATTGCGTATTCTGACACCAGAGCACCTGGGCCTTCACTACTACGTCCGTGGAAACTAACACCAAGTTGATGGCGGGCAGACAACAATCGGTTTCCGACTGCTTGTATGCGCCATTAAAGTGGTACCCGGCATTTTGCGTTGAACCGCTATAAAAATGTGTGTGATTGTGGCTAGCGTGTGTTTGTATATATAAAACGTATGCGTGTGTTTACCGAAACGTGTCCTAACGCTACTATATCGTGGTATTAAAACGTTTTTATGTAAGTTAGGCTACAGAATGATTTAATACATATTTAGAATAACGACAGACGTCAGGAAGCAATTGTTACTCACCTGCGTAAATTCTTACCTGTCAAACACCGTCTTGTGGTTGAAAATCAGTGAGGACCCTAAAAAATCATTGAAAGTAGTAAGAAAACCCTTGAGATGCAAGGTGGTGTAAATCATGGTTCTTTCTTTTATAGGACTTGCACAGTTTTGCCTGTCAGCGGCACAGGGTTGTCATTGACCTACTTTCATAGGCGCTGCACTCTGACGGGTAAATTAATAACTAGACTTACACTGTTTTTCCTGTCCTTAGATCTCATTTTTGTGATACCATACAATCATGCCATTTTTTTAAAGACTCACTTCTACCACTTTTTCTTTCAACGGCTTGAATTTCTCATGGGTAGTAAACACAGGTTGTGACAGAAAGTGCAGACGGATTTTAAATGATCATGATTGTTATGAGTTGAAATTTTTCGCGTGCACACAAATTCTCAAGATCAAGGTGGATTACTGGAATTTTTTATTTGCAGCTGGCTCAGCAGTTCAGATGAAAAGGTGGCCACTGCAGATCTTAAAGTATTTTTAAAATATGACATTTATCAACACTTTCTGCCGCATTCTTTACGTGTTACACTTGGCTGCTGGTATTTGGTACGACCTTCTTAAGAATTTTTTAAAGTTAACCTTACTTAGTTGACTGGTTGAAACTTACCGCCTATTCGGACGAGTGTTGTGCCTCAGACTTATACTGAAGATGTTTTCTACCCCAAGACAGAGGCTTTAGGATCCTACAAAATGTCGGATAATTTATATCTGACTACGTGGTGTCACATCCTGGAAGATAATTATCTTCAGATTTAACGATGTGAGAATTTCTGCTTTCGTAGCGCACATAAGGAAAGTTTGCTGCTTACCGTCTGAGTTATCACCATTTGAACTCTTGTCGTTTGAAGCACGTTAGCACATTGCACATTGATGACAACACCATTTTATTTTTTCATCATTTCACTTCTAGGTTTAAATATCACCCAATCTGACACTGCAGAGAGACAAAGTTTCTAGCCTTGTCTAGCAAAACTCTGCTAGATGTGAAATTATTTTTAAACACCTAATGTTATTCACTGTTAAATAATGCGCTGCTAGCCTAATTAGTTTTTTCAGCACAACGTTATGACTCTTCTAATTTCGTATTAATGGTTTTATGGTAAAGCAAACTGACTTATAAAACTCAGTAAGAATGGGGTTTGAAGTTTTTAGTGCCTCAGAGTTGTTCTTTCTACATGTGTGAAACTGCATTTGTAATTTTACTGACAAGCGATTTTCGACCTTTCTTTGTAGAACTTTTTATTCGGCAAAGTATGTTGACATTCATTATTTTCCACACTTAATACAAAGCTTCGAAAAAGGCAATTTCCATTACCAGTCATTCTTAACACGAATTGTCAAGTCCCTTCATTTGAAGAAACAAATATACAACTTCCTGCACATTTATAATAATAAGTACAAAGCCTCGCAGTTTGACTTCTTGTGTTCGGAAGGCGGCCTCTTCAAATCTCGGCTGGAACATTGAATATTGTGTCTGAGGTTTTTCCTATTATTTTCTTCTCTTCTCGAGGCACACGTTTCATGAATAAAGAAAATTATTGAAACAGACGTAGAACTACTTTCAACTGCTTCAATGTGGGTGGAAAACTTGGCCTGTTTTAATAATTTAAAAACATAAGATTGAAACTGCTTTAATTAGATTGTAATGAGGGTGCCGAGGAAAATAATTAGAGGTAAGAGAGAATTAAGAAGACGACCGAGAAAATTTTCTGATGATGTACTTAATAACTTGTAGGTTCCCCTAAATATTATGATAAACTTAAGAAGCGTGAGTTTGACGGGTCATATAGCATGTACGGAACAGGATATTAATTCACACTTACTTTTAGTCGGAATACCTGAATAAAAGAGACCATTTTTTACACCAGACCCAGACGAGAAAATGGTATTAAATGGGCATTAAATAAATATGATGGGGCTGAATTGTTTGACTTAAATGGGGGCCAGCGTTGATCTCGTTTGAACGTGATACTAAATATTCAATAGCCGTAAAACTCGGGTTCTTTTCTGACCAACCGAATGATTATTAGGTTACGAAGAAAGTATCAGTTCCATGGAATTAGCTAGTTGGTTTATGTTCATAACAGCTCGCTTGTTGTTGCTTGTGTACTCGTACTTGCATTAAATTCTTCCGTTTATTAAAGAGTCTTCTCATAAAGTAGATTAGTTCATGTAAACTTGAGCGTTGTTTTTCTAAAACGCAAAACTAAAGACACTGATATGTAAAATTAAAGTTATTCTTATGATAAGCGTCCGCACAGTGATTTCACATGGGGGATTGTGGGTACAGTTTGACAAATTCTTAATTTCGGCACCAGATTGAGCTTGATAATTGATTCTCCACTCTCCGTAGTCTAGGTGGCTTGTGTACCATTAATCGATCCAGTGGGCAAAATAAATTTTCAATTTTCCCGGTGGGTGTTAGACCTGTGCCTCTGTGTAATGGCACTTGCAGTCTTTATTAGTTAATAAACTACAAACGTTCTGAACACGGATGTATACTGTAACGCCACTAACATACGGGAGTCAGTAACAGAATGTGTTTATATGGCATATAATTTAATAACAAGGAACCTGCTCTGGCTGTGATTTCATAAGATGAATTCTTCAGCCAGGTGCCGTTGCCGGTTTCCAGTGCAGAAGCAACATCTTGGAGGGTACAAATTTAAAGGCTATGGCGATGTGGAAACAGTTACCACACGACCGCTGATACCACAGAGCTGGGATTTCTGTTGACGGGGAATAAAAGAGGTTCTCGGAATATGACAAACGCATCAGTTTTGGTGGAGACTGGACAAGCAATGACATAGCAGTACGATTAAATATGAGACTTGAAAATAAAAGCTTTCCGTTCTCTTTATATAATTATTAATATTCAATAAAATACCATCAAAAAACTAGGCGTTTTTTGTGTAAGAGGAAGTTTCTGTTACGTAATAAACTTACAGTTGTGTTGACGGTATTTTATTTAATATTAGTAAAGTGTCCAAGATGTAACGACATTATTGCTATTTGTTACAGCAGACCTATATTATTTAACCCATATTACAGATACGTAATTTTATTCATTTACGTGTGCAGTTTACATAAAGAAGTGTTGTATTCCAAACTTAGCTTCTCGATGAAAGTAATAATCACCAACAAATGCACAAAGTGTATATTATCTTCACTATAAGAACCTCCTACATGTTTCAACCCAGCTGGGTCATCTTCAGGGAGACCAGTTTCGCTACACTGGGGCTGCACTTATGTAGTTTTTCGATATAAGGGATGTGTATTAAGGTTTGTAATTTAACATAAATTTCAGGGACAGATTTGTCTAATGAAACGCAAGAATGTCTGACGTCAGTGAACAATGTGCTAAAGGAATGTGTGAACAAAATTAGATATTAATGAAATTCATGTCGAATACGCCACGCACAGGGTAGCACGAAAGCAAAGTGTACTTTTCGCGAATGTAGTAGATTTTGAGGATATCGTGTGTAGTCCCATATTTAATCGCTTTTTCAACTGCGTACGTTGCATTGAACGGGAGAATAATTATTAATTTTGAATTCTGCTGTTTATAGAAGGAGACGAACATGAGCTGTCTGATTTAACGTACTATCCCAGAATCGTTTTGATGCTGCAAGGAAAACTACTCGAGATCTTGGACTATGTCTCCGATACAGGACCTAAACGAAACAAATAAAGATGGGCTTATATATGACAATACAACCACTAAATTACAACTTTTATTGCTAAGAATGATTTTGTTTGTTTTCAAAGGAAAGCGTCCTGCTAATACAGTATATTGTCGAAAACTGTAGAAGTTAGGGTGGGCTTATTTATAGTAGCCACACAACCATTAAGTTACACCCTTGTAACGCGAATGGTTTGGATTGTCTTCAAGGGAGAGCATCCTGATAATGACTGTATATTGTCGAAATGCGTTGAAGTTAGGTCTATACGAAAGTTCGACCTTTGTGAGAAGCAGTTTTATGTTTGGTGTGATTTTTGTTGTTGATGTTGTTGTTGTAGTGTAACTGATGTGGTCGCATAACTGTCTGGAGTGGAATGTCGAAGAGACAGACACGGTAACCGCGGTGTCCAGACATTCTGTGTGGGACCATACAACTTTTAACAGCATGTTAGTTAAGCAGAAGAATACGAATGCTTGGGTTAGCTAATATAATTGTTAGAGCATGCATGTACTTGTAGTAACCGTGATTTTAAAGTCAAGCCAAACAGTATCTCAAGTGGCTAAACAGTCTTCGTAAACACACTGCAATATATTTCAAGCCCAGCTCTCTAGTGTTTCCTCTTACCGCTCTATTGGCAATGATGCGTCTCTCGGAACAAACCTTTAAATCCAATTTACCGGGAAATTCGCGAATGTATATATTAGAGTCCCGAATTCTTGAGTTTAAGTACGGAGAAATCTAAAGCAATTTTAACGGTTTATCGGAAACATCTTCCTTTGTTCTTGGAGATACTGCAGTCAAGTGTATTACCTAACAAAGCAATGAATACGGTCAGCTTTTTACATACCCCTCTCCTCAAGTGTATTATCTGATGTCTTTAGATGTCAGAATTGCTGAAAGGCGTTGGATCTTCATGGGAATTATCAAGCGGTGTGCAGGTATGTAGCTTTTAAGCGAACCTAAGCTCTTCAAACAAAGCAACAGACATCAGATGAGTTACAACATAATGCTGAGGTCGTATCTCGCCACGTCCAAATTTCTTTGCTTGTATATTAACCCTTTAAAGACGAAGCATATCTATTTTATGTAAGAACTCAGCTCGTACCGCGCTGCAAATACTCTCCACTTCGGTTATAAAAACCAATCTCTTAATGTGTTATAAGGCAAAAGTTGCTGTTTGTTCTGAGATCCGTACAAAACACATAAACGCAATGTGGGCACCACGTAGAATTTTTTAATGTTAAACCTGGTGGTACGTAAAGTTACCGCTAGGCTTTAAAAGGTTAACATTCTCGGGCTGTGTGTACGACATATTCTTGGACGTGAGTTTCAGAATACCCAGTGAAGTCAAAAACTGCACTTTTGTAATCCACTTATTTGAACACACTATAAATGAGGGACAGTTTCGATTAATTTCCCTTAAAGTGACATTATTGTCCAATTTATTTCGACAGCGATGGGCCGCGCTTTGGATTACTTGATTCGGGCATGGACGCGGAACAAATTGGCGACTATCTTACTGAGGGATCAGCGACATACACCTGCAGCGTGGTTAACCTGCTCTACCTTTTCCTTTTGGCCACACCCGAGGCATCACACTGTCTTACGGACCCTGGGTCACGTGATTCACTATATTATAACTAGGAGACGCTTCCTAATCCTGCTGGACAAGTATCGAATTTATATATTTGATTATACATTTTGAATCTTCTTCTCCCAACACATTACGAAATAACAGGACCTAGCATGTTACAGACATAATTTCTGTGTCGTAAAAGAGATTTTTCAAAATTTAACTTAAGAATCCCTACATTCTATAACTTTCCTTCCTAAACTCGGGAAAAAAGTAGTCCTGTGGGATTACCACGCTGAGTATGTGCATTTCAGCTCAAATTTTTATCCAGTTAAAATAACATAAATGTTAGAAGCCAGTGTAAGGCTACATTTTGAAATTTCCTAAGAATAACGTTGACCATATGGAGCGTGTGCTAACTGCATCGCCGCTAGTGTAAATTTGACGGTTCTGAAATATTGTGTCTTGAAAAGTAAGACATTTATCTTCGAATAATATTATCTTAATGTAAAATGAAAATATGTTACCAGTGAAAACCTTTTTAACCAGTGGTTTAATAGTGACAGCTAATTAAATAGTGGAGCTAAGCATGAGGAAATTGACACATATGTGCGAAATTTTGTTATAAGCATGTTTAAAGATATTTTTGAACTCTTATTACAACGGTAAATACACAGTCGACGATATGTATCTATGAGGCCGTGTCCGGGAAGTTAAGTTATGCAGAACCTGTTCTTAACGAATGACGTCTTTAAAGGAAAGAAATGTTACTGGCATTACAATAATGCGAGTGGCCATGTAGTACTAGAAATATATGGTATATAGAAGCTGTATTTATGAGTTTTTCTCCGAGCCCCGTTATGTTTATTATGTAATAAGGGATTATAGCTTCCACAATTTTATAAGAGATTCTTTTCTAGTGTACACAACAGAATCTTATTTACTGAGTGGCACAGAAAGTCGCTTTTCTAATTTTGAATTGGCAAGTCTCATCATCGTGACCAAAAATCCAAACATCTGTTTATATTTACAGACAACGTATAGGGCGAGAGGAGAAACGTGTCTTTGACTTTTCTTACCGCTTAGTCTGAGTAACCGGAGAGCTGATTGTGAAAAATTTCCATGTAATCTAATTTGAATGAGACTGGAGTACTGAAAATAAATCTCAGTGATCAGGAATACGATGGCATGAGGTCTCCATTGTTCTGGGATATGGCGCCGCGCCGCTGGGCGATTGGCACTCGGGCATTCTAAACAGCGTAGTATTCTCATCCTCAGGGTTCTTCAGTGGACAATTGGCTTTTGAAGATGAGACAATTACGCTGTCTCTAAACGTGGGACACAAATCACCCAGTGACACGGCGCCACATCCCAGAAGAAAGACCCCAACTGCATGGGTACGAAAGTCTAAAAACTTGCAGTGAGATGGTTTCTTTCTTTAAACATAGAGGAAATATCAGATATCTACAAAATTATAACGATATAGCTTGAGAATCCTATTTATCATGTCCAGGCTGGTACCTTTGATATAATCAACACCCGCACCCCAGTTTTTCAGTTTACTATACACGTACAGTCACCGCAAGGTTACAGTAGACAAGCGTAAACGCTACTCTGCATATTTACGTGTCAGAATTAAAGGACACATACTTATTTAAGCATTATATGCTTTAATGTTTTTTTTTTGAGGGCAAACAGGATTGTTGAGTACCCATATCAAAGTCAGTGTGCCGCCGCTGTTCAGGAACATGTATTATCACATACAAAACACAATTATTAAGTCGATTTACAGCCTGTGCAGTTCTGTGGGCAAAGATTAAACGAATGATGCATTGTTTATTCATGAAAAATGAGACTCTTGAATGCAACGCAGTGACATTCTATATACTGCTATTCATGACCAGATTTCTTCAGCAGAGTTATGAAGTTTATTTGGAATTGGAGATAAGTTTTACAGTGGAATTTTTTCTGAATTCTTAAGGCTGGCTAATTTTGAGTTTCATTTGTTGCAATTAAAAATTTTGTAGCAAGGCAGTTAAAATTTATTTTTCTCCGAATATTCATGTAGATGAAATCACAAACAGGTTAAATCTACACATAGGTAAATTTAGAGGCGTCCACTTCAGTAGTAATTATTAATCTTGTTGTGTTTGCTAATACATTCGTTGTAAATTTATTTGTGGTAAATATTACATGAATTGTGTTTACTTTTTTGTATAAGGAGTAATATTAATAATAAATTTTAAATCGATTTCTTCGTAACTCGCACTCATAACTGTTAGTTTTGTTATAAATCCATTCCAGATCTCAGAGGGATTGTTTTATATTAGTCATGTTCAGTAGACAGTTACAAAAAATCGCATTCGATGGCAGTATTACACAATGCTGCGTTATGTATAAAATATATTTAATATTACACTTTGACAGTTGCGTAAGTAAAAAACAGGGTGACTTATTTGTAACATGTCTCCAAAAGTAAAATATTTGTGTTTTAGTTATTCGTAAGTGAGTTTCTTCGGAACACTTCTTGTCATTTTTCCAACTGTCACGCATTTTATGTTTAAGAAAACGTTGAAGACTTTACAAATACTCACATTCTTTTTCCTGCCAGCAAAGCAGTTCAAGTAGCATCTGGTAGGGAGTTACGCATACACACTGCTTTGTCATTACGATTTCGAGGGAAACTGCATAATTAAGTCGTTTGTAGCACGTGCGAACCCAGTTATATTCGTTAGAAGAGCCTTGGTGTTTAATTGTGATCCTAGATTGGCCTGGACTTTAATGATCTAGCAGTCCCATTTCTTATAAGGTGCCTGCAAATACACCGTCCTTTAATTTAATCGTTTGAATTGTATTGCTTTAACAATGAGAAAAACGCATTTTCTACTCTGAGGTGAATTTAACTGAAGCATGGATTGCATCATGAGGGTGTATTTGAATGTTCCTTATTATTTTTTATAGTTTAAATTAAGATAAGCTGTCAGAAGTAAGGAGAATTGAGAGGCATAGAATAAAAATAATGAATCCTTCCCTTAAGCATACATACACACATACGCGCGCGCGCGCAAACGCACGTGACCACACAAAAAGTTACATGAATTACAATGGATTCGGAACTGGATCTGGAACTAACAGGTGGTACTGCTGCTGTATAGACAACTAACGTTACTTACTTTTATTTATTCCTCTTTGCGCACAAAGTTAATAGAGATTTCTACACACTACAATAAAATAACGTCCAAAACTGATTTAATTCGAAGATTTAAAGAAATGTTTGTGACTGATTAGAACCTGAAAGTGGAGGCAAAATTTTCCGTAACATATAGGTTATTTTTTTTACAAATCTGCACGTTTACCATTAATTTCATACGTCTGCAGATTATTTAAAAACATGGGGGTCAGCTGCAGTAGTTTTAAGAGGACTGTAATTTGTATTTATGTACGCTGAAATGTAATAGGTGACTGGAATATAAACAGGTGGAGACCGATTCGACTTTATATGTATAAAGAAATGTAGACAGTCAAGGAGGAAGCACGTATTTCTCAAAATTTTTTGGACTGTTTGCAGTGACCTTAATTCGGAAAGGATTAAATTGCTACCTAAAATATCAAAACCTTTTTGTTCCTACATCGAAGTGTGTTATTATGGAAAATAAGCTACTACGGTCAGTAGGCTTATGCCACACAAAAGAGGCAATTAGTATGTTACTTCCACTTCCCCTGCATGGAATGAAGGCTTTTATCTCTGCCGTCGGTGCCGCGAGCGAGATATGAACGACATTCTGTAATGCGGAAGCAGTCACCCTAGAACCGGTAAAATTATTAGAAGCCCTTGAACAATGCGTGGTACTAGTATCCGATATCGAAAGCCGAGCTTGTCATCGGCATTTCGGGTGGCGTATTGGAACATCTCTTCCCCTTTACCTCCCCCACGTCAACGTCGCCTTTCTCGGTCTTGCTGCCTGCAGCAAATTTCTTCCCCCAGGACTCATGGTTTTCTCCGCAGCTAAGATGAATTTGTTCCTTCAGTATCTTCTGAAAGTTTGAAAGAAGTCCTAGGAAGAATGAGAATAACGTATTTGTAAATAGCTGATGTTTCGTAATCGGTTTACGAAATGAAAGGTCCAGTACTGTAAGGTGTTATGCTATGTCGACTGGTAAATATTTAACGACGTTTCGAAGCATTGTAGTTCCTCCATCTTCAGGGTCAAGCAGTACAAGAGCGCTATTCTTCGGACTTTTTAAATGTTAACCAGTAGATACTGTGTCATATCCAAGAAGATTTAAGTCTTCAACACCCCTGCGAGAACCCGAAATCTGGTATTTGTGTGGGATGTATTTTACTTCAAGAAAAGGGATTTAGCATTAATTTTGAGGGTACATAATTGAATACCTTTTATATTGTCCGTACCGTGCCCGTAATGTCACTAAAATTATATATAATCCCAACATATCGTGTACAAGTCAGGGCTGTGGAGTCGGTACACAAGAGCTCCGACTCCGACCCCGACTCCTCGATTTTTAAAACTCCGACTCCGACTCCTTCATAAAAGCTTAATATGTGTTAATAACGGTAAACCTATAAAACGTTTCATCACCACTACGTGAATCATGAGGCTAGTTTTTTTGACTTATAACCTATATTTAAGTATAAGTCTAATGGTTAGTGTAGCTATCAGGGCTCTGGGTTTGGAGTATCTAGTTAAGATTTTAGACTGAGGTCGGAGTCGGAGTCGGTACATTTTTACCAGCTCCGACTCCACCTAAAATTCCTTTCGACTCCCGACTCCGACCCCGCAACCCTGGTACAAATAACATACAAAAGAATCTTAATAAAAGATATCAGGTACAAACCAGCAGGTTTCGAACTCTGAGGCACCATAATAAGGGGAAAACAAAAACACGGAGCGATAATAAGCTAGATGGCCGGACGCAGCTCTGGTTGAAGTAATATATTAAATATATACATATAAAAACATTACTTCAACCAGAACTGCGTCAGGCCATCTAGTGTATTATCGCTCCGTGTTTTTGTTTTCCCCTGCTGATGGTGCCTCAGAGCACCGAAACCTCTTGGGTTTACCTGTCTGTTATAACGTTACCACATTAAATTAACTACTTAAAATGAACCCGCGATAAACGTGTAATTTGAAGTGAAGGGTTTAAATACATTACATTTTTATATCATTTTCTTTAACGTAATGTTTCTTTTAAGTGGAAACAATTTTGATATCTTAAAAATAAGTAAATGTGAATAAATTGCTTTATGAACTTTAAAATTAAAACGCAGGTACAATATGAAGGCCTTTTGATAAGGCGCTTGGTGAGGAACGGGATTTGAAATCTTTCGTCTATGAAGTTACGCAATTACTTCCTTAATTAAAAACTGGAAGGATCATTACTTATCCAAGGAAATTAAGCAAAGAGGTGGTGAAATGAGAGGCTCTTGGTTACTCCATTTGAAGGACTGCTCCTTCCGCACAGAAAATCTCTTTTCTCATTACCGTTAAACTTTTTGGAACAACCAACCGTAGCCAATATGTCTTAGGGTCGATTCATATCATACGACACGACACGACAAAAATCAGCGTGCATTGGCATCTACCGTCAGTTAACGGACACGATAACTGACAGTCTTCTTTGAGCTCGAAAAGAAGTCTTTCAGCTGTCGTGTCTGTTAACTGATGGTAGGTGTGAATGGACTCTTGGTTTTTGTCGTGTCGTGCCGTGTCATGTGCCGACCTATATGCGTGTGTTCGTATTGCGTGGACTCTAGCGTGAAAGTTTAGGAAGGCTAAAACATGTAGAAGCTTTAGATACAAAATGTGGTGTGTGGTGTAGTTTTTAAACTACTGCACCTTGTGTGAATGCTAATACACTAAACCTTACTGATGTATTAGTAAGGTACAGAAATGGAAGCAACCCTCGCCGGGAATTGATCCATGTACTTTCATTAGAAGATTTTTGTCTTCGTACTGGTTCAGTGAACCTCCTGGATGCACTGTGCAGCAAGCAGGTGCATTATGGTAAACTGCTGATCTACGGTAAGACAGTGACGTCAGATACATTCACCCTTGCAGTTGCAGCCTATCTATCTGGGTCAGTGTTGGTGTTGATGGCCAATGTATATTTTTTCTCCCTTTCTCTCTCGCAGCTAAACGAGTTGCCGCCTCAATCTCGCCTCTCACCCAACCAGCACCTGATCCCAGCCATCCTTCAACATCATCAGCTCCGAGATAAATTCGTCCACAAAAATATTTCACCACAGGCCTCTTCACACTCACTGAGACACCTCACTCTACACGTGGCTATATTTTATCCACCGTTGTGAGCTCTCCATTTCAAATTTTATCAAAATATTTTATTGAGAGACTAGGTTAAAATGTTGCTGAATATACAGAGGGACTTTACAAATAGTATGGTCCTTTTACTTGCAATTTAACGCTTCGAACTACAGTGTTTAATGTATGGCATGAAAACTGCACGTGCGTTAACTTTGCCTGTAGTGGAAACCGAAAATTTATTACCGTATTCACAACAGCCAGGGACTGGATTGCATGATAAGCCAAATGAATTGACTTCACACCTTCATTTACTATTTTAAAATGCATTTTAATATAGTCACATATATGCGAATTTTTACACACGGAACGGCAATTGAGGGTGTTGTACTAAATATTACGAATTTTGGTTAAGTTCGGTAGAGAAGTGACAATAAAATCGTGGTCCGGAATGAAAAAAAAAGAAGAATAAGTGAAAATTGTCATTCTGCTTTGTCTTTGGGTATTATGCGATTTTTTCAATAAATTTTGGGAAAATTATACTTTTGGTTTTACGATATTTGGGTATACAGCCTCGTGACGCCAACAGATGTAGCCCAGTTTTATAAATCGTTTAACAAAAACGTTCCCACTAAATATGTAAGCTAGTTTGGATCTTTATACGAGCGGTTGAGTTGACTTGAAGACTTACAAGAAGTTGCTGCAGACGTACTTGAGAGGAGAAATTATTTGTGTTCTCCTTTTAAAACGATGCCAGCTTTTACAATATTTTCATTATACTTACAAGAAATGTAATATCCTGTAAGCATTTTAAGCTCTGACGACCCTTCATATCTTCCTTCTTTATTGTTTGACTCATCTCCTGTTTCCTTAAAAAGAGCAGCAGTGAAGGACGCTTTTCACTTGAAAATGTTGAACGCATCCACAAGGTGTTGCATCTGTTTATCAGTTGCCTTATTTTAGAGCCTTGCTTTTTTATTCCTTTTCCATATCATTTTATTGATGTCTTGTTAAGTGACATAGTCCTTCTCGGTGTACCCAAAGCATCTGTTGCAATATTCGTGTCATTCAGGCTGCAGTATTTTTCACCCAATATTACTGAAACTTATTCTTACAAACTTTTGAAAGCTACCCGTACCTTTACTTCACCTGGGTGTGTTTATGTTTTTAAAATAGAAGGTGGGAACAAGAAAATCAAAGGGTCTTCTGCATCCCCATCTGCGACTTACATCAGCCTGTATGACGTCATTTTCACCAAGATTGTTTTACTAGACGACTGCAGTTAACTGAGTACTAGCTATCTTAGCGTTTACATGCAGTGGCAACCAAATCTGCACTCTTTTGGGATATTACGCAGCGTAGAGTGGTAATTCTATACCAACGTTTCGGGACAACCTATCGGTCTTCCTAACACTTTAAGATGGGAACGATATGTTGTACTGAAAGGTCGTTACGGAATTACCGCTCTGCGCTGTGTAATATCCCAGAAGAGCGCGGATCTCGAGAGGTATTGTGTTTTCCTTATCACCCAGTTCCTACAATTCTGTGTAAGAAGTTTCCGTTCCTCCTCAGAGCTGTAGAGGTACAGTCACAGCTTTGAGTCTCGTAACTGCTTCCGACCTTCAGTTTGATTGCGACCCTTTATACTGACAAAGGATTTATTTACTCAGTATTTTAAGTTCCAGGTTTCTTTGCAGTTAAGCATATTCAGTGATATTCCCTGGTTACCTAAAATTTTCTTCAGTTTTTTTTCTTCAAATTTGTGCTAGTTTTTTCGAGTATTACTTCAGTTTTTTAAAAAATATTCTGTTAGCCCACGTAATGTCTGGGTAAAATTTTCACTTACGTTTAGAAAACTGATTTTCATTTTGAGGTCCCTTTTGCCTTGCTGCTTTATCCTACAGCCTTTTAGTTACCTGACACGTGACATTTTCCTACGCTGGCATGGTTACAGCTCACTGTTAAAGCTGTGGGTTCATTCCGGTGTCCCTGCAGCCGACTTTCGCCACTGTCCTGGGTTCTGTATCGATCCTCCTGCTCCGAATCCTATTTACGTGCACGTTTGACATTTCACTATATAGAATTATGTCATAACATTAAATTTTGAAAACTCTATGCATGAAAAACCGAGGCTGGATTTTTGAGTTAATAAACCGCCTGGATGAGGGAGGGATAGCGAGATTTGCTTCTAGTTATGACGTTGCAAGCCACCCCATTACAATACAGTGTGCAGTATGTTGGTTGAGCCCAGATCGGTAGGATGCCACGAGTGTCTACACAAAACATTTCGGGCCATAGTACTTACCCTTTGGCAGCCGAAAGGGTGTACTCGGTGTAGCGACTAGCTACGGGCTCGATGGTTCGGGTTTCGAAACTTGGTGGGGGGCGAGATTTTTTTACCCAGCGTCGTATAAGATAGGTACCGGCTCTGTTTCCGGAGGGTAAATGGGGCTAGGCGTGGCGTTAACCACCAACCTTCTAACGTCGAGGTTGAGTATGGCTAGAGTTGTACCTCTACCTCGCTCTGGACACTACTACGTTAGACAGACACTCTAGATACATAACACCAAGTTGTGGGTTATACTCAACCTTTGATCTTCGGTCTGATATACAACGCCGTAGCCAAAGCCAACAAGCCTACCCCGCGTTTTAAAGACGGCACATTTTATTGTTACCATGTACTTTATACTTCATTTTATATCCGATAATTCGAACTAAGAAGAATATCGATTCTTCATTTTAACTGTATATATATTTAATGATAGTGGGTTAATACAAAAACTGTGTAACGTAATAGAGAATAGTTAATTGACTTTACATCGATATGCTTCTCGCTTCTTAGATTTTACTATAAATCAGGTTTGATGTATACAGGAAGAATTTACACTTCTGGATGCTGTTGGTACCTGTAACACTTTGTATCCCCTGAAGATGATGGCGTGTCCATTGAAACATGTGGGGATAATGCCAGTGTAAATATAACTTTGTGGATTCTTGTGCATAATTGTTGGTTTGTTCTAATTAACAATTTTTCTGGGTATAGGTGTAATAGTTATTTGACTTGTACGGGTACGATTACAAGGAATAAAAGATAAAAAAGGTAAATTTGACCCTAGAACAACCCATGAAGACCAGACGTGGAATAGAGGTACAGCTTTACTCTTTCTTTGACCTCGGCGCTGCATGGAAGTTGGTTGTCATCGCCTCGTCCCGGTCGCTTTACCCCCGGGAAAGAGACCCGGTACCCATTTTACAGGAGGATGTATGGGCCCCAG
This sequence comes from Coptotermes formosanus, assembly GCA_013340265.1. NCBI lineage: Eukaryota > Metazoa > Arthropoda > Insecta > Blattodea > Rhinotermitidae > Coptotermes > Coptotermes formosanus. The sequence continues at coordinate 3,165,436 of BLKM01000529.1, forward strand.
GGTCAGTCTGGACGTGTGCGGAAAACCTCGCCTCGTCAGAATTTGATCCCCGGACCCCCCATGCCAGTAGTTAGTCGCTATACCGACTGCGGAAACCCGACACAACGTTATAAGGAATGCATAGCATTTAAACCTGGATATTACATTAGTGTCACCGCTGAAGTACGTTAAGCTGCTTGGAGCTGTATTTCCTACTTTTAGAAAATTTCGTTGTAGCACTTGGTGTAACCGCGTGTTATGATTATAATGATGCTTCCTTCAAGTAGTTCGTTTAATTTGTTTATGTTTAATTACTGATGCAGTTGCCCAATAAACAGTTACAGAGACTACCTAAGAATGAGCCGATCCCAGTGGCCGCCCCTTCTAATGCATGGGACTACGGCCGCTTGCTTGCTTGGGATTACGATTTCGAATCCCGCTGGGGGCATGGATGTCTCTTGGGAGTGTTGTGTGTTGTCAGATAAAGGTCTCCGTAACGGGCCGATCACTTGTCCAGAGGAGTTCTACCGAGTCTGGTTTATCTGTGATCAAGGAAACTCACAGTGGAAGCCTGGGCCCACCAGGGCTGTCGAACCGTGAGAAAAAAACATAAGAATGAGGCAAAATCAAGATAAGATCAAAGCATGAAAAAAAAAGAAAGCATTAAAATAAAACATGATCGTAGTAATAGTCATCAAAAACATAAATCCATACTGAATAAGCTGACGGATATGCTTAGCCAACACTGCATTAACCTTTTAAAGCCTAGCGGTAACTTTACGTACCACCAGGTTTAACATTAACAAATTCTACGTGGTGCCCACATTGCGTTTATGTGTTTTGTACGGATCTCAGAACAAACAGCAACTTTCGCCTTATAAAACATTAAGAGACTGGTTTTTATAAGCGAAGTGGAGAGTGTTTACAGCGCGGTACGCACTGAGTCCTTATATAAAACAGATACGCTTCGTCTTTAAAGGGTTAAAATAAAACATCGTAGTAATAATCATCAAAAACATAAATCCGTACTGAATAACCTGACGGATATGCTTAGCCAACCCTGGAGGCTTTGTACAATTTGTAAGTAAAAGAAAATAACTACATGTTATGTAAATTTTATAGTTACAGCAGGAATGGCGACACGTTTCTTCCCTTTTACTTGACATTTCCTGCTTCCGGACAGAAGAAAACATAGGACTATTTTTTTTTTAACTGAAACGAGGAGACACTCTGCATAATGAACAGTGTGCCGTCCTTATATATTTTCTCTTTTATTCATATTTCACTTGAATGTTTAACTACAAATATAAGTATGCAACGTTTGGATAAATATATTATATACAGATGTAATTGAAGAGTTTTATTGCTAGTTATTAGCATAAAGGTACGAGAAGACAATACTCGTTCCTCCTTCTGGGGAAAATATGACTAACAAAACCGTAAATTTTATGCAACATTTTAATATTGTAGTTAATTATAGCAGTCATGACTCCGTAAGTGTGGGTAAGTGTCACGGTCGGACGTCATTATTCATGTCGAAATAACATACGGTGCGCCAAATGCTGGATACATTATATATCCCAGCCATGGAATAAATGTCCTGCTGTAGGTAGGTAGTCACTGGTCACTGCAGGACAGATTCATGTTCATAATGGTAAAGAAATCTACGAAATAACCAGTAACAAAGGTTAGGGAGACAAAAAAAAAAGGCAGGGGTTTAGGATATCATATAGATTGTTACACAACAGCAGCGCAATTTAATAATTTTGTGTAATTTTCAGGGCAGGGTAGGAAATTTCATACGAGTATAGTGACAGGCTTGGGACTGGTTGACAGTATTTCGATTTCCGGAAACGGTTGAGATATGTCTCCTTGCCATCGATCCTGGCCCAGTACTGGGTCCACCGCCGTATTTAGTTGGTTGAACGGATTTTTTTTTCCAGGAGCAAAATGGCTGTGTTGTAAAGTGACCGCTAACAATAAGCTTAAGTGTTCAAGAAATCAGATTATGATGTTATTAAGTTGTTTTACCCAGACTCCTGCTATTTACTTCCGGTTAATATGTTATTATCAGTCCCTTATCGTTGAACAAATATTATTGGGGTAATCAAATCGAGAAGAATGAGCTGGGAGGGCATTTAGAACGTATGGGAGAAAAGAGAGGTGTATACGGGATTTTGGTGTGGAGACCTGAGGGAAGGCAGCCACTTGGGAGACCCAGGCGTAGATGGGAGTATAATATTAAAACGGATCTTCAAGAAGTGTGATGGAGCATGGACTGGATTGAGCTGGCTCAGAATAGGGACAGGTGGCGGGCTGTTGCGAATGCGAAAATGAACCTCATGGTTACATAAAATGCGGGGAATTTCTTGACTAGCTGAGAAACTGTTAGCTTCTCAAGAATGCCTCTGCTCCATGGAGTTAGTTAGTTAAGTTATCGTTGAACACCTTCAATCGATGTTGTTATTTTAATTTGTTGTCCGTGTATAAACTATAAAGGCGTTAGGCGGGCGAGTGATAAGTTTCACGTCCCGGCAGTTTTATCCCTAGGGAACGGGTCCCTCAGTACTGGGTGTGACCAAAAGTGTCCTGGATCCTAACTAACTAACTCCATGCAGCAGAGGCCTTCTTGAGAAGCTAACAGCTTTTGAGCTAGTCAAGAAATTCCCCGCATTTTATGGAACCCGAAGGTTCATTACCGCATTCGAAAGAGCCCGCCACCTTTCCCTATCCTGAGCCAGCTCAATCCAGTTCATGCCCCCATCCCACTTCCCGAATATCCATCTTAATATTATCCTACCATCTACGCCTGGGTCTCCCAAGTGGTCGCCTTCCCTCAGGTCTCCCCACCAAAATCGTGTGTGCACCTCTCTTTTGCCCATACGTGCTACATGCCCCGCCCATCTCAGTCTTCTCGATTTGATTACCCGAATAATATTTGGTGATGAGTACAGGTCATTAAGTTCCTCGTTATGTAGTCTTCTCCAATCCCCTATCGCCTCGTCCCTCTTAGGCCCAAATATCCTCCTCAGTACCCTATTCTCGAACACCCTCAGTCTTTGTTCCTCCCTCAGTGTGAGAGACCAAGTTTCACATCCATACAGAACAACAGGTAAAATTATAGTTCTGTATACCCTAATCTTTGTGCTTTTGGATAGTAACCTGGAAGACAAAAGATTCTGCACCGAATGATAGCAAGCATTCCCCGACTTCAGTCTGCTCTTAATTTCTTCATGAATGGAGTTTCGATTCGTTAGGGTTGCTCCCAAATATTCGACTTCTTCCACCCTTTCAAAGGATTTATTATCTATATTTATGTTGTGATTGTGTCCTGCATTCTGATTTCGAGACATGACCATGTACTTAGTTTTCTCAGGATTTACTTCTAGACCGATCTCCTTACCAGCAATCATTAAATCTTCTGCGTTTTTCTTTATGCTGTGTATGCTTCCGCCCAAGATATTAACATAATCAGCATTAACCCCGTGTATATTCAACAGCTGGGAGAAATGATTCCTCCACCTAACCAAAATACTGTGGGAGTGTGCAACCAGGTCACCCTTCTCATCCTTTACTACATTAATTCTAGACTGGTACCCCCTCTTAAACTCATTGATACCCCTATACAAGTCTCTTATATTCTTGTTCTTACTGTTTGTTTCGAGTTCATTAATTTTAGCTTTCAGATATTCCTTCTTTTTGTTCCTGAAATGTCTACTAGCTTCACGTCTTACGTTGTGCAGATTATCTCCATTATTTTGGTTTGGATTCTGTAACCACTGAATTTTAGCCTGCTTCCTTTTATCTAAAAATTCTGCACATTCTGCATCAAACCATGGTTTATTCTGCTTCCGTTCGTGTAGACCTAGACTCTCTTGAGCTGAGATTTTGATATTGTCTTTAATGTTTTCCCAAGCCCTATTTATGTCCTCACTAACATTTAAGTTTTCCAAAGCTGCAAACCTGTTTGAGATCTTAAGCTGATACTGTTTCCTAGCCTCTAGTTCACTTAGCTTCTTGAGATTAAATCTCTCGGCATCAAACTTCTGTGCTGCTTGTTTACTTACTGCCAGTCTTTCCCTAACTTTCGCAACCACTAGATAGTGATCAGTATCACAGTCAGCTCCCCTGAAAGATCGCACATCGAGTATACTGGAATGCCGTCTCCTATCTATCAATATGTGATCGATCTGATTGTGAGTCTTCCCATCAGGAGAGGTCCAGGTGTATTTATGAATGTTTCGGTGCGGAAAGATAGTGCTCTTAACAACTAGATTCTTTGATGTGGCAAAGTTTACTACTCTAACACCATTATCGTTGCTATCCTGATGTAAACTCTCATTCCCAATAGTCGGTTTGAAAATATCCTCTCTCCCCACTTTTGCATTAAAATCTCCTAACAGAATTTTCATATGGTACTTAGAAAAATGATCAAAAACCCCTTCTAATTCCTCATAGAAGCTATCCTTTGAATCATCACCTTTCTCTTCTGTTGGTGCATGCGCATTCAGAACAATGATATTACACCAGCGGCCTCTCAGCACTATGTATGACATCCTAGCACTAACAAACTCCACTCTCTTGATTGCTGATACTATTCTCTGGTGCACAAAAAACCTGTTCCCAATTGATGATTTTCCTGCCCTTTGCCATAGAAAAAAGTATACTCCCCGGCTCTTACAGTCCCTTCTTTGCCCCACCTAACCTCCTGTACACCCACTAAATCTAACTTATACTTAGCTAATTCCCTGGCCACTGTCATAAGTGACCCTGACCTATACATGCTCCTCACATTCCATGTTCCAAAACTCATATCCTTTTTCCGTAGCTGGGATCGTACCAAAGAATCGGTCCAGGTCCGAGGCATTGTGTAATGGTTCGTAACATCATAATTTTTTACGGTGAGGAGTTGTTATCACCTCGCCCAACCCCCAAGCTGGAGGACCACCCCTTGTCGGCTGTCCGCGACTGCTTATTCAATGTATTCTCAGCTACCCTCCATAACTGGAGGGCGTTCCTCCAACCGCAACGTGAGGACGCGCCATGCCGTGGTGACAGGGACCCACTTAACACGGGTCCTGGATCCCGGGGAGAAGATTAATATTTTGGCTCTGCCGGGAGTCAAACTACGATTCCTCGGACCTCCAGGCTGTATTCTAGTCCCTAAAAGGACCGCGTCATTCCGGTTCCCTAATGCAATTCGTTATATGCTCTGCGTTACGACAAGTTCATAACATCTTCAAAAGCGAGTTCTCCACAGAGTGAGATCTAGTGCTTTCTCTTTCAAATTTCCGCACCTTCTCTTCTCCTTAAGGTCATTCAGTAGCTGCTTACGTCTTCTTTCCCTCTTCTCGTCCTTTGTAGCTTTCCTTCTCTTTCCTGCAGTAAGGTGTTTCAGAATGCAGTTCCTAGTCATGATGTAACTAACACAGTTACGAGTTCCGTCGTTTTATTGTAAGTAGAATTCCTTTCTCCTTGATTCTTTGTAATGTTTCTTCAGTTTCCACATCATCGGTTCACCTGATGTCCATCCCTCGGCAGCATAGAAATATACCCTATAAATACTATAAATAAATAAATAAATGAGTATTCAATTGACCACTGTCACTTTATACAAATATTTTGTTTAATTTTACATTCTTCCATGTTATATCTCTTTCTAAACAACGTGTTTCACGGAAGGCGGCACTGTATATGCCATACATATTTTCCTAGGACGATGAACTGTAACTATTAAAGAAGAATTTTAGCATGCGTTTGGTGTTTGCTAACATTCCATCGTGGTAAGATTAATAGTGGTGTTACGCAGTACCTGCAACATTTATGTAAACCTTACATCTGCCAAAGAACCCCTCAATTTTAAAATTTCTAACAATATTTTAGTCGGTGTAGTGTAATTAAAAATTGTGGACAAAATGATTATTCATGCATTATTGCTAATACAGATCCAGTAACACTCTACTGCACAGTAATAGCGGTATTTTCTCGGAAATGTAATTCAGGCTCTGTAATTCTTAAATCTCTTAAGGTTTGTGTGAAACGGAATAAATTACTCGAAGTCTCATATACGTGAATAAAAGTGCCAATTTCTACTAATTTTATTTTGAGAAACTGTAAACTTTATTGCATAAGAGTTATTCTTAGTACCTTCCAAACCTGGTTTAATATATGCCTTTAAAAATTTATGTTAGAGAAGAACAATAGCATTTGTTTCTGTATAATCTTTGGTTACTTCCCGAGAGTTGGATAAATCTCGAGGGTTACGTTCTTCTGGGGTTTGACACTGCTTCACGAAGTAGTCGGTTCCAGGTGTTCTTACGAAACGTCGGAATCCGATTATCCCATGAAGCAGCGCCATATCCCAAAAAAACGGAATCCTCGGCTGCACCGTTGAAGAAACATTAGAGCTCGCTTAGGTAAGTCTTCTGTCCATAAAACGAATAATGTTTCTGCCTATAGGCTTTGTGATAAAGGAGTACGTCTTTATAAAATCCAACGGTGGTATTATGTTCTTAAGAAACTCTTTGAAGTTTTTAGTGCATTTTCTTCCTGTAGGATATTTACCTTTTTATACCTTTATTTGTATTTGTGGATTTGTACCATCTTTCTGGTTTACGCTACAATAACATACAACTGGAAATGTTTTGTGTAGAACATACTATGAGTGTAAAAAAAACAGAAAAATGTAATTATCAATATTAGATATAAAGTGCTACATTTCCGTAATGTTTATACTAAACCAGTTATCTATTTACTGTGTACTTTAAAGCAGTCGCTTGAATATTCCGATCTGTAGTTTCTCTTCGTTCAGTATTCGAACATGAATGTTCTTTCAACTGTTTTAAGCCCTGTTGCGAAGCTGGAGAGTGCGGCTGTTAATTCTGTCACGTCTGTCTGTCTGTCTGTCTGTCTGTCTGTCTGTCTGTCCGTCCGTCCGTCCGTCCGTCCGTCCGTCTGTCCGTCCGTCCGTCTGTCCGTCCGTCCGTCCGTCCGTCCGTCCGCAAGGAACAACTCTGCTTCCGCTGAATGGATTTTAGTGAAATTTTGTATCGGTGATTTTGACTAAGGTTCCTGGAGCAGATTCAACGTGAGTTAAAATCGGGCAAAAATAACAGGAACGTTAGTGGCGCTAGTGTCGCTTCCGCCTTCCAGTATCTTCGCTGTGTTATTACTCAATGCAGGAAATTAAAGACCGAGGACTTGTTATGAATTCCAGCGGCGTAAAGTTCATGTGAAATTTCGAGAAAATCGGTGAAATGGTTCAAACCATGTAATGGGACACACACACACACACACACATACACACACACACACACACACACACACACACACACACACACACACACACACACACTGCACGTTAGCCTTAAAAAGTTACTTTTTCCTTTTTAGGCCCGTTCGCAAAATTGCGAGAAGCGACTATTAACTTCGTCATATCTATCCGTCGGCGTGGAACAACTCGGTGCCTACTGAACGGATTTAGGTGAAATTTGATATTTGAGTAGTTTTCGAAAACTTGTCGAGAAAATTTTAGTCTCATTAAAATCTGAAATGAATAACGGGTAGTTTAAATGAAGATGCATGTACATTTATGGTATCTCGCTGAATTATTTTTAGAAAATGTTGCCGTTTATGAGCTAATGTGGAGAAATGCGGTAGAGATGGAGAGGCCACAGATGACAATATAATACGGCGCATGCACATTGCATGCTGAAGGCTACAGACACACATCCAATCTATGTAATACTTATTGCTTTTCCACGGCAACGATGGTTATGCGAACGCGCCTCAATGTTATATTATACGTACATAGTTTGGCTTGTTAAATAACGAATTGGACTATAGATGATGCTCTTAATTCGGCACTTTAGTTTGCGAAATAATTCTGAACATTACATGTCTGAAAGTTGGTGGTGAGTAGTGGTTTGTGAGTTTCAAATTATAAACTGCGACTGTAAGATATAAATGCGCCATTATTATGATTTTGGAAGAACTTTTTTTAAAAATTTTCCAGCTAATAGACAATTCATTTGCTGTGAAATGGTAGGAAATGATGGAACATTGTGATAACATGCGATGTAAGCTGAAGTATAGTACAGTTGAAAGACAGCAGTGCCTCATGAAACGTATCTAGTTCGGCAGTTCAAATTATATACTGTCCGTGTCACAAATGCGTGAATTTGGGTTCGCTTTCAAATCGTCACACAGGGACTGTCAACCTTGAGACAGGATCGGCAGCATTGGAAAACTGTTGTGAATACGGTATTGAACATAGTCTCCAGTAAAAGGCGACATATTTGCTAATTATCTGAGTAACTCACAGCGTCTCAAGAAGAGATCTACTCTTTAGAATTATTTAGAAATATGGTTCCAAGTTCTTTTCCTTGCTAATTCGTTTCTAAAATTTGTGCACTAAAGTGTATGTATGGAAAACAGTTTAATTATAGGCTTAGTTATGTTGCTGAGGTAAGTTCTTGCGCAGATGCAAGTATGAGATTAAGGCTACGGACTTAACTGTCGTATTAAATAACTGGAGTATTTACTCATATAGTGTAAGCGCAGACATACAGAGGTTTCTCGAATTGACTTTCCCTGCAGATAGAACTTTTTTTTTGGCAGATTGCCGGTCTTAATATTGCGTGTTATAATTTTTTAAACACTGCTATTAATCCCAAATGTCCCATATTTAAAAATTGCCTTTCCACCTCACGTACAAAAGAATATGTTTCTCTTACAACAGCCAGTCTGTTGATATTATTAACGCTGATGGTTATTTTGAGGATCATATGTAACACATAAACAGGATTAAGTTCTTGTGTGATGTGACGCTGTGACGTTAGGTGATGAGTTTCAGACGTTTCGAAAGAAAGTAGCGCCATCATGTTCTTCTTAGATTGCTTAGCCCGTGAAAATGAAGACACTGTGTTCCTTTCAAACGTTGGAAGCCACTAGTCCAACGACAAAACGTCACGTCTCTGAAGATCTGAATCCACCGCTATATTGCTGTGAGACTTCAAACCTCGCAAAACCTAAATACCTGTGTGGCAATATGCAGAGCTTTTTTGGTATAGCATGTGTTACACATATTTGCTGCTAGATATTGATAATAATTGTCGTCAGAGAACCAATTTTATTAAAGTGCTTCCGCAGGTCAGAGGGGTTTTTCCTTTGTCTTGTGATTACGGAAAAAGTCTAACGCTTAGCTTTGTTTGCTCATTGTTTTTATTAAAGGAGAATTTATAACGTATGTTGGTTTATAGTGTGTGTGTTATTTAGTGTCGGTGGTTCAAAAGCACTGATTCTGTGGTATCAAATAACGTGATAAGTGAATAGTCAGTACACAGTTTGAGTGTTTAATTTTGGTCTGTGTCAAGGTTGATATTCCGAACAAGGGTGTGGGAAACTATGAAATATCTTAGTTAAGATATCCTATAGACTTGTCGTGATGCTAACGCTGTTGCAGCCTACTGGCTGCAGATGTAATGCGCAGTTGGATAGGGGCGAATTTAGATTGTAAATTTCAAAGTAGTGGGAGTAGTAACTAAGTCGTATTGTAGAGATTAAGTCCAGAGTGTTGCGTTTAACTACATTATGAGATTTTGTAGCAAATCTGTCATCATATTTATCTGCTAGAACGGACACCATAAAATGATGTTACTTGACTACCTGGATATTATATACCCTTCTTTGGAAACATTCAAAATTTTTTGCTATTCTGCACGAATCTACGAAAATTAAGTTTTCCGGCCTTGTCTCTAGCCGAACTGTCATCCTCTTTGTGGGAAGGAAGGAGAAAAAATCAGTTCGTTACATTCCCGTGTCAAGAGTAAAGCGAATTTTCCATTCTTTCTTCTGAAGGTAAGGACGACGTTGAGGAAGAGCCGGAACGAATGACAGTAACCGTGAGTTATGCAGCACCTGAGGTTCGTAATCGCTGTTCGGTGGTAGCGGCCATCCCTGCTTCTCTAGCTAACTGCCTGTCCGTAGAGCTGGGCTTCGGCATGTTCTAGCTTGCATGTAAACCAGAGAGAAAGTTGTGCGGGAGGAAATCGAACCCTAGGGACCCACCATTTGACGGAATTCCTTTCGTTTTCCTCAGTGCTTTCCTTTCTTTTCTTTATCTTCGTTTCTCGCTCTGCTGTGAAATACTTCGTCTCTTCTTACATTTTCTTATTCGTTTCTATTTTCAGAGTTGTACTTTTAAGATTTAGTGTTTGTCAGATTTGTTCGGTAACACTACAGGTGTATAAACCATACAGTTCGTCGAGCATTAACAAAACATTATTTACTTCTCGCATACAACAGTACCTTTAACCTTTTAAAGTTTAGCGGAAACTTTACATGTGACGACGTTTAACATTAAAAAATTCTACGTGGTGCCCACATTGCGTTTATGTGTTTTGTACGGATCTCAGAACAAACAGCAACTTTTGCCTTATAAAATATTAAGAGACTGGTTTTTATAACCGAAGTGGAGAGTGTTTACAGCGCGGTACGCACTAAGTCCTTATATAAAACAGATACGCTTCGTCTTTAAAGGGTTAAACACGGGTCTATGTGTGTAGCACATTTGTCAAATATGGTCATAACTACTGTATAAAATCCGGGTAGCGTGGTCAGTATAGTGACTCACTGCAGGCTGGAAGCTCCGGGATTCGAACCCCGGTGTAGGTGACATTTTTACATCCATTCAGACCGGCCCCAATACCCACCCAGCCTCCTGTAAAATGGGTGCCGGGCCTCTGTCCCGGGGGTACAGCGACCGAGGCATGGCGTTGGTCACGCACCATTCCTTCTAGCGCCTGGGTTGAGGATGGGTGGTGCTATACCTCAGCCTCTTTTCTGTGCCTGCTTGGCATGTTACGGTACAGTTAACCTTTATTCTCTGAAGTTACGAAATTATTAGCTGTCAGTACAAAATATATAGTTATCATGTCGAAGAGGACATGTAAGAGGGATGCAGGAATTGAAAATGAATAAAAAATTAGGGGGCGGAAAGATCACCTTCGATATGATAAAAAGGGAAATAGTCTTGAACTATGGACCACAATTAATTGGCTCACTATGATGGAAAACGACGGATTATTAAAAATGAGTTTGTGAGACTCCAGCTAAATTTATTACTTATTACTGACAACACAGAATGTTACATTTCTCAACAGCCGATCCCAGTAACCGCGCGGTCTAAGGCGTAGGTCTGAGGCGGAGCGCTTACTGGGATCGTGGGTTCATATCCCACCGGGTGCATGGATGTTTGTCTCTTGTACAATGTTTGTGTTGTCAGGTAGAGGTCTCTGCGACGGGCCAATCCCTCGTCCAGAGGAGTCCTACCGACTGTGGTGTGTGTCTGAATGTGGTCAAGTGAAAATAAACAACCTTGACACCTGCTGTGAACAAGTAGGTAGAAGAGGTCAGGACTACGACAAGAAACATTTCTAGACAACGACTTTTAAATTATTCTCTAGAAATAGCTGTGTGTGAAGTGAAAGATGTTGTGTAATTAGACAATGTACACGTAACGAGAATAGTGTGCGGTGTAGAGTTTGTCTTTTACTTTATCTGTAACTTTTGTTCGAAATATTTTTGGTCGTGGTAAATTCTTTAGTTATGCTGAAACAAGTGTACACATAAAGTGTTCTGTTTTTCGAGTTTTAGGTCTATAATTAAATATTTGAATGTGTCGACAGATGTAATAAACCCGCTAATATGAGATCGCATTAAAGACCTTTTCGAATTGTTTTCTCTTTAGAGACAGACATACGAGAGAGATACAAGTATTAATAGCCGCTTCGCAGCAGTTTAAAGGTGCATAAGAAAGTGACGCGGGGACTCGGTTGGAATTAAAACTGAGTATCCTTAGTATGAAGCATAAAAAAGGATGTTGGTACCTCACTGTTGAAGTTCAGTCTGATTTATCATTTCTAATTTCTTTGACACGCCGAAGAGAGGCCTGTCCTTGAACATCCGTGTGTACGAAAATATTCGAGGAACCGACAGTAATTCAGGGAAGGAATTACTTGTATTCTCAACACCAAAAGTTTGGTTCCAATGATAAAATTTCATTCTTTTTGGTTTAGTATCCACTAACTAAATAAGTAACTGACTAAATTTTTCTTGAGAAACTGCTAGGTTGTCCCTTAGTTATGAAACTAATCTTTCATATGGAACCTGAATTTTCTGCACGCGTCCCTGTTCTGAGCCAGGAGAATATATTCCACGCCCTTATGTCCTACATTTGAGTTTATTGTAATATTACCCTTCAATCTGTGTGTAGGTCTTCCAAGCGACCTCTTCCCTTCGTGCTTGTCAACCGCAAATCTGTACGCACTCCTTTTCTCTACCGTCGTGAAATATGACTTCGTTTCCAATGCCTAAACTATTCTGATTGGAAACCGTGCAATTAATACACCTCTTGCGTGACGCAGGTATTGACGGGAGGAAAGTATTAGCGCCGATTGTAAGGAAGTAAAATGTAGCGTTGTGGGTGAGATTTATGTTTTTCAGTCTAGGGAGCCGTGGTCATGTGTCGTGGCCTTCCATACAGAAAGAGAAGATCGAAAAGTTAAAACTGTGCCTCTTCACGCTATGAAGGCATATAAGACGGAGTAGAGAAGTAGCTATACTCATTTTTAGCCTCGGCACTAGATGAAAGTGAGTGCGTCACATACAGGGTCTAGACGCTTTACTACTAGCCGTTGAATAGGAGTTGAATAGGAGGCTGTATGTGTCCCAGAGCTGGTCTGGACATCTGAGAAGAGAAAAGTCTTTTGCATCCGCCGGGATTCGAATCTCCGATTCTTTCAGCCCTTATCCCAGTCACTATAACGACTACGTAGGGCCGGCTATGGAAGAGAAGACTTTCTTTAGCCAACTTGTGTTTCTCATGGCGATAACTGTGTTCATCACAGGGAACTTCTCGACTTCCTGAATGGTTATTAACTTCTCGAGAAGGACTCCATGGAGTTAAGTAGTTTGCAGGTACATAATTTCCACCTCTCGGTGTCGCCACTCCTTGTTGGTTGTATTTGAACTTCAGAGCTGTAATACGCTCTAGTCACTAAGCAGACTGCCTCAACTGCCTCTGGCCTGTTTCCGCTTCAGTGCGACGATTATGACAGACGCTGTTACGCTGGGACAGAGTAGTCGCAATATCCTAGCAGAACAGCTTCGAAATTAAACACCAGTCAACTACCTTAACCTTTTAAAGCCTAGCGGTAACTTTACATACCACCAGGTTTAACATTAAAAAATTCTACGTGGTGCTCACATTGCGTTTATGTGTTTTGTACGGATCTCAGAACAAAGAGCAACTTTTGCCTTATAAAACATTAAGAGACTGGTTTTTATAACCGAATTGGAGAGTGTTTACAGCGCGGTACGCACTGAGTCCTTATATAAAACAGATACGCTTCGTCTTTAAAGGGTTAAAATGAAATGTACTCAGTAGCGTATTAAAGTGTATTTACGCCTATGGAAATGTTGCAGTGTGATGGCAATGGAGACTGCAGGTAGAAGATGCCAGCAGTTTGTTGCATTGATGAAGTACTGAGCATGCTGTTGTCGCGGATGTGTCGCCATGTGGTTTGATTGGTTCATACGAAAGTTAGGGGAAAAATCCTCCTTCCATCTTGAGGTTTTTGTCAGAGCAAGTAAGTCTGGAAAGTTTTGATGGGTAGGAAATATGAAAACGATAAAGGAAGAGGGGAATGTATATAGAATATTTGTCGATGAGTAGCAGGAATTGAAGTCACTATGAAAGACCTAAACAAAGATGGAGAAATAAAGTGAAGTCAGGACATCTTCCGAAATTTTGACGATAACGGTAAACAATGTGTTCTTCTGAGACGTTACGACCGATCGACCGCTAAACACTTATCTACGTTTTGGGGATGCGTGGTACCACCATCCTCAGTATCTAGCCGTTTAAGAAGAGTGGGAATTTCTTGCAAGTGAAATATTTAATGAGCGCAGGACTTATACAGATCGAAATGCTTCTGAAAATTCTACTCAACGAGGAATTTCTTGAATAACTAAATATTTACGGAATATTCTGAAGCAATAGTAAAATCTAAGTCCGATTCCAGTGGCCGCACGGTCCAAGGAGTGGGTCTGCCGCCGCTCGCTTGCTGGAATTGCGGGTTCGAAACCCATCGGGACATGGATGTCTGTCTCATGTGAGAGTCGTGTATTGCCAGGTAGAGATCTCTGTATCGGGCTAATCACTCGTCCAGAGGAGTCCTACCGAGGGTGTGTGTGTGTGTGTGTGTGTGTGTGTGTGTGTGTGTATGTATGTATGTATGTATGTATGTATGTATGTATATGTATGTATGTATTTATGTAATGTATGTATGCATGTATGTAAGTATGTATGTGTGTGTATGTGTCATTGAGTGTGATCAGGTGCAGTAGTAACCCTCTGCACCTAAACTGGTTAGGTAGAAAGAGGTAAGACTAAGAAAGAAATAAAGAAAAAAGAAAGAAGTAATATTACAGCTTGCCGTTCGGCAAAGTGTTTAAGATAAATAGTAATTTAGCCGATGATGCTTTTTACACTAACTGTGAACTAGGCCTATAAGTAAAATCTGTGATATCCGATATTGGATTATCCGGAAATATTTGTTAACCGGAAAATTGCCAAAGAGTCCCATTATATTTAACTCTTGCATTAACTTTCATCACCGGTCTCTGCTCCGAGAATTCGACCGGCTCATGCGTTGTTCCCTTTACTCAGAGTGGTGGTCACATACTGTAGTATGGTACAATCAGTTGCTTTATTGCCTTCGCCTGTTACAGGGTGTTACAGTGCCGTGCCTGGAATATTTCATTTTTGTCACGGAAGGGGCTCGTAAAAATCAGAAAAGAGTAGTGTTAACGATAAAGGCAAAAATAGATACATGTAATAGTCTCGAACGTGGCGAAGAGATACATATTAATTATAATATTCCGATATCCGGCAAACCTTTGGTCCTGGAGGTGCCGGATATCGCAGATTTTACTATAATAGCAAGTTAAAATGGACCTGTGGTTTGTTGTGTCGGTGGCTCACTGCTAGGCACAACAAGTAAGCCTATGGTAGCCTGCAAGTCAAGTATTCCTTGGGGTGAAGCTGTTGTGATAGAGCGTAACAGGACGTTTATCAAGCAAATACACGAAATAGGCCTACTCATACGGTGTTCATATAATCTGACTTTATCAATTTTCAACTATGAGTGGAAATGTTTAAACAATTTTAAAGGCAAGTGCACATGACATCATTTTACAATATTTTAGCGTACCTTGGTGACCGTTAAGATATATGTGTGTATCGTGAATGGAATCAGCGCTTCTGATAGTGACAGAGTGAACTGGTGAGTTTGAATGTTCTGCCTCCGAACCCAGTGGATGATTAAGTAAATTTCACACTAAGCGACCCCCTGATGATATCGATTTACGATGCCGAAACATATGCTGGGGAATATTAGTTAATGTTAATTAAGAAAGGTAGGGCCGTGCCATAGCTCAGGCGGTTAGCCGCCGGCCTCCCACCGCGGAGGCCCGGGTTCGATCCCGGCTCACTCCATGTGGGATTTGTGGTGGACAAAGTGGCACTGGGACAGGTTTTTCCCTGTCAATTTCATTCCACCGGTGCTCCATTACTAGGAAAAGGATAAAAAATAATAATCATCATCGTCATCTTCATCAGAGGGTTGCACAAGAAGCCTCAAGGCTGCGGTGCGTCCGTAGCGTCTGCTGTGGGGCCCTTCACCACTAAAAAAAATAAAGAAAGGTGCATTAGTTGGTATATTTTGTTTATATGCTGTAAAATGCACGGTGCTGACATCTATGTTATACTGTACTATACATGCCCGTTATATTTGAGATTATGTAGAAATTTGGAGATATGATCAGTGTGAAACAAAAGGAAAAAAAAGAAGTAGTCGTTTATAATTTTGCTACACAATCAGTGAAATCCGAAATGTAACAAAGTTTTTTGTCTCACAGCTTTATATGGAGGCTGTACTTAAGTTTAAAAAACCGTACGCACCAAACATTACATTGTTCATCTGGTCCTTCGAAAGGGTCAGAACAAGTTTCACAAGGAACGCTCAGCTAATTCGTAATGAAGAGGGCGTACTTATCGTACGCTGCCCCTGCTCGCTATTCTTTCACCGTGTTTGTTCGCTCACTCGGAAAGCCTGCTCGTCTTCCGGCTGCCTTGCCCACCTAGGCTCTATACCACTCACCTCGACCTTCAGCGTCCTCTCTAACCATTCAACCCCTTTCCATTTCCGTACTCCACTACCCAATAAATCACTGAGGCATGGAGACGGATCACGCAGGAGCTAAAACTTGCTGGGAGTAGAGAGCCAGGACCAGGGTGATCTGCAGGTGGTATATCTCTTGCTACACAAGTTTGGATTGAAGAAGGTTAGAGGCTGAGGTTGATCATATAAAGTACAGACCCAATACTGTTATACGGTAGAACCACCGGGTTTTCAGAAAGGATAAGAGAATCTATATTTCATATTCATTATAAATACAACAGATTTCAAACAGCTGGCAGTGATTAACCCCAACTAATATTTAGTGTTGAAGGGCCCCGCAGCAGACGCTACGGACGAACTGCAGCCATGAGGCTTATTGTGCAACCGTATGATGAAGATGACGATGATGATGATTATTATTTTTGTCCTTTTCCTAGTAATGGAGCATCGTTGGAATGAAATTGACAGGGGGAAACCGAAAAACTCGGGGAAAAACCTGTCCTAGTGCTACTTTGTCCACCACAAATCCCACATGGACTGATCCGGGATCGAACCCCGGGCCTCCGTGGTGGGAGGCCGGCGGCTAACCGCCTGAGCTATGGCACGGACCTTTCTTTATTAACATTAACTAATATTCCGCGGCATATGTTTCGGCATTGTAAATCGATATATTTGCTTACATTATTCCAATTTACTCATTTTGCAAGGAGATAAGGCCTACAGTTTCATCACTTGCCATTGTGTATTGTTTACATTCTTCAGTATCATCTTGAATTTTCGTCCGATCTATCCATTTTTACGTGTAGGTTACTACTGAACTGGGATATATGGAGGATATTGTTAAAATGGATTTTAAAGAAGATGTCACTTGTGAACTAGATCTACCTGTATCAGAATTAAGACTAATAGCTGTTTCTTGTGAATGGATTATAAACGTTCGTATGCCATACATTGCGGGAAAATCCTCAATTAGCTAATCAACTGTTATATTCTCAAAATAGACTCTGCCTTTTGAAGTTAGTTGTAAATAGGTTGGCACGTGATTTGGTATTAACAACTATTTTACGCATGGACTCGTTTTTTTTAATTCAGGTCCTAAAAATTTGTAGATTCTTGAACATTCGCATGAAAGGTAATTGAAAACGTTTTTACGGAAGCAATTCAAACATAAAGTGAAATGTCCAAAAGATGGCTCTCCTTATCTGTGTAGGCTGTCACTTATTTCCTTCTCATTTCCAGGCAACGAACCAAACGACACATCTAACAATGCCAAGATAAACACGGTTATGAAAATGTTTCTTCACTCTCCTTTTATTTTCCTTTTTATTCTGCTTTGAGTTTGTTTTCCCTCTCTCTCGCCTTACCTTCTTCACACCGGATGGCATTTCGCCACACCCGGATCCCTGAGTGTGCAACGCGTGCATATGAATCTAACGTTTAAATTTATGGGCCGATATATCAACACTTTTCTAGCTGTATAGCTAGCACTTTCCCTCGGGACCCCATGGACTTCAACCACTGCCCGTACCGGAGCAGTTCTCACCCCTCAAGGAAGCTGCCAAGGTGTGGAGATATTCGGAGATAAATGAAAGTTGTACGAATGTTCGCGGTCTTAACTGCTATATACAGCAAATAATTTATCACTTGTGCCTTTTCACGAAAATTGGCTTGTATATATCCTGTGTATCCTTACCCACTTCAGGCTGTTCTAAACTAATATTGATAGGGTAATCAATGTTTTCATCTCTTTAACCACAGTTGCTAAACTGATTGTCATCACGCATCATGTAGAAACACAATCATCTGTGAAGTGATGTACTGCGTTCTGTAGTTTACTTACCTTCTGGAGAACTGTACTTATTGTTGTACTAAGATTATATTTTATGTTCAAATTAAATGGTTTTTGTCTCTTTAAAATGATAATCTACCCAGCCAGCTGTCTCAAGAAGTAATGCTTCTCACAATATTTTAAATTTTTCTTTTATGAATTCGAAACTTAGCCGACACAGGACTGTTGTGAGAGATTTGACTTGGTTTTCGTCAGTCACTCCAAACGAGTGGATTCGCTGTCGTCATTCCATGCTAAATAACTAGTACATTTTATAAACTATTGCTACGTTTTTAAACCCCATTCTAGCTGCATTTACCTCGTGCTGTATCACTCAGTGTCTTTGTATTTTGCCGCACGGTACTATTTGTGTCCTGTGGATGTATCTCACAACAAATACCGATTGTCTTCCTTAAACCTAACGTCTTTCTCAGGGGCATGCAGCCTATTGTGTGTGATGTAGAAACTGCAGTAATTTCAAAGAGTTGTACACTAAAATCACAGATTTGAGGTCACGTGTTTAATAGTCGGTTACATTAATCAGATTTGTATATATATATATATATATATATATATATAAAAGGCAAGAGGTAAAGCAATCCCATTGCAGGCCTGGACAGGCCCTGAAGGTTCCAGGAGGTTAAGGCTCCCACATTTCAAGATAATCGGCAGTTGAAAGTGATAAGATTGTCAGCCTTACGCACCGGCCGCGTCTACCCCCAGGAAATATTCCTGGTACTCATTTCTGTTAGAGGCCGAGTCGACCCCCGGGACATAGTGCGACCGAAAGGATTATGTCAATGAAAAATTCCAATGACACCATCGGGAATCGAACCCGCGACCTTCCGGTCTGTAGTGCAGTGCCTCAGCCAACTGCGCCACCGCGTGCCCTGTATGTGTGTGTGTGTGTGTGTGTGTGTGTGTGTGTGTGTGTGTGTGTGTGTGTGTATATATCTATATATATAGATGTACTTAAATGTATAAATCTGCTGACTTTCATCGTTAGGACCAAAGAAAGCTGTAGAATCCAATAAAGAGTCGCTTTTGACTACAACCCAACTTCATAATCTGCTACTATAACAAGTGCGATATAACCCTGTCGTCAGTACTACCTTCCCTTCCCCTTCTTTCTAGTGCCCACTGGTTTTGGTCCCCTAACTACAGTCTGTCTAAACTTATTGCAGTAGGCCTACTCGTCCGACGCACTTAAACATTTGGAATGTCGAAGCTGCATCGTAGAACCTCGCATTTCTGTACCCTGTCAGTGCCTGTGCGATCCATAAAATACCTCGTCGCATTATGTGTTTCCTAAAGGAGACTGCATAGCTTTAGAAATAACAAATAATAGTGTACAGGTTGTGCCGTGCCACACTGTAGGAAGTTTCTGGGTTGTTTTCGCAATCACTTCCGCTTCCCCTCCCCCCTCCCCCCTGCCTACCTAACTACCCCGTAATCTTGACCTTCTTGTCACTCTAATACTGGCAGTTGGCCTAGCTGGAATAAATTCCGTTTGGTGCTTCTTCTAAATTCGCTTTAGTTCGCCACCCGGTTCGGTGTTCCAGGCCTGACGTTCTGGGCCAGTGAGTTTTGATTTTTGGTGTTTTGTTCCTCATGATGGTAGCCCAGGTGCCTTGGTTTGTTTCAACATTGTGTGATGTGGGCATATCTATGTTGTTCTTCTGCCGCGAGTATGTGAGTACAGCCACACATTCTTTATTATTTTGGATTTGTTTCTGTAGTGTTGTATTTATCACCACAATTATTAAGTTGTTACATAATTTATGTTATTTGTGTGTGTGTGTGTGTGTGTGCGTGCGCGTGTGTAACTTGCACCACAGGCTTCCGCAGTTTATGTTAAGGCTCGAGGAAAATGCATAGGGGGTTGCAGTTTGCTGGTAACATTTACTGTGGTTATTTCATTCTTTGATTATTATTCTGTGTTCTGTTTTAGGAAGTTGAGGCGTGTGTTTGACAGGGTCCCAATTTGATTGTTACTTGTCTGGAAGAAATAGCTTACAAAGCACATATTTCAGTCTTACTAGTTGCTTGTATTTGGTTCAGTATAAATTCCAACTCTCTGTTGAAAGCTAGGCTTGAATATGAACTTGCTACGAGGGGAGTCAAAAGTGCTGGGCAGTTCCAGCTATTACGCAGAATTTTCCTCTCAATGCAGGCAGAAAACTTGCCTAGTAATGTTCAGAATTTGCGCGATGTAAATGTATCGGAAGTGTGTGATGATATTCATCCTAAATTGGAGGAGTCAGAGAACATGGTGGAGTAGCCTAATAAAAGTCTGTCGGCGTGTATTGGGGTTTCTACACGCGTGACGCGTGTGAGAAACAGACTTCGACGTTTGATGAGGTTGGGTCCATTCGTTGATTGGGACTGAAAATCTTGATTTGAATATCTTATTCTGCCACGAGGTAACATACAGTGAGTATTATTGTCTCTGGGTGTAGGAGAAGAGGAATTTCCG
This sequence comes from Coptotermes formosanus, assembly GCA_013340265.1. Classification (NCBI taxonomy): domain Eukaryota; kingdom Metazoa; phylum Arthropoda; class Insecta; order Blattodea; family Rhinotermitidae; genus Coptotermes; species Coptotermes formosanus. The sequence goes on from BLKM01000529.1 coordinate 3,185,963, forward strand.
GGTAAGCTGAAGTCGGTCGTGAAGGATACGTTAGTTTGTCATACTATGTAGGAGATACCATCACCACAACGGTTATTTGATGTTTATTTTCAAATCAAGGCTACATGTTTCGACTTTTCCGTCTATGACTGAAGATGACTGAAAAGTCGAAACGTGTAGCCTTGATTTGACAATAAACATCAAATAACAAGTTGTGGTAATGGTGTCTCCTATATAGTATGTTGTTCCAATACCACGACGGTATGCCCAGCATAAAGACGTTAGTTGGCGGACTCATGTTAGAAACACGTAGCACATGAGCTGAGCGACACTATCATGGCGTACGTTCCCAAATAGGGTGGAATGTGTTGAATGGCCTAACCACTCGGTCCACTTGTTCAGATCAAATTCCTATCATGCATCCCCATGTTGGTGGATCATTGAATCAAGTAACAGGATCTGCGCCTTTCAGGGCTCAATTGTGTAGTAAACTTCCACATTCCGTGGAGGGATTGTTGAAAAGATTGCGTAGAGTGGACGGTCTTGATGTAAATAAATCAGTTATCTGCGTCTCTTGCTGACATTATTAGAATATGTAATGTGTGGCCGCAACCTGACATGCAAATCTTCGACCTTATGTCGCCGTACCGTGAGAATATCAATTGTGCTTTTTTCCATTATATCAAATTACGTATTTTATTGTAAAACATTCTCTCTATGCCTTGAACGAAATGTTTTAACTCTAATAGAATACACTATATTAATTTAACTGCATTTATCTGGAATATAATAAAACTGTTTGAGGGAATCGGATGCAATTCATTTAGTAATGTGTATCAGGAACCAAAAATTTGTAAGAATGAAATTTATCACACAGTTTAAAGTTTAGTCGTAACATGACAAATAGAGGAATTATAACAACGTAGGCAACGTAGTACAACGTTACAGTGTAGCGCTTTCAAGTAACCGTTGTTAGCATGGAAACTCAACAATACCTTCTGTTTTTTTTTGGTGTAGATGCAGCTGTCAACAGTATAAAAGTGTTTAATGTTGGCAGGAAATGCAACAGTGGGTGCAGTGTGTATTGTTACCGAGCTGTAAATATTTCGTACTGCTGTTAACAAGAATAAATTTTACGTATGATGAGTGTGTGTCTGTATTCTTGCCTTAGTTATTCCGCATGCAAATCGCGATTTTTTTGTGACATAAATTGTTATAATCTGTGGTCTATCTAGCTCAGCCATATTTTTCCTAATTATCTCATAACCGGAAATTTTTTTCGGAAACAAATTGTATAAAACTTGTGTTCTGACTTTGTCTACAACTTTTGTCTGAAATATTTTTCATTCTAAGAAGAAATATCATAAATATATATAGTTTTTCCTGAAAAGTACCCATTATGCTTGTCAGATTATAAAACCCTTGAATTTTCTCGACAGATTTTCGGAACATCATCAGATATCAGTTTCGTAAAAATCCATCCACGAGTAGCCGAGTTGTTCCATGCAGACAGACGGACGGACAGGTAGACATGACGAAGCCAATAGTCACGTTTAACAATATTTTCCTATGCGCCTAAAAATGTTTATTTTTTAAAGACATGCATATGTTTTGGAGAATGTGTGGTATGTTACCTCAAAATAGTTCTGAAGGGCGGAAATGTGTGAAAAAATTTTCTGAGACTGGTCTAAACTCACCAATGTATTTAGCTCGTGTTACTACGTTAACTGTTACTGACATGTCCTATACATGTCTTACTATTGAAACGCTGACCCCATAAGTAGATTGAAAGTCGAGTTTTCAGGGGTTTACTGCGGTGTAGCTGAGGTGTTCGACGTTCTTCGACATGCTGGGATATGACAGACGCTTCAGTGGGTAGTTTATTATCAACATCTGGGAACATGATATCGGTTCTATCTGCAAGGAGCTCAGAAAGCTTGGCTGTCGGACAGGGGGCTCATAATCTTCCCCGAAACTTCGTTAAGAAATTATCTAATGGCGCTGCGCAACGTCGCAGAATAACGAAATAAGATTCAGTCCACACTTTTTCTTCTATAATATAATGCTTCAATGACAGAGCAGAGGCGACGCCTGTGGCACTAACCGCGTGAAACAGAATTAATTTTTGATATTCTGTTAGCTACCAGATTAGTAACTAAGCAGTTCCCCGCTCTTGATGAACCTAAATGTTTACTACCACGATCAAAAGAAGCCTCAAGTAGACACTATGAAATAGGCGAACTCGGTCCACTGCAACCTGTAACGTTCATTTTAATATTGTCGTGCTGTAGAAATATAAAGATTCTGCCTTTAAATTTCTCAGCAAAAATTTGTTTTTGGTTCTTATGTGCTGCAAACAAGTTGTCTTTATATTACGTATGTGTTACTGTATCTTACGGTGACAGCGATGCCACAAACATTTGAACCTTTTGTCGTTAGGCAGAACAAATTGGATACGAGTTCAAATCCTACTCGAGGCATGCATGCACGTCATCTGTATTTGTGTGTTACAGATAGACAGCAGGTTGCGATAAACCGATCCCTCATCCAGTGGGCCAAACCAAATTCCTACAAAAAAAGATTTATATTCCTTTATTAACATAAGGTGCCACAGACGTCGGATTATTAAGAAGACTGTAATAATTGCCCCTAAAGAATTAGCAGCCTGTCGTGGCTCTACTTAACAACACATTCAAGATAAGCTGTAATCTCAGTTTGTTTACCCACTGCAATTTTGTGGCCTAAACTTTACTTTAATAAGGGCCCAACTTTTGCTAAGGGGCTTGGTCTAAAACTCAGTTAACGTATGGTACAGTTATGTAATTTTCACACAAGCACCCGTTAGAGAGAAGAGGTGTGGGTTTTGCTACCTCTAAGGGAAAGGTAATAAGGTGAGAAACACGTACCACTGCCGCTTGCTTCTTCCATTCTGTTCCACCGTAAAAGGTGCTAAATGTCAGTTTAATCTGCGTCATTAGTTGCTTAGTTTCTTCCTTACCTCTGTGCTTAGGGACGGTACTATGTTCTCTATTTTATTAGTGTCTGTTTAACCGCTCTTTCTCTGCTGGTTCCAAGAGATAATTACGGCGTACGTGGTGGGTAGAAAGTTTCATATTCTCGGGCTAGCTTACTGCAAGCCTTCCTTATTGTATTATCCATCAAAAGCGAATGTTAAAGGGTCCTTTTTGATAAGCTAATAGTCGCTCAGCTATTCAAGAATTCTTGAAACTTGACGTGTAAGTAAGAGCCGTGTTTTGTATTGAATCCTGTTCGGAGAATAGAAAATGGTTTTTACAGGTCTGTGTTAAGTGTTATACACCTACGTATTTCTGGTTCCCCCCCATGGTTGATGTTTCCAATCTAAAATTTCGTATACATTTCTTATGTGTCTCATGCCTCCACTGTACTCAAAAATTGAATCTTTTTTCATGTCGTTATTCTAAAAATATTCGATAAGGATTTACATTATTAAACCCCTCATCCTTCAATGTTTTCCCACTTTCTTTTTACTTCATGCTTCGGACCACACTTTCTCCTCAGCCGACTGTTCTCGAACACACACCGCTTCATTTCGTGACCGTATTATTATTATTATTATTATTGTTATTATAACAACTACTGCTCCTAGTAGTGCTATATTCTTCTACTACTACTACTACTACTACTACTACTACTACTACTACTACTACTACTACTACTACTACTACTACTACTACTGCTACTGCTGCTGTAAAACGAGTTTTATTAAGCATGGAATAATTTCAGCCTTAGCTTCTTGACGCTTTGGAAGACATGCCATTTTTTGTGTAACCATACATAATGAATAAAATGCCGTCAACACAGCTGTATATTTATAGTGCAGAAGACTGTGCATGTAGGAGGGCATTTTGTTAGCCCCCGTGGACGCAACTCCCGTGCAGACCTCCGAATTAGGTAATAAAAGATTTTTCCACAGGCTGTTGAATGTCTTATACCATAAACCTTGTAACAGGTGAGGTTGATAATGAAAGTGCAGAATATTTACAATTTACGAGGTGTTTAATATAATTCGGAACCGGACAAGAAAAAATATTATAATGGCCATGTAAACAGCGGAGTTATATCCCTCACGCTTCTACACACACACATGTGGCCAATCAAGAAAAAAGTAACTTAACAAGATTACTGGTTTAACGAATAATCATTGTTATAATTATTAATCAGTATTTTAATTATTAATCTTAACCCTTCAAAGACGAAGCGTATCTGTTTTATATAAGGACTCAGTGCGTACCGCGCTGTAAACACTCTCCACTTCGGTTATAAAAACCAATCTCGTAATGTTTTATAAGGCAAAAGTTGCTGTTTGTTCTGAGATCCGTACAAAACACATAAACGCAATGTGGGCACCACGTAGAATTTTTTAATGTTAAACCTGGTCGTATGTAAAGTTACCGCTAGGCCTTAAAAGGTTGAACTTCTAATTAAAAGTCATCAGTTACCTATATGAATACGTATTTGAGAATGGTTAATATAAAGTAAAAATGCCTGAAATAAAAAGGATTGTATATAATTTAAATGACACAACTTCGAAATGCTGAGCTAATAACAAAGATTCCTTTTGTACATTTTTAAATTGTAAAAAATAAAACTGAAATATTTGAGAGGTCACCCAGCAGTACGTATGGTTTTATGTTTTTATTTTCTTGCGTGTACAAATGTTACCTTACTTGGTCTGGTGACGGTCTTTGGAGACTGAAACGTGCAGTTCATGTTATGTAATACACATACTGCTTTATTGCTGGGAATTTATTCATTACTCGCGGCTGCACCTTCTTGCTTTGGAGGGTCTCGAAAATCTTACAGACTAAACGGACTAAACAACACGTGTACTAAGATTCCATAGGTTCTGTCAGGTTTAATATTTAGAGTTACAGTCATTTGTCCTTCTAAAATACAGGGTGTTTCTAAAAGACCTAGTCAATTTCAAATTCTTACATCTCTGAAAATAATTTATGAATAATAAAATGGCAAACACATGTCAGCAGGGACACACGTTCTGTTTTATTCCAAGCGTTACAAGTCACAAATTACAACTGACAGGCTGCTCAAAAGACCTGACTGTTTGCAGATGCTTTATATGTCCGAATAAGTTATGAATAACAGAACTCCAAACAATGTTAACAGGGATACGCATTGGGTTTTTGTTCCAGGGATTTGACTGTCTAAAGCAAATTCACATGTTCCGTAAAATCTCAAGTGTCGTATGTAGGTTAAGGGCACGTTTACCTAGACATACTGGAAAATCAGTGCTTCTCCCTCGTGCAGCCGACTGACAATGCGTTCGCTAGGTAAACAAAGTGGCCACTCTGCAAGAACGGTAGAGTGTTTCTTCAGGTTTGATGCCACCAATCTGTGACGTTAATGCACAGGTGACATGGAACAAGATTTGCAAAGGATGTGCCTTGTAAGGGCACGATTAAGGAGTGAAATCGAAAGCTTACACTAGATGGTTTCATTTTCAAAAAGGGTTGAACGGCGCAACCACAAAGCAGTGACGCTAACATGGAACAAGTTCGAGAAGCTTTATCACGTGGCCAACGTAACACCTATTCGCCGATCCGAGTAAGCAGCTACACACACCACCCACAACTGTACGGTGGGTTGTGAAGAAGCCTCTGTTTATGAATACATAAACCGTAGTTACTTCAAGCCATAAATAACAAAAACTGTTCAACTTTCTTTGTGAAATTTCTTCTTATGACATCACATGTCGAAAATGTCACGTCTAAAGATGTTTTCAGCGACGAAGAGACTTTTCCCCTGCCTGGCAAAGTAAATATGCAAAACTGTCGCATTTGGGTCTTATAAAACCCAAGAGCCTCCGCTGGATTGGGAAGAGACTCTCCGGAAGTTTTGTGCATTGTCCGAGCTGAAAGTGTATAGGCGGTTCTTCTTTGTTGACAGCGCCATTACATGTGCTATCTGTCTGGAAATGCTGGAAAACTGGTTGTGGCCACAACTTGCGGAGAATATTCAACATGCAGTGGGGTTGTTTCGCGGATCCCAGTGCCCACGAAGTCTAAGGCGTGGATCTGCGGCCGCTTGCTTGTTGGGATTGTGGGTTCGAATACCGCTGGCGGCGTGGACGCCTGCTCTTGTGAGTGTTGTGTGTTGTCAGGTAGAGGTCACGGCGTCGGGTTTGTCACTCGTCCGGAGGAGTCCTGTTGAGTGTGGTGTGTCTGAGTGTGATTGTGAAGCCTCGATGACGAGGAAGCCCAGGCCCACTATGGGCTGTTGCGCCATGGTTCTTTCAACAAAATGAAACACCACCTTACTATCACTGGGGAGTGTGACAGTTTTTTGATGACCAATTACCAGGGTTTTGGCTTGGGTGGGCGATAGGGATTAGTGTCTTGGCGTCCGAGGTCACCTGACCTCCACCAGACTCATTCTTCTGGGGTTTGTTGAAGAACACGTTTACATGCCACCACTATCAATAAATGTCAATGAACTGAAGGCATTTCTGTTACCATTGCCATGTGTTACGTAGAACCTGGCGCGAGTTTGAATACAGGCTGCATGTTTGCCGTGTCACTAAACTGCACACGTAGAACACTTGTAAATTGTCATTTGTTACTTGCAACACTTGGAATGAAAAGCTGACGTGTTTCCTGCTAACATTGTTTGCAGTTTTGTTACTCATAAATTACTCAGTTACATAGGTACTTGAAATTTGTCAGGTCTTTTTGAGTCATCTTATAACTTCTAATTTGTAACTTGCAACATGTGGAATAAAAACTTGTCTTGTGTCCCTGCTAGGGCGTTTCCAGTTTTCTTTTTTTACTTTTAAATTATTTTCTGAGATATAAGCATTTGAATTCGGTTGGTTATTTCTGAAACACATGTATTTCAGCCTGACGTTATGTTGGTTTTACAGTATGGAAGAACAACTTTAAAGAAACAGAATGGCTGAAGTAAGGGCCAAGTGGCAGGTCTTTTCTGTTAACACTGCAGTGAATCTTTTGGAAACATCAGATTTTGGGAATGTTTGGACTAGTTGAACAACCATAAGCTCCACAGAAGGGGCTGCGCGTCTTGGAGTTATTCAGGCAAAACCTGAAAAGACAAGGCTGTGTGATAATAAACACACATGGTGTGGATCCAGACTTAAAGTACCTGTCGTCTGCATGGAGTCTTGCATTTGCATAGTGCGAGGAAATCTTAGTAGTGGCTTTATTTGCAGTGACGGAGAGTCGTGTGTCTTTGAATACATTTACAAAAGCACACTTATGTGGGCGATGCGAATATCCACTATTAACAAACTCGAATGACTTTAGGCCAAAATTGCAGGAAGAAATGGTAGACTTATGCTGTAAAAATGGAGTTTTTTTAAAGAACAATATTTAACTTTAAAACAAGAAAGACTGTTACGAAATGTTAATGTGAATACTTTTGCCGTTTCTTGTCTCCCACACAAATTTTCTAAATTTTTCCGATTTTGTATCAGTGACAAATACAGTAGCTCGATTATGGCAGGTGTTAGATAATTCTTGTCTTTAAAATATTTACATTATATAAAGGCGAGTATATTTATGTGTTACATGTAACAATTTTTGTATCATTTCATGGGAATTTATCTTCACAGTAAACAAAGTACGTGGCGAGTGAGCAGGTGTTTGGAGTAATTTGTCAAACTCCTCTTCCCCAAATTAATTACTAAAAGCATGCACGACTTCGGCACCGTGCTGTAATATAGTGGTGTATCTGTTAGAAAATACACTTTTATACACTTCCTTCCTGCCTCGTCTGATGTGCTAAATTCTATTTAAAATTCAGTTTAAATCTGTTTAAACCTACTATTAACTTTATCGTGTGAAATTCTTTTTGTAGAAGCTAGTGTTCACTCAGTTGTACAATAAATTAGGTGCCTTTATGAAAACTTGAAATTTCGTAACTGTATTAACAATGGATCTTAATTGATTATCCATACACAACTTTAAGTTTGTAAAGTTTAGATAATAAACTGGTATATTACGACGTAAGATTGCAGAATATGATAATAGATCTTGAGTAATATGAGCGCTATTCAATGCTAAAGCTCTCTGGCGGTAGGCTGTTACATTTAGGTTCACCGTACTTCGGTGCACGGCGTTAATGCTCTATATTTACTGCCCGCTTCGTTCCAAAGATTTATAATCTTTGCCGCTTTAAGGGACATGGGTTTAACGTCACTTACAAGTTTTACATTTTTATTCAGCACATTTTTCAGGATTTCTTTGCATCGTTTTAAGTGTAAGTCCCTGTCGGTTGTGCACGACATTACAGCTCTGACAGGGTGTGCCCACAGTTCTGAAAGAGTCTATCACCTTTACTATCTCTCCCAGCATTGCTCACTCTCCGTCTCAATATATATCGACAGAATTTAGCCAACTGATTTAATGAACTCTCAGTGTGTTCCCGTGTTCTGTGACTTTAAAGAGATTGGCACAACACAACTACTCAGTGTTACGCTGATTCAGCAGTTCAACACAACTAATAATACCACATCGAATACGTCTGTTGATTTGCAAGAACTTGCTGTTACATAACATAAGCGGCATCACCAGCTTATGTAGTACATCAGATGAAACATCTCCCATTCTGTAGTGATGTGTATTATTGAACAATATATTTTCTCAGGTTTCTTTTCTTACCTACTCGTAGAAGAAGAGCACCACCATTGCGGTAGCACACGGCTTGATTAAAACGTCCATGATTCGTGTAAGCCTGTTCCGGAAATGCACTGGGTTATATTAAGTCTCCTCGTAAGAGACGACGACTGCGTTTGCTTCCTGCGGCTTTCGTTGCCGAATTCGGCAGCTGTTTATTGCCTCAAACTTACGTTTGTAGCAACTTGTATTTGGCTTTAGAGCCGGGTTGAGTATTTTCAACATGAGGGATGTGAAGTTTTTTACAGTGGTATTAATGACGATTCTTGTCCCATAGTGTGTGGTTCCATGCAGATGGGCATGTTGTTACCAGTATTTTGTTAGTGTTTACTGCCGCCATCTTTACCGTCGCCCCAGAAGTGCGCATCATCCGAAACGTCGATTAATATATTCCCGTCTATACGACGTCACATGAAAAAGTCCACTAATCCATTTTTAACGAGCTTCTTATGGTGCTTTAGTGAATATTTTAACGAGTATCTATGAATTTTAGTGAAATCCAAGGGTGGTCTTCACACACTCTGATCCGGATGAGAAAGTAGAAATTGACATAAAGACAGCGCATTATATTGTGTTATTGCCATATAGGGACAATAGACATTGTACGCCCGCATTTTATAATTTTATAATTTACACATGTTTTCAAAATTTTAGGGTCCATAAGCCACCTCTATTTAAAAGGGCGAGGCATTTACCCTAAACACCTTTCTTTTATATTTGTATGCCTGATGATGACGGTTTAGGCCGAAACATGTAGTATCGTAGTAATAAATACTAAGAAAAATAAGTTGTGTTCGTCTGTACGAAATTAGAAACAGTACTGTATGAGCATAACGGGATGGGAAATCTAAAAACGTAGATCTCTTAATGTTGTACAAAGCAAAAGTCGCTGTTTGTTCGGAGATCCGTACAAAATACATAAACGCAGTGTGAGCAACATTTAACATTTTTTAATGTTGAACCTGGTGGCACATAAGGTAAAGGCTGGGCTTTAAAGGGTTAATTAAATGAATCCATATACAGAAATTAAAGGGAATTATGTAGCACTACTTATTTGTTTCTCACGCCATTATTGTCGTGTGTCGTCACTACCTGACTGTGAGTGAAACTGAGCTATCAGTTCTGTACAACTGATTCGCGACTCTACAGTGCTCTGCAATAAAGGCAACAATGTGTCTACTGTCACGTTACAATCTCATTTCCTGTCGCCCTCCTCAATTGGCCAGTACGTGTTCAATAAGCGTTACAAGGGTTTCGCAAATTCGGTTTGCTAGGGTAATGTTAGTTTAACGTCCTCTTTCGCCTAACTCCATGGAGCAGAGTTCTTCTTGAGGGAGAATAGTTCGTCACATAGTCAAGAAATTCCCTGCATTGTATTGAAGTAGAAGATTCAATACCATGTTCGCAGCAGCCCGCCTTTGCCATAATCCTCAGCCAGATGGACCCAGACCATGCCTTCCCGTTTTATTCCTTTAAGATCAATTTTACTATTATTATTTCATCTACGTTAGGTCTTCCAAGCTGCCTTTTCCCTTACGCGTTACAACCAAATTCTGATACATATTTCTGCCGTTCCTCATACCTGTTACATGCCTCGCCAAACTGATCCTCTTTGACTCGATCAGGCTAATGGTATTTGTTGAGCAGTACGTATCATAAAGGTCATCTGCAGTTTGCTCCTTCACCCTGCTATTTTCTCTTAAGCCCAATTATCGTCCTCAGCACCTTGTTCTGGAATGATTTCAGTCTATGTTACAATGTGTCAGACCAAGTTTAACATCCTTATAAAAGACGCATAATTGTGTTTCTGCATATCATATTAATCTTTGCGGTTTTTTTTAGATTATAAAAGGTAAGGCAAAAGATTTTGCCCCGAATGTTAGTGGACATCATCGAATTTGCTGTGCTCTAAATTTCTTCGTTCATGAGATTTTGAGTGAAGAATTAAATTCTGATTCCTATTTGATTCTGTAGCTATAGATGTTAGGAAGCCCTTACACAAGACATTGTCTCATATGACGGTCTCTCTGCCTTACAAGATAATAAGTAACAGGAAAAATAGTGACTCTCGTAGTTTCGTGCCAAGACTGGGTTTTGAAACTCCTGTACCAGTCGTCGCGTCCTTAGCCCACACTGTTACTTTGTTGCAGCTGTTAACAAAAATATTCTTAATGAACTCGCTTTGTGTCTCTTACATCAGATTGAGTGTAACCTCCAGTTATTTCCTTTCTGTGTCCGTGGTTACTTCGACGTTCACCATGATTCTGCTAGTCTAATGAGAACAAAACTTGTAATTTCTGGTGTACGTTTTCCGTTGAAGTGCTCGAGAGGATATTGTGGGTCACTCTGCCAAAGTTGTGTGAACTGAGGACAGTTGCGGTCTGGTAACCGCAGACAGAGCATTCAGTACTGAAGGGGAGGCTGTGTTTTAGCTTCGTTCTAAGATCTTGCGTCACTGCACCTCGGAACTCTGTGTTTCATAGTAAAATACGCTGGCATACGATACTGACACTTTCCTTGAAGGGAGGCCTATGTGGACAAGAAACAAAGAAAGAGAAGGTAACACAGTACGTTACAAGGAGAGAAAGACAGGAAGAAAGAGAAAGTAAAAGGTATTTAACAAATAAATAAAATTATACAATACACTAGCACCCCAGCTTTATTATACGGAAGTGAAAACTGGACCATTAAAGCAAGAGACGCAAGAAGAATAACAGCAGCAGAAATGAAATACAAGAGAAGAACAGCAAGATACACTTGCGACAGGTCAGAAGACAAATACAGAGATTGCAAAGGAACTAAATATAACCCCAGTTTTGGGCAAAATACAGAACTACGAGAGAAACTGGATACATCATGTAAACAGAAGGCCCGTAACAGATTACCCAGGATACTGAAAAACTGCACACCAAAGGGCAGGAGGACTCCGGTAACAACATTGAAGAGACTTCTCGATAAGTGAGACCGGAACGGGTTAACAAGTGGCCCAAATCCATGGCAACTTCATGATGATGATGATGACGATGATGATGATGATGACAAATAAATAAAAACGTGGAAGGAAACAATTGAAAACTGACTCCGTTGGAGAATAGTGTCTTGAGAAGTTGCTGATACTAGCGCAACGGCCCCACAGACACTTGAGTGCGCATGCGTGTTTATTTTATGGCAACCAAGCGTTGACGCGTGCCTGACACTGATCCCAGAGCGGTCTAATTTATTCCAAAACCTCGCCTCTTATTTCTTTAAGATATGTGTTTAAAAAAGGCAGAAAAAGAAAGGACGAGCATAGCAAAAGGGTTGTTGAGGATTCAAGTGTTCTGGTATATTTGCCATTTCGACTGGTAAATGGTTACCGACGTTTCGAAGAAATGTAGTGCCTGCATGGTCTGGGCCAAATAGACAATAGTCACTGCTCTTAGACTGCTTACTACGATATTTCGAAACGTCGGTAACTTTTTACCAGTCGACATCCCAGAAGACCTGAAGCGTGAGCAACAACATTGTGAGAACTTCAAATCCCGCAAGCCTTCACTCGAAAGGTAAAACACTGGCCACTCCTTTACATCCTCCCAGTTGGCTGTGAGCCGTCCGTAGGCATCCTGGGAATCATGTTTAGACGTCGCCCGAGGAGGCAGCACCAGAGTTTGTTATTTACGATCGCGTGAGACTTTCCTCCCGTCTACACAGATACACAGAAAAACACACAGTGTTGCTGGAAACAGCACTACAAGACTGCTATCAGGCCATGTTGTCGCGTGAATGGCATCCTTGCTGATTACATGTGCAATATATCAGCGTAAATTTCTGCGGCTTCTAATAACAAACAGTAGAGAATGGCCGCCAAATGGCGTTAGTACTCTTTCCCTTTCCGTTTGATTAAGAGAAGCTTGCTGCAAGCTACGTGACGAAATAACATAGCCGTCGTGAGACTAATACTTTGGCTTCGAATTCGGTAAGTCCTGGGCTCGAATATCGGTGCTAAGACGTGTAATTCATGGTTTTCCATAGTCCTTGTATAAGTTCTAGGATAGTACCTTGAAATAGATAACGACTTTTACTTTCGAGGTCTTAAACCAGGGGTGCACAGTGCCGACTGCCAGGCCGCCCGGGCGGCAAAATTTTATGCAGTAGCGCCCAATATTTTTGGATGTATCTTCAGTATCAAACTTGCTTTATGTCACATATCTGGCGCCTTGAATTTTGAGGTGCCTTCCGGATTTTGGAAAATGTATGCCGCTGGTTTAAAATTTTCCTGCCATTCGCAGCAACATAACACAACCCTCTAAATAAGTGTGTTTAAATAACGAACAAGTGACACCTGCCTAGGTAACATTCGTGAATTTAGTTACTCACCTTTTCAAGATATTTTTTAACTTTATGCACGTCTGAACTTCAGTATCATGTTCTCAAAGTTCTTTCGTTAGAAGCTATTCTCAGCCACATATAGTTCGCTCCCAGCAGCACACAATGCTAATTTCTCCATGATTCATTTCGTCTTGGATATCTGCTTCATAAACGGTAACAACAAGGAACACATAAGAGATGCCTCGTTCATGGAACCAAACTTACTACTGCACCACATTGTACATATAAGTAAAATATTACTGAAAAGCATTTCTTAATTAAAATTTTGCATATACTTCTCATTAATCCTACGTTTGCTTCAAACCCATGAGATACCATTTATGCGATCATTCTAATATCTACTGTTCAGTGAAAAATAGAGAGGCGAAGCTCTTCATTATATAATTATCTCCAGCTTTCTCTTAAATGTGAATATTCTCCTCAGATAATCAAGTAAGACGGTATGATAAATGAAGAACATATTGCACCAAAAATACAGAATGTATTTGAGTTATCTATCATGGTCCAGATGTTAGCATCGCTCTAGTTGCTGCCTTCCCGCGCACGATGTTTGCGGTTCCCTTAAAGTTTTGGGTTTCTGAAAACCACCACTCTGTCCCTGTCTTCGAGCTTTAACACTTTCGTTGTGGCTAGCAGAACAAGGGATACTACTAGAATAGTTTGGTGGAGTCACTCTACAGGCTGTTTCAAGGAAATGTGAACATGTAGTGTGAATTGATTTATAAAATTGTAATCTACAGACAAGAATGCCTTAACAAACCTTCCAATTATATAGTTAAATAGCATATTGTCTAAGTTTTATGACGGTAAGGTAAGGTACATGAGAGAGGCACAAATTCCAGGCGTCTGGCAGCGTAATTATTGCACTTTTTCTCCCATATATACAAAAATATGTCACAGTCCAAATGCTTGGAGCAGAAAGCGCCAGATAACATTGAGATTCTTAGGTCAGTCCAGAATGGGGGGTCCTCAGAATGGAATTTTCTTCACGTGACCTTCTGGCGCCTATAATTTGGAGATTGCTCCTAGATTTGTGGAAAACCTGTGGATCTGTGAGGTATATAAAACTATGTTAAATTTTAACTTAACGTTTTTGGTAATAATCCTAGTGACATGGAATGTGTCAGGATCTCAAAATATTACCGAAGATGTTCCCAAAACTGACAGACTAATTTAATGAATAGATCAGAATCCTTCATGAGAAGTTAAAGTTCCTGAGCCGTTCAAGGAACTCCTCGCACCTTGTGGAATCCGAAGTTTCATTACCTTCTTCACAATCGCCCACCACTTTCCCCTATCCTGAGCCAGATGAATCCAGTCATCGCCGTCCCAACATCTTTAAATTATTTCCAATATATTACCAAATTTTTATAGGTTTTTTGTTTCTAAGGACATTTTCTTTTTGAATTCTACATTGTGGCGATAACAGAGACTGGACCTTTGTAGAGGGCAGCATGGTGTAGCAGCCATGCTGGAGCCAGAAACCAGACTGGGGTTTGTACCGTTTCCTGAGCTACTACAAATAACTGTCGAGTTTGAAGCTTGACCACGGACTGCTTCGTTCAAAATGCTTTTAAATTCAAGTTTATCAGGCCTCTCACCATTTCGTGATATAATCTGTGATACTGGCAACACTGTAAAATAGTCGGTCCCCGGTTAATGTTACGGGTGTAATCGAAGGAGATTTCGCAGGACATGTTTCCGTTTCAGATACAAGGCAAATATATCATGTGGGGCGGTTACGTTAAAGTGGTCTATTTCACTGACACTTACGTACATAGAAGTAACACCCGGCTTTATATAATGGGACCTTCTTTCTTCTGAAGTCGGAGAAAGCGCCAGTCCTCTAGCCGTCGTATATCGGTCGTCTTTTAGTCAGGTCAATGGACGATGCCCAAGAAGAAAAACTCATGATACTGAGAGACTGTTTCACAAAGCAGTACCAGACGAAGAGTCTTCATCATGCCCCCTGAAATATGCTCATTGATTACAATCAGTGAGTATTTATCGTGAAAGAAAATTTGAGAATGTCACGGATTTGTAACTTGCACATTGGTGACTTATTGCAGCAGGTCATAATTTTACTGTGATTCTACGCAGTTGACTTAACTGCGGTTAATTGAATTATGTTCCGAGGTACTCCTAGCTCCATCTGATTTAGCACTTTCTGTTACCCAAGGTATGTTTCAATACTATTCTTCCCTCTCGATCTGCGTCTCTTAGGAAATATTTTTTGGAATATTACACGCGAATATTGTGTTAATATTCGGTTAGGGCTTTCTTAACCAGAGGAACGTTAGGTATATGTAGTGGGAGAGCAATCTGAATAAATATTTTTATTATAGTTATCTCTATTTTCGACTGTGTTCTTGTCAGTTAATTCAAAATAACTTAATTCAAAGTGTTTTCTGAAAGGATTCTAATTTTGCTTTCACTAAGCTTGGTAGCATTTCATAATCACACTAAAAATTTACAGATTTCACAATATCTTATGGGTGACAGGAAGACGATGGGAAGCGGGATAGCGCAGTTGGTATTCGGACCTGGCTGTGGGTTGGCTATCCAAGAATATTGGTTCGATACACGGCAGGGGAAATAAATCTTTATATTTCCCGATACATCAAGTGGGACTTTGGGGCTCACACAGTGGCTATTGGGGACTTTTTTGGGGGGCGATAAAACGGCGGGGCGCGAGGGTGACCTTGTATCTCATCTGGTGCTGAGGTCAAAGATGAGTGGATATGTATCACCACTTCCCCGGATTCCTTCATAGTGTGCACGAAGAAAACTTTACCATCTATAGAAAGTTAATATAGAAGAGGTGGTTTTGGGGCCAAGTACTGACAGATATTTACATTTTCACATTTGAAATTTAATTATTTTCATCTTCATTATGACTTTGTTTTAGACGAGAATGGTTATAAATTTAACCGGACGGCCGATTTCATTTTCCTGAATGTATGTGTAAACTGCATTTGTTCTTTTTCACAGTATCTCCTAGAAGGATGTCGTAACTACGTTACTTAATTACGACCCCCGATTTATGTGTATGATCACCAATAAAATGTTGGCATTACTTTGGAACATATAAAGGCACAATATGCTTTTGCTTTTGTCGTAAAATGTGTCTCAGTATATCTAGGAACTAAATGTAATTCCTTTTTAAATTAAAATGTCCCAGGTTTATGTGATATTTATGTTCTCGCAGTGCTGACTCTGAAATACGTGTCTTGTAGCTGTTACGTTGTGCGGGTTCTTAAGTGTCATTACACAATTACAAGATATCACATTGCCTGGAGAGAGTAATTTTCTTTAGGAAGAAATTTATGAACCTGGTTAAAAATATTCACGAATTATTTAAATACTGTTAATCCAGCCACACTGAATTCAGGGTATGTAGCACCGATTTCATTAAATGGTAAATGTAATAGCGTCCCTCTGTTGGTTAAACCAATGCAGTGGTACATGTAAGAAATTGCTGCGAGACAAAAAAGCAAATGCGCTTAATCCAATTTGATGGCCTGGAAGTTAATGTCAACGAAATGGTAGGGAGTCGCTTGTAGGTTTCGGATAGGAGACAGCTAAGTCGTTGTTCTTAGAGAAATGCAGAAGGAACGATTATTACTGCCGACATAAATGTTAGTTTGTACGTTAGATGTTTCTGCTTTATAGTACTACTGCGTGTTTGGAGTAGTGGTAATTGTCAAGAACTGTATTTGAGAAGTAGCGTGTTTAAATATTCAACTTGATATGAAATAGGATATATAATATAATATAATATAATATAATATAATATAATATATAACGTTACATAACGTAATATAATATAATATATGCATTGAGAGATTCCTGCCAGTCACTGTACCTTTCCCTTTCGTGACATATCGCATTAAATTCAGTATGACGTAACATTGCGTATTTAAGTACCGTTATGACATGACTTATGAATTAACCATTTAAGTATAATTCCCGCTCAGGATTTAAATTTAGTATATATATTTCTGTTAAAGTTTGTGAGTCATACTGAAAATAATGCTCTTTTTCCAAGGGTAATTTGGACGATGCTGACGCTGTTTTTATCTCCTGGTGAAGGCATCGAAAGTTATGTCCTCCGCGTCTCACATGTTATAATGTGTTGATTAAAGTGGAAGGACAAACTTTCAATTTACTCGCAAACCTTAAAGCAGATATAGTCACCCAGAGTTATAAACTCTCAGGACTGGTTGCATGAAATTGGAGGAAAATTCTCCGAACATGGCTGCCTGAGTATTTGCTAATTGTGCTAACAGACCTATTGATGACCTTGACAGCGGTCATACTAGCACACTTTTTACAGGATCACGTGACAGTATGCTGTGTAATTACTGGTTCTTGGAGGTAAGCTGACCGTATGTAATTAGGACTGTGTTATTTTGCGACCGTTGTAACAAATATCACGTTTGCGTTTAACCCTTTAAAGACGAAGCGTACCTGTTTTATATAAGGACTGAGCGCGTACCGCGCTGTAAACACTCTCAACTTCGGTTATAAAGACCAATCTCTTAATGTTTTATAAGGCAAAAGTTGCTGTTTGTTCTGAGATCCGTACAAAACACATAAACGCAATGTGGGCACCACGTAGAATTTTTTAATGTTAAACCTGGTCATATGTAAAGTTACCGCTAGGCTTTAAAAGGTTAAAGGTGTTACAATGAATGCTTACACAAATTACAGGTCTTAAGACGGTCTTCAGAATGAATACAGAACAGAAGAGAAATCGTAATGTTAAAATACAGCAGTAAGGCAGTAGATTTACAGACACCATAAGACTGGCTGCAACACAAGTCTGGTTTCCGTTATTGCACGGTTTGTTACTGGGTCGTCAGGGGTACAAATACATAAAAACGAACTGAGTGTTTAAAATTTTTTATTAAAACTTAAGACTAATATGTTTAATTAAGTATAAAATGAAATGTAATGGAGGTTCCAAAGCAGGTATAATACTAGAAACGGCTGGAGCACAGAGATCCCGCCTTGAACGCCAGATGAAACTTCTGGATAGGTTTAGGGGCAGGAAGTGCAACAAAGTTGTGCATAGTTCTTGATGGATGTGGTGATGACAACTGAACGTTAGTCCCATTTGTTATTAAGTTCTGAAAGTTTAGATCTATATATGTACGTCAGAACAATTATCTCATGTGGTGCATGAGTAACTTTAGAAATGGAAGCACAATTTATAATGATTTGGTTGCATGATTAAATACGTGTATAATTAGGTTTTATTATCATTATATCTAAACACTTATCACTTGGTGAGATTTTAGAATAATACAAAGGAAAAACCATCAACCAGTGTTGGTGAGTCGGGATATGTCAGTCTATGGGTATCGATTGCCATGCTTACGAACATTTATATTAAATTTCACATCGTGAAAGTTTTCAGCTTTCTTTCGAATGATTATGCATAGCATATTTAAAGATTTACGTGAACTGCGGGGAAACACTTTGTAAGGATGTAAACCAGTTTTACATGCTCAGAATGGGGTTAAGCTTCTATATTGGTAGAGATTATCCGTAACAGCAAGGAAGCTGATCAGCTTTCGACTTCTCAAGGAAGTACTGTGTAACGGAGTGAAGAACTAATTCATTCAGCTAGTCATTTTGATTTCAAGTTCCCATGGCAGTGGCTATGAAGAATACTGTTTTCTGGGATGTGACGACGTGTAGGTAGGAATCTTTCTGAAATCTGAGGTTTCCTCTTCAGGATAGGAGAGACCAGAGCGTCATATTAAGCGAAGTCTCCATTCTCCACACAGTTCGTTGCACTAGATCTGCACTCGTGTGGGATATTACGCAGCGGCGAGTGGTAATCCTTTGCTGACGTTTCGGGGCAACGTATCAGTCCCATCTTCAAGGTTCAAGAAGTCCAGTCCTGCTTTATTGGACTTCTTGACCTTGAAAATGGGACCGATACGTTGTCCCGAAACGTCGGTAAAGGGTTACCATTCGACGCTGCGTAACATCCCAGAAGAGCGTAGAGGCCATCAACATCGCGGCGGAGGCCTGAAATCACGGATTAATTGCTCTAGATTTTTAAATCCTTGCTCACTGCATGCAGACTATTACAAAATGTGCCCTCCTACCTAAGGCGAAAATGTTTCATTAACCCTTTAAAGACGAAGCGTATCTGTTTTATATAAGAACTCAGTGCGTACCGCGCTGTAAACACTCTCCACTTCGGTTATAAAAACCAGTCTCTTAATGTTTTATAAGGCAAAAGTTGCTGTTTGTTGTGAGATCCGTACAAAACACATAAACGCAATATGGGCACCACGTAGAATTTTTTAATGTTAAACCTGGTGGTATGTAAAGTTACCGCTAGGCTTTAAAAGGTTAAAGAATCGACTCACTTTGTACCTTTATATCAGCGTTTTGTAGTAATGTGCAGAATCTTAGGTGCTCGACGGGGCTGATACTGACAGGTTATACATTACATCGGTTTAGGGCTTGAGGAATACTGATGAGAAATATCGAGTGTTACAGAATTGTTTAGAGGTGTGTGTGTGTGTGTGTGTGTTCGTGTGCGTCAGCAAGTTGAGCATTGTTTCGTCTCCCTAAATGTTACCAATTGAAGTGTTAAATGTCCTACTGATGAATTATGACTGTGCACTCTGAAGACTGGCCGTAAGCAGGAAGCCAAATAACTCTGAGGTCACCGAGATTGAAGGCGAACTTTAAATGTGCAGCCTACGTGCAAACGTACACTCTCTAAAGCATCCCATATGCATTTAGGTAGACTACATATTATTTTTAAGTGTGATAGGATGTTTTCATGATGGACCGTATGAAGTTAAATATCTAGGGCCCCGCCCTGGAAAAGGCGACTATCTAACCCTTTAAAGACGAAAGGCGGGAAGGGAAAATTTACATTTTTGGAGTTTGCCAGTCAGTTCTCGCATGTCCTTCTAGTAAAGATACGCTAGAAACAAGGTAAAGCATTCGGCAGTAAAGCAGATAGCAGCGTGGTGGAAAGTGGACGGCTGGGAATATGCGGCAGTGGAAAGAATTTGGGCATTTGAGTTGAATTTTGTATTTTGACGGTAACATTATCAGGAAGTTTTTGTCTCTTGGGAGAGCTGCGTTTTGGCGGAAAATTTCAAGTTAATTTTGGGAGGGCTGCATTAGACGCATTCAGTGTAACGTGGATTTTGTGTAAAAAGTTTGCATTTACTCTAGGACAGAGGAAAACCACTGAAAACCTGTATTGATTTGGCAGGTCGCAGGACTTTCCAGATGCGTGCTGTCTTCTAGCCAGTAGACCGGCATTCAAATACACGAGACCTAAAGGCATTCCATGTATAATTGCGTTACTTAAAACAATTACACAAGCATGTTTTACAAAGACTTTCACTGTTTCTTTGGATGAGTAACAGACATTTTAATTTATTAATATATTTTCAAGATTATATAAATATCTTAATATTTTCCATAATCTTAGGTCTGATGTGTTCCGTAATATCCGTATAATAGTTAATTATTAAAATGTGCAACTTAATAGTACTATGCAGTTTTATTAATAAAACCAACTTCTGCACAATTAAATTTGTATATTCTTCGACATGGTTCGGCCGTAAATATTCGTCCGTCTTCAGGGAAAATGTTTTTTCTTCTTGACAAAGCAACATGTGGTACATTAGTGCTTATTAATATTTATTAATAAAATTGCGTAATAGTTAACTGCACGGAGAATGTACAATATTAAATACACTTAATAGTAATTTGTTCTCAATACCCTGTGTATTATTGTGTCCTACATGTTTCGGCACTATAGGGGCCATCATCAGGAAGATACGTAGTTACAAGAGACATTTGTTGCACACCCAGTTGCAATGTAGAGGCGAAAATTAACCTGACGGAAACTAATCTGAGCTGTATTTAAAGATGCCGTTCACAGCGCGCAGTGAACACTCTCTTCCTTTGTGTCTGACCTCTTGTACCTACTCGTGGTTGGTGTAGATGGTTATTGTTACACCTGTTCACACTCAGTGACACACAAACACACACAAACTCGGTAGGATTCCTCTGGATGAGCGATCGGGCCGTCGCAGAAACCTGTACCTTACAACAAGCAACAATCACAAGAAACCAACATCCATGCCCCTGGCGGGATTCGAGCCCGCATTCCCAGCAAGCGAGGGGATGCACACCTACGCATTATCCCACACGGCCACACTCCCCTCGGTTTAAATACCCATTCAGAAAAATTCGGTAAGGTAGGATTTGCAGCTGTGGCTTTAACTCGAAATTTTAAAGGTTATATCAATTCAATTAATGCTACATACAGAAAAATATTTGCTTGTTCTGAGAATCATATGAACAGAACTGCACTGTGTGGGTAAGAAGTAGAATTTTTGGTAATAAACCTGATGGCACATACGGTAACCACTGAGCCTTAAGGAGGTAAGGTGGCTTTTCTGAGACTATTGAACTATTTGTGTGGCTTAAAATCAGATGGAGCTTACTACAATGCTTCGAATTCTATAGAAGGTAGAAGTTCCAAAAACTGCGCATGGGAAATGTTTTTGTTACGTATAGAATTGCGATTACCTGGTCTCCGTGTACATTGTGTCTGTCTACGATCCAGGCTATATTGATCCGTAAAAAAATTATGACGTAAAGCCCTTCATCGAAAGAAAATATTTGCTGAGATAACCATAAATCAACTAGCGCTTTATGGACGTATAAAATTTATTCCCATCTTCACAGCAGCTGCCACGTTACCTATAATGGGTCAGAAGAATCAAACTCAAACCGTCTACCGAATTTCTTCAAGTTCCGTTTTAATATTAACTTCCCATCTACCTCCTGGTTTAAAAAAGTATTAACCCTTTAAAGACGAAGCGTATCTGTTTTATATAAGGAATCAGTGCGTACCGTGCTGTAAACACTCTTCACTTCGGTTATAAAAACCAGTCTCTTTGTGTTTTATAAGGCAAAAGTTGCTGTTTGTTCTGAGATCCGTACAAAACACATAAACGCAATGTGGGCACCACGTAGAATTTTTTCATGTTAAACCTGGTCGTATGTAAAGTTACCGCTAGGCTTTAAAAGGTTAAAATATTTAATTTTTTAGGTAATACAATATTTAAAATTAATGTAGGAGCTGTAATATTTGCCGATATGGACGTATCTTTGCGCATCCTTGAAAATATTACTTTTTGAGACGTACATGCTTTATTTTTGGACACATATGTCATTTTTGCAAGCAAGATATTACCTAAAACGTGTACAACTTCTATATAGATATGTATGTGTACCACATAAGAGTAGCCGTTGTAGACATCACCATAGTCACTTTTTGATCTGCGGGTTCTTTCCTTTCTTACAGTAATATGCACAGAAAAGTCATAACTGTATGGGGCGTGGCAGTGGATCTTTTTGGAAAAGGGTTCCTATGTGTGTGATTGTGTGTACGTACAGTAACGGTGGTGTGGGCTTGGGAAGAGATCCAGTTGGAAGACAGCCCATACTCCTCAATCTTTGTATTGCGACCCAAACCTCCTTTCTCCCTCTGCAACGCTCTTTCTCCGCCTCAATTCCTACCCTGTTTTATCCTTTACTTTCTATCTCTTTTCTTTACCCCTTCCGTCCCATACCACCTCGCGTGTTCCCATCGATCGTGATTACTTTTGCCAGCGGGTTAAAGGGTTTTCAGCCACACTCACCCCCTCTTTCCGATCCAGCGTGAACACAAAACTCTTACGTGTCTGCCGTTCTGTTGACGATTCGACCTTAGGGTTCACGGTGGTAACCCGATGTCACGATGAATTAGCGACTGCACTAACAGGAGGCCTTTGTAGTATCTCTCGGTTTTGATGGATTACCTTACGTTAAGAGAGGTGGGTGTTCACTTTAAAAGAGACTTGTACACAAAAGTAGCTTTGAAATGATATAAATGGTAAAATACTTCTTTGATTTCTTTGTTTTGATATTGTTTTCGGTCTGCAAAGATCGATTCTTAGTTTCTCCAAATATTTTCTCAATTGGTTACTTTGTATGTGGTTTCCATAGAATGACGTTAATATTTCAGCATTTATTATTTGTTGAATGCGAAGATGATACGAAATGAGACACATAAGTTATAGTGTACTGTTTATTTTGAGTGTTTTGTTTCTAAAGACTTTTCGTTTATAGCTCGGCATACAAGCAACCTGTAACTCTTCTCTTATAATATGTGCTCCAATTACTGCCGTAGCTTCCGGTATTATGGTATTTAACTGGTGTAGCAACATCACTTGAGAGGAGCAATTTTCCACTAAACATTCTTTTCCAAGCTGAAATATAATAGACTGAGTTTAGGTGAACGGGGAGGCCAAGGGCTTTATCCTACTCTAGAATTTCACTGTAATAAGCAATTGCCAAACTGTGTGTGCGCGCCACACTGCTGCAATATTATGTTGGCCCATAATTGAAGCCCTGGAAAGTATTCTTACCATTCTCAGGCGTACAAGGTTTTTAATCTGTCCTGCGAAGGTGAAGGGACCGCCATGTTTCTGTTTGTGAGAGAACAACATGCATTTTCGCTACAAGTGTCAGTTAGATATTCTAGATGTTCTTTCGACGAACTGGAAACCCAAATCGTACAGTTCGCCTGTTGAAAATGCCCGTTAGATGAAATATTAATTAATCACAAATTGTGATGTTTCTCGTGTAGTTGTTATTGTTATTGTTATCATATCATCATCATCATCATCATCATCATCACATTCTTTCTTCTCCTTATTTTTGTATCTTAATTCGTATATTTATATAAAAATAAAAAGAAGATTCCTTCTAGCTTTGTAACATGAATTTGGAACAACACACTGAAAAATTAAAAGTTTTAGTGTTTTAGAACTTAAAAATTTTGATTAATAAGTATTTGAATTTGAAATACCAGCTCTCTTGTAAGAGAATTGGTAGCGTGTTAGGTGGTAGCTGCCAGTGAGTTATTATGTAAGTGAAAATTAGATGTGTAACCTTGTTGCCGAAGCTTATTTTGAGATACTGCACGAGTGTGATATCTCATACACTGATAGACACAATGAGAATTCTCGGATACAACAGCCGTTGTTCTGGCCGGCAACCTATGTCGGTGTGTCGCGAATACTGAACAGGGCTGATAGCCAGTTAACCTGCCCTATCGGTGGAGGGTATCTTACTGCCTCTTGCAATTAAATTGTCTCGAAGGACAGAGTAAGAATTCATATTTATTGGAGAGTTAAAAGCGCACTGATCTTGGATCCTACAGTCCCGTTACAGAAATGCGCGTATGGGGTTTTAATAGTTGAAAAGTTAGTCCAGGATTTGATTCCAATTAACATGTGTTTGTTTGTGTGTGTGTGTGTGTGAGTGTGAAAGAGAAAGTATTTGGGAGTGTGTGTGTGTGTGTGTGTGTGTGTAAGTGAGTGTGTGTGTGTGTGTTTTGTGGTAAAAGAGAAAGTACTTGCCCATGCCTTGCAATTAATAACACCTGCTCAGCAGTTTTGCGATATGCTTAATTTTGTGAATGTCTTCTCACGTGGATTGTACACACAAAAATCCTTAAACCTAAAGGAACTAATTTGTGTTTACTTAGTATTATTCATTGTTACGGATACTGCTTTTATTAAAATTGCTGCTGTTGGGCTGATTAAAAGCAGGTTAGTTCGGAAAATTTTATTTTCTGCTCATTAAGTTTTCTGTTCAATCCTATGCTCAAAGCGTTAGCATACTTAGTCTCATTTTTTTAAGTACTAACGCAGTGTCGTACACTGGCAAACAGAATTCGTCTACCCGGTTAGGAGGCTGTAAGTATTTACCAGGCGAATGTCAAAATGTATTTTTAGTACGCAGCAGATAGTCTGAGTTCTTGTTGGGTGTGGTGACCTTTGTTATATAAAAATATACTGCAGGTGTCGAAAAATCTGTCGTCCCGAAATTCTGGGTAGCCGAATGTGGACATTGCAGGCAGTTAGAACACCGAATTTTAAATGAATCGAGTAAAACTGTACAGACCTTTCTAGAAAAGTGTTTTGAAAGCTTAGAGGTTTTCCATTTGAGTTTATAAATAGATCTCCAAAGATGTTTCAAGCACTGCGTGTTCGAATATTCTGTCTTAGTAGCCTGTAAGAAGGGTTCAAAAGAAACGAAGTATGGCCTATAAACTTCCGCGAGGAACACGGAGGATTTTTATAATGAATTCCTAAATTTACGCTGGATTTTTCGATAGGCATAGAATGATATTTTCTTCGTTAAATTGTTTGTTGTTTTGTTACATATTATTGCACTAATTTTCGAAAGAAATGCGAATTAAATTCACATTCTTTATCTTTTGGAGTATTCATTGTTTGCTGTTCCTTTACTCATATATTGTAATGGTAAAAGTAGAAGTGAAAAGAGTAAATTTATCCCTCTCCACTCCATACACACATAAAGGGGGAGTAGGTGCATAGCTGCATTTCTTCTTAACCTCGGTGCTAGATTGAGGCGAGTTTAGTATTACTAAGTGTATTAAGATGTTTAGTTTTGTGTTTATGATTACGTCACACAGCGACGAAGGACCGAAATTTTAACATTATTTGTGAAATTTATTTTTAGACCAAAACAATAATTAGATACATATATATGGCCTACAGAAGGTGCAGTAAAAGAGGCGCTGGAATAAAAGTCACTTTGAAAGAGTAGATTCTGTCCTGAAGAAAACGCGTATAGACGAACTAGGAAAAGGATTTAGAAACTTGTACGTTTAAGTTTAATCCTGCTTAATTAATGTTGTTGCTGCTGATTATGGCGACTGGCTTTACGAGGACGCATGACCAAGTCGCCACACAGCTGAGAGCGCGTTTAACTTCACCTTTAAATCTTTGACCTCCGTTGGCTTTCCTGTCGGTTTAATTTCCGTATTTTATAACACAGAGCTTCCATTAACTGTTAAATTAGACTGGGTAATGGGTTCCGTTGGCATAACATTTTTTTTTTGTCGGTGGAGGCACTCAAAGTGGAAGTCCGGTAGGCTAATGAGATTATTGTTGAATTCTGAACATGGATTGAGGCTGTGCCCTTTAGCAACATTGTGAAGACAGCGAATATCACGTACCGTCGCCGAACGGTGGAACTAACTTGTATAAACTTGATTTAAATATACCGTTACAGTACTCTAAATCCATGTCTTCTTAATTTCAGGCTTCCGCCGAGATGTTAGCGAGATGTGCGCTCGTCTGGGATATTACGCGGCATCCTGTGATAATTGTTTACCGACGTTTCGGGACATCGTATCGGTTCCATCTTCAAGTTGAAGATGGGACCGATCCGTTGTTCCGAAACGTCGGTAAACAATTACCACACGACGCCACGGAATGTCCCACAAGAGCGCAGATTTCTTGTCTCCTTATTTATGGGTTTGAATTCTGATTTCGCTCCAAAGTAAACAAATCTATTGAGGTTCGTACATAAACCAACTTACGCACTTAATACATAAAGTAAAATTCGCGAGAAGTCATCATTTGTGTTTTATTAAGTGCGTATGTTGGTTGATGTGTTAATTGTAAGTATATGCAGAGTAACAGGTCAATAAAACCAATTGAGAGTTTTCGATTGAAAAGTGCAAAACAGAATATTAGAAGTTAGGGAATTGAAATTCGCAAGAGTTTACAGAAAATTACATAACGTGACGTTTCATAATTAATATTCTCCTAACATGCAGCCTGCATAAGAGAGCTGAGGAACTAATGCCATACTCTAGTCGCGAAAACGGAGATGAAGTGTGTAATTTGCTCGTGTAGGAGTATATAGCTGCATAATATTAAAATTGGTCTTAAAGAAATAAAAATTGTGTTTCTGGACTTGACCTGTCAGGCTCAATGTATGGTCTAGTAGCGACTTCTTCGGACGACGGTAACAGATATTACTTTCCACGAAAGTAGGAAATTTCTTGACGAACTGAAGGAGCGCCAACTTATTACATGGTTCCCTGTTACGTGAAATTAGTTAATGGGTTCAGAGTTAGGCCTGTAGTTAGACAAACTTGTGCGAAGATACTGAAAGGATGTTGTTGTGAGAAACTTGTTTGTATAAACAATTTTGGGAATGGGAGATTTCAAACCTCCGCCGTCGTGTAGACGAGGTGTTCGCCCTTCCGTTCTATTACGCATCGTATGTTGGAAGTTGTTTACCGACGTTTCGGGGCAGCCTCTCTGTCCATCTTCCCGGAGCCTCTGTTCTTCTTTCTCCTCATTCTAATGGCCATATAAACCAAGAGGTCCTGATTCAATAGAGCTCGCAAGGCTGTCCTTTCTATCTTCCCTTCCCTCGTCGTGCCGAGGCGGCTGTCTTTTCTCCTATGTTTTTCATTTCCCTCTTGTTTCTGATGCCGTCCTCTTCCTGCGCCTCTTTTTATTTCTCTGGTGTTACTCTAGTGTCTCACCGTCGTCTTCCTTTTTTCCCCTTGCTCCAACCTGACTGGCTCGTTTACTTTCCCTGAGAACCAATCACCATCCAGACCATCCCCTATATAACCACATTTTCCAACCGTTCTCGGCATTCTTCTAGGACTGATTCACCCCTGAAGAATGAACAAATAATCTTTCCCGAAACGTCAGTGTGTTACAAAAATAAACTCCATAACAACCCTGAAGACCGAAGTTTTCAAATTTGGGAGTATTTGTAAACAAACACACTGATTTCCTTGTTTGCATATGCTTCTCTCTTCGACAGTCAAAATATAAGTTAATTCAACATGAAATGCTCAGTAACTGGGAAGCTACGCCAATGCTAGTTTTAAAAATATGCCGACTTTTAGAACCAATTTCCGGCTCAGCATTCTAAGGTCCTTAGTGCTCGGCCATGTGTATAATTATTCACGTATGGGATAAATAATTCTTGATACATAAGTTGTAAATGCGATGATTACATATTCCCGTATAGAATATGAGGTACCCACATACGAAAGGTTAGTTTTTATGGCCATCCATCCGAAGGGGAAAAATTACTACATGAGAATGCCATTTGGACTTTCACATTATGCAGAGATTGCCCAATTAAAAAGTTGCTTGTTCCTTGAATTTGTTATCTACGTTATTTTGTGGCCCTATATTAAGAGTCACTAGTGTTATTCCTCAATATTTACAAGTTTACAAAAACACAAATCACCAACAAATGCACAAAGACAGTTTTATCATCAATCGTAACACACTTCTACATGTTTCGGCCCTGCTGGGTCATCTTCAGGGAGAACTTTCCGTTACCGTTATACTGGGGTTGCACTTTATAGGTGAGTGAGAATGTGCTGTTGACTGTGTACTGGAGGTGTGAACCCTCAAAAACAACGCAGTACACAGTCAACAGCACATGCTCACTCAACTATAAAGTGCAACCTTAGTGTAACGATAATAAAAAAGTTCCCCTGAAGATGACCCAGCAGGGTCGAAACATGTAGGAGTGTGTTACGATTGATGATAAAACTCTCTTTGTGCATTAGTTGGTGATTAGTGTTTTTGTATAATATAGTGCGCGGACATGGAACACATTAAATTTACAAGTTTATTTGTCTACGATGTCGATTTTAGGAATTTAGGCTTGTACAGAATTTCGTGAAAATGTATAAAGCGCTTCAAAATTTGAGAGAAGGCACTCAGACCGTATCGAAACTTCAGAAGCCAACTTCATGTCTATAATTAAAGGTAACTAAGCCAAAACTGGTTAGTTTGTATTGATAATTGTTTCTGAAACCAGTAAAATTAATTTAACAGACATATCAATGAACTGACATGATAGTTTAATTCTATTATCATCTGTATTTCATAGAAGCTCGATTTAGGTATTACGCCCGTTGTGAATCAGGCTTCAGTCCGCTAGCAGAAGTTCCACTCCCTAAAGCCGCATCTCGTCGCTTCTGTTCTTTTCATTTCTTTCTCTGTGGTTTCTCTTGTTACTGTGTTCTTTCTCACTCTTTTTCTCTTTCTTTATGTGTCGAAGCGAGTGTCCCTGATTGGACAGAGCTGTCCCTAGACAATTTGTCCTCATTTTGTGTTGCTGTTCTTTTTTCCACACTGGCGGAATCTTGCTTGTGTATTATATAACTGTACTCCTTCTGCTCCCGTATTCCTCCTTTACTTATCTTAAATGCCGTGCTTTAAATACATGTAATACTTCGACTTGGTTATAAGTTTCTTCGAACAAACATTTAGAATTTATATACTTCATATATATATATCTGTATATATATATATTCAGGATATATAAATATAATCATTCAAGAAGTGCACTTTTAAGAAATCGAACATTCCAAAACATTTAAACTCAGTAACTTCGTAGATATTTTTCATCGTCTAATGTATTAAAATTAGTACAGTTATTACAACACTACATTTCGGGGACATGATCGACCCTTGAATTTAGGCTTGCTTCTAATACATAATGTTCTTACAGAATTGTTTACACTCTACTCCAACACAAGATAAGGTTAAGTCAGTGAAGACATCATGTTTCGAAGACAACTAAAGAAAGTACATCAACGCACATCTGATTAAATATCTGATGCCTGATCTTCATCATTAGTCGCTGTAAATATCTTCTTTCACTAAACTGCTTTGCTTTTTGTAATGTGTAAACCACATCAGATACTGGAGCTGCAAATAATTTTAAATGTCTTTGTGTTCGGTGAGAGAGGAACTGCTGTGCTGCTAGACCGGTCCTTGATTGCTAGGCTTAGTACGTACTCTGTTTTTTTTATCACTGCCTCGTAAATAGAGAACTTCGTACCGCCTTCTAAATTCCTGTATGATCAGGGGGATCCAAATATGAGAAATTTCCAATTTGGGTTAACTGATGCAGTGGTCACATGTCCTGAATGTATAATTTCTTTACCTGCTTGTGGTCTCTATTTGAAGAATCTTTACTTCATTCCAGTACACTTAGAACACTCTCATAAAACGAGATATTTGTTCTTCTATAATGAGTGTAAGAAAGGGCGGAGAACTTGACGGAAAATGGAGAAATTTTAATAAGATACAGAAGGGACTGATTTTAGGTCAGGGTTACTAGGCGTCTCTTCTTCCCTGTGTGTAATGCGATGTGTGCTTTGTTGTTGATGTTACGAACGCAGGCATTATTCCAATTCGCCCACTTTTACTTGCGGACGCAAAGCTGAAAAGTGGACGGAAGTGAAGTGTGTGAGTATGACTCAGAGACTGCACCACCCGTGACATAGGACATGACTTTAGGCTGCCTTGTCCGGACGAAGTAGGCCCGTTTCAGAGCCGACAGGCTCCCTCACGGCAAACTGAGACGTAAGTGAGATTAAGCGGATGAAAGCCAGCGGTAAATGCATTTTGAGTTGTGGTCAATTCATGGGACAAGCCAGGAGTGTTGCTGTATGAAAACTTGGTTGCGTGAAAGTTGGGAACTTGAATCTGTAGGATTGTAGAGAATATTTTGACAATTTCCTGTGTCCAGAATTTCAGTCTTGCTGCAAGCAGTTATGTCAGACGTAGGGAGATATTCGTGGAAATTTTGAGTGGAAATTTTATGCTGTAATGTGTGGAATGGGTGATTACTCTCTGATGGAAGTTACCAAATATTTGTTTTAAAATATGTTTTATTGACTAAGGATTCTACCTTATTTTTTTCTCAATTAAGTCGCGGTAAAAGTTCTAGTTTTTGTGTGTCGAACCTTCCTCACCCATACTGAACAGAACTCATGTTGATATTATATCTTTCTTCTCGTCGCTACAAGCAGTTTTCCTCAGCACAGTCGGCGCAACGCTAAGAGGTGTGGCAGTTGACGATCACAAACACCGCGCCTACTGAGGCGGTAATTTTCGCCACTTGTATGGTTCTGCAGTACTGTACCGCGTGGGACAAATTCGAGCCTTCTTGTTTTTGTGGAGCATTATCTAGTATTTAAATTAGTGTGCATGAACAGAGGCAACTTGTCTTTCTGTGCACCCTTTGAGCTGACTTTTAGAGCTGATGGTACTTAGGCTGGTTGAAAGAATGTTATGGTAACCACCATGTAGGCCTTGATTCACTAAATTTAACCTTTTAAAGCCTAGCCGTAACTCTAGGTACCACCAGGTTTAACATTAAAAAATTCTACGTGGTGCCCACACTGCGTTTATGTGTTTTGTACGGATCTCAGAACAAACAGCAACTTTTGCCTTATAAAACATTAAGAGACTGGTTTTTATAACCGAAGTGGAGAGTGTTTACTGCGCGGTACGCACTGAGTCCTTATATACGACAGATACGCTTCGTCTTTAAAGGGTAGGATTAAATGGAAAGTTATTACCTTGTAAAAACCCGTGCATGTGGAGATAATCTTGATGTGTTTCTGACACGTTTTTCCAGACTTGATCCTGCAGTCTTTAGGTGAAACATCCCTGTTGTGCTTAAGTCAAATATATATATATATTTATTTATTTCACACTTATGCACAACAAAATTTACAAATCTTCAGGTTATTAGTTTCTGCTTTTCAATTAAGCCTTATCAGACCTATTCAATATCAACAGCCGTACAAAAAACTTACAACCTTTTTTCTGGCTGTTGAAATTTAATATGTCTGAAGATGGCTCAATTGAAAAGCCGCAACTAGTAACCTGAAGATTGGGAAATTTTTTTGTGCGTGGCGGTGTGTTGGCTTATATGTGTTTGATCCGGTAGTTTGTAGAGGTTACATACTGAAATTTATCATGGAAATAATAACTGTTTTTCAGCGGAAATTTCTGTCTCACCACGATAGAGAATTTTTTTTTTAATTTTAAATTTCCAGTGACGTGACGCACAGGTGCGAGAGAGAATGGCGGTTCTGTGTTCCCGGAATCTTCCTTTATAATAGGATTTATGTTGGTGCCTGGCTGTTGTGACAATAAACTCATTGCCCTTCGCTATCTCATCAAAGTTAGTAAGTTGTTACCGGTGTCTGCAAGAGCTGCATATATTCCTCTCAGACATACTTCTGAAGCTAGTACAATATTTTGACAGACAGAAGAGCTTGTCAGTGACGAGACTGACTTTGATTTGTTTAGTTCTGGTTGTGTATGTAGGTGTTATTTTCCTCGATTTCGATACTTTGATATTATCTGATGACAGATGGTATTATGGACATCATACTTGAGGCGGAAGGTTTTGTTGTTATTACTGCTGTAAATTCATCGAATAATTTATAGTTATTCTTACGGGAGTCAAATTTGGCTTGTATGGAATATTTTTTACTTGCGATTCTATAAAATTTATCAAAAATCACTTTTACAAGAAAGCACACGGCGTCTCCATTACAAAGATTACTTTGCTAATGCTGAATATGGAAACAATTTGTGTTTATTTTAAGTCACATGAAATAGGTCAGTGTTTTCTTTGGCAAAGGGCAGATGGTTAAATGTAAAATCAAGTGACGCATGTAGTGACCGCTGTGTTTAAAGGGATAAAATAGTTTTACCAACCTGGAATAAAACAACGTAATTACACGCAGAACTGCGTCCAGGTAATAATTATAATATCGATTTTTAATACCGGTCATAAAGTTTATCTCGATATTTGCAACAAGATAGGAAATGTACTGTACATCCATAACATAACATTGTGTGGCGCGTTGTGTAATCACTGTTGCAGTGGAAATGCAACAATGCATTCTGTGTGTTGTTGACCTACATGTCACTGTCAACAGTATACAATATTGAATGTTGCACAAAAATTCTTTCTTGGCAATATTGAGTGTTGCACAAAAATTCTTTCTTGGCAATATTGAGTGTTGCACAAAAATTCTTTCTTGGCAGATTTATGTCATTGGCAAAATTAAAACGTAAGTAGGTCTTCATGTAAAACACTCGTTATTTTTGCCCGAGTTTAATGAACCTTTAATTTTCTCGACATGTTTTAGAAAAATCCTCAAATATAAACTTTCATGAAAACCGACCAGAGGGAGCCGAGTTTTTGCATGCCGAAAGAAGGACGGGTGTAGGGACGGAGAGAGAGAGAGAGCGAGAGAGAGAGAGAGAGAGACAGTATTAAGAAGCTAATAGCCGCTTTTCGTAATTTTGCGAAAGCGCCTAAAAGTCCCTAGTGAAATTTGAGTCTTCTTTTTTATTGGTCACGCCTCGTAATCCGCAGAATGTGCCTTCATATCGAAAAAGACTGACAGGATTTACTTCTTTGAGTTAATATTTAATCTCATTTACTTCTTCAGTTCGTGTTACTGCTAATTGCAACTTGGAAGCTTCTTAGGTAAAAAAGACGAAGTAATTCTTCTTGTTAACAGAAAGACATTCGGAAATAATTTGTGTGCGAAGACAAGTGTTAGGTTATGCTCACTTTTTACGGAAATCAGTAATCAATAAAGTACTCCAATAAATGCAGTCTTTGTATCAACAGTTCCGTGTTTCTCTGTACTGTGAATGTGCACTTAACTTTTGAACGAAATAAGACGCGGATATTATTTCACTGTAAAAGCCGCACATAAACTAGAATTCAACGTAGAAATATGACAAGATTTTACACAGCAGACTTATACTGGCAAACACAGTTTTGCACGTTAAGTCATCCGTTTTGTAAATACATGTGGATAGCTTAACAGTTCTATAACTGAAGTGTTACGTGAGCACAACATTAATCATCTAAGGCTGCTGTAATGAAGGGATGATACCACTGCCTTAACCTTTATCCTGCTAATGTGGAATGTATGGTGAGCAGCTAATAATGCCAGCACCACTAATGTGTAATATTTGGTGACCTACATTTGGCAACGCTGAAAGGAGCCTCTTTGTCTTTCTCTCTCGCTGCACAATGTCTCAACACTGAATCAATCGTGAAAGACGTCTTATGTCATATCTGTGTGCACACACTTACTCGGCTACCAACTAGGCCCTTAAGGGTCTAGTTGGTAGCCGAGTAAGTGTGTGCACACAGATATGACAGGACATCTTTCACGATTGATTCAGTGTTGAGACATTGTGCACAGAGAGAGATCGAGAGAGAGAGAGAGACAAAGAGGCGCCTTTCAGCGTTGCCAAATGTAGGTCACCAAATATTACACATTAGAGGTGCTGGCATTATTAACAACTCACCGGACATTCCACATTTGCAGCATAAAGGTTAAAACGGCCATTCTTTAACGTCAAAGTCTGGCCTACGCATTATGAGTAAGTTCGTTCGTGTGTGTGTGCGGTCTATAAACCTTAGTGCAGTAGCCTGTTTACACTGTGCATGCTCAAATGTACGAAGGGTCTTATGTCGAATCATGTTTCTGTTCTTCAGTAGTATAACATTTACTTTGTATGCGGAAACAAAGACGCTGCAGCCACATCATATTTGAAGTGTCTTCCAGAATTATTTATTGCCTTCGGAGTACTACTTTTCTAGTGTCGTTAGTAAAACCTGTATTACTTAGTCTTGAAATGATGCAGGATTTAAATTCATTAAAATTTAAATACTTAAGTGAATTTTAGAGAAATGGAGAGTGTAAGCATGATGACCACTGGAAATATTTCAATTTTGTAACAGTTGAATGATTTCAGGCTGATATGTGAACTGTTTACACCAAAAACGTATTATGCGTGATAGGCAAAGTACGTCTAACATAACACTGTGGTGCGTTCGCATAATGTTTATACCTCCTCCGCTGTCCTACCAACGTGATACCCTTTCACTCGAAGACGGCACTTGTGTGACGATTTAACGTCGCCGGCAACAGGAAAAGTACTTAGGTCTTCATGCAAAGTGGCCGATACTTTTGTCCGATTTTAACCACATTTGGATTTTTTGACAAATTCTCATAGAAGTCCTCTATATAAAATTCCACGGAAATCTGTCCCGTCGAAATCGCGCTGATATACATGGACAGACGGACGGACAGGCATGAAACGAATAGGGCCTACTTTTTTTCGCGACTATACGAAATCGCTCAAAATATCTACAGCCGAACCCGGTTATAACGACATCGGTATGTGCGAGACTTTGTCTATAACGTTAGATATTCTGTGGTACCAATTAATTCCTCACTGTGAGCCATAACATTACACCAGACGGTTAGAACAACACTTGTTTTTAATGACACAAAATATTCGGTCCCTTTCATGACATTGTAACCGAGTTCAACTCTGCTGGTGTAAATAATGCTGTTGTAATCTTGGTGCCTTTTTCTTTTAATAAAAATGCACCCATCAAAGGGTTACGACGACTAATACATCGCGGTTGTAACCACTGGCGCTCTGTGGTGTAGTGAATAAACTTCACATGTCGCCAGATGTAAGATGTCAGGAATAACCTGCTTAAAACAGGAACAAACACTTATAAACACCAGCACTTTTTTTGCCTGGAAGGTGGCGGCACAGAAACAGGGCTATGTTGTTGCAACTGTTCCCAGTGAGTACTGCTAGGTGTCGCTTGGACATGTTTTTTTCGGTCGGAATGCACATTTGCATCGTGACAACTCCTAATTATCTGTTGCTATAACAGCCGACAGCTTACTGGTTGTTAAAGATAAAATCCCGAGACACGTGGGAAAAGATGAAAAATACATAAGAACAACAGAGAAATTGAATTAAAAATATTTACTTTTTACATTTGCAACCTTCGAAATTGTACGTTGACCTGTCCATCCTGTTTCAAAGCCGGCCAGTCAAGGTACGTGTCTTTTACCACAAGTCAGTAGCCAAGCCGAAGGAAACTATATGCCACTGAACAACAGCAGTGTGCAGTTTACGTTGCTGACAGCTGAGGATTCCCTTATTTTAAGATGTGACGCTGCGTCCCGACATTTCGAGGCAAAGTAGTGTTCTCATCTTCAAAGTTTAATGTTCAGGGGAAGACGAGGCAGTGCATTGGCCCTAACCTTCGGGTTCTGATTATCTAGACACACAGCACTTTTATATTACAAGAACTAATTTTTCACCTACACCGCTGTAAGAAAACGTATAACTTGCAGGTTAAGACTTTACGGCTAAACGTTGAAGTGGAAAATATTGGAAAACTGTCGAAATTTTTTTCCTGAAAAATCTTGGAAATTCGCATTCTGATTTGCCATAGTGATATTTATTGCCCTGGGCAATAGTGGACACAAAGGTGAGAAGCTTTGTGAGTCAAATCGTGTAACGATGTAACGACAAATACGACACGGTCTTATTTTCTACAGTCTTTTGTATTCTCCTTTCGTAATTGCTATACAAAATCATAATATTCTCCTGTCTTGGAACAAATGGGGAAAACCCAGAGGTTTCCGCACTAATGCACCCAGAGAGTATTTAGAGAGTTCCTTCCATTTTTAATATTACGCTCTCGGATTTTCATTGTGGATTTATTATGCTGATGGCTGTAATTTGGCTGTGCACTTAGTGTGCATGAGTCATGGTTTTAATACGTTGATTGCTGACGTTTCATTTCCGTTACGCACGGTGAATTTTTCTTTCCCCCAGCACATTCACGATGGTTGGAGGGTAATCCGTGCATCCTACGCAGTTATCATCGTGAGATCTTATACGTTGAAAGTAACGGAATCTTAAAACCGATCCCTCAATAATGTGTCTATATTCCAGCATTTTTCGCGTCATGGTGGCTATGACAGTACTGCTGACAGTTCTGATGGGCTGCAGGAATGACTGCGATGGGTAGACCAGAAATGCCTACAGAAACCTCTTAGAAATTATGCGTTTGAGTGATCGGGAAGGAGATGGGTATGCAACATTAAAGCGGATCTCAGAAGAGTCGGATATAAGATTGGAAATCAGGTGGTGGCGCAGTTCTTTGTGGCACTGCGCTACAAGCCGGAAGTTCGAGGGTTTTATTCCCGATGGAGTCGTTGGAATTTTTCATTGACTTAATTCTTCAGGCCACACTATGACCCTAGGCTCTACTCAGCCTTTGACAGAAATGAGTACCGGGGAGTGGCGCGGGGGGGGGGGCGTAAAGGCGGCCAGTGCGTAGGGCTGACAACCTTTCCACCTTCACATGCCGATTGTCTTGAGAACTGGGGGCCTCAACCTTCTGGTACACTAAGGGCCTGTCCAGACCTGTATAGGGATAGCTTTAACTATACGTATTTCAAAGTGATGTCCAGTGGTGGGTTGTGATATTGGTGGTCATTGCGTTTTTGAGTCCTGGTACAAGGGACTTGATGGTAGTTCTTTTAATGTCACGACATCTATGTACGCAGTTTCAACAAAATATTTTTAGTTATAAGAAATAGGATACTTAGGAGCACAGTATAATATTCTCTCTTCTAAAATTCTATCGACTTCAAAAACCTTATGTGTTTTACGGTCATGCACTTTAAAATTCGACGGAGATGCATGTGATTAGTTTTGAATGTGAAATATTATAGCTTATGTGTTTAAAATATTTTATAACAAGAGATTATAACTCATTCAGGTCTCGGTTTTAAAGAACAATAAATAAAGAACGTTTATATTCCACGAACGGGTACTTTTCTTGTTCACCTCTCAATTTGAAGTGAACTTGTAAGCAACTTTAGTGACTGGTAACACGAGAGGCTGCTCGTCCACCTACAACACGCTCCGCCATGCCACTTTTTCAAGCTAAGCCGAGTAGAACTAATGCGTCAGACAAGGGCTCCTCGTTATCGGCAGACGTTTAGTCAGAGACCGGCGAGAAAAGGGGGGCAGAGAGCTTGACAGACAGCGGGTACGTGGGTTGCACTCATATTACACACTGCCCAATCTCAGTCACACCGTATCTGAGCTGACCCGATCATATAGTAGCCTGTCAAATGGAGAAACTAACACGTCAATAGTACGAAGTGAAAGGAAGTTTTGAAAAATGTATACACAATTTACAGATGCGTGTTTTGCTGCTTCTCGAATCTTATGTAGTTGATATTGCTCTATAATGGATATACGGTGTATAGATATTACTGTAGGGCTAACTACGATAATAATAAATACAGTCGTGATACACCACTGTATGTATTTGTTTGCACAATATACCATTTGTTCTAAAGTTATGCCAATATACTACATGTTTCGGCTCGGCTGAACCGTCGTCAGGTACATGTATAAATGTTAAAAACACAGATCCTTAATCATATAGTATAAAAACATAGTGAAAACCTCACTAATGTATTATTTTAGAAACTGTAAGACCATTCAAGATGACAGAGAATTATTTTTCCACTGCCGGCAACAGAATCCCTGTTTGGTTGTCGCGTATCATAGTCGCTATACCGACTCAGATATCTCGCCTTCGATAATTTTAAGAGGCCCAAAGTGAAGACAAAATTGTTCTCTACAAACAGTTATTGTTACCAGCCATTGGTCACAGGAACTTAATCGAAACAGGCGAAACAGATTTTGAGGTGTAATATATGTTATTACAGACTCAACAGTCCAATTAGTTTTCTATTTTGTGAATTTTATGCGGAAAGCATGAGAAATAAACTTGGTAGAGAATATAGGGCGGAAGGTCGCCTGCTGGATTCCCGATGGTGTCCTTGGGACTCTCCATTAACTCAATCCTTCCAGCCGCACCTAGGCCCTGGAGTCGATTCAGCCTCTAACAGAAATTAGTACCAGGCATATTTTCTGTGGGGGTAAAGGCGTCCATTGCGTAGGGCTGACAACCTTACCAACTTCATGTGCTGATTATCTAGAAATTCTGAGGACCCCAGCTTCCTGAACCTGAAGGGCCCGCCCAGACCTGTAGATAGCTTTAAAGTGAATATAGGGTCTACAGTGTGAGTAGTTCATAGAAATTGTCAGCTATGGAGTATACGTTTAATGGGTAGTAAGTAAGCTCCATGGAAGTCCGTGCTGTGTTCAGGCATGGCCACTCCTGGTACTCTACGCTAACGTCACGTTAAACCAGGAATATTCAAGATGTTGTACTAACATTTTACGTGATCAGAAATTGATTTGAATTTGGGCTGCAGGAATAGTTCTGATAAAAATGTTCAAATATTTTCAGGTACCTGTTCAAACTACACATACGTTATCAGTAATACAAAAAGCGGCTCTTGGACGGTTAGACATTACTGGCTTATAACGTCTTTCCTTTTCGTCACGAAGCTTAGGTAAATACCTAACAATATAACGCTCTGGAAGACGGAGGTTGGGCCCCGATGTAGTCATCTACTAATGGGTAAGTTGCAGTCGGGTCGTGTGGTACAGGGCTGAAGTTACAAGAGTAACCGTATGCTTAGCGTTTTTTGAAACTCTATTTTCGCTCAGCTAAACTGACAACAATACACTGCTCTGACTGCCCGCAGTACTCCCAAGCGACAACTGAACGTCCCCTATTGTGATCGGTTGTTGCAATTCCAAGGCACGGTAAGGCTTTATGGGAAATGGTATACGCTAAATTTAGAAAACATTTTATTGAAAACTTCAGGCCAGCTAGACTTTGGGGTCAGCCACACGATATTTGGCCACCAGCTGCATCTTGGCAGCCTCGGCATTAGACTGGCGTATTTTTATATAATTTTTGTCCATCTAATGGACTTATTATACGCGTTTGTGTGAATGTATATTCCAGTGTAATAATAACATGGTACAGAGCCACTTTGCCAACTGACAGTATCTCAACCAATACAAATCCGTTTTTCTAATGGATTCGGATGGTGTAGTGTGATATAATAATAAACAATTTTGAAATCCGACAAATTCGGTATGAGGAATTCTGTGCCAGTTATGGAAATCGAAGTTTTAAGTTTGGGAAATGAACAAAAACTGTTAATAAAAAAAAACCTGAAGGAAAAGTTGCGAGACTTGGATGTAGATGGGAGGATAATATTAAAAGTATCTGACAAAAATGGGTGTGAGGATGTAGTCTGGATTCAGCTGGTTGGGGCCAGAGTTCTGTTACAGGCTACTGTGAACGTAACAATGAACGTTTGAGTTTTATTAAATGGAGGATCATTGAGTAGCTTTGTGTCAGTGTGCTTCAGGCGGACAGTTGTGACGCACTAAGTGAGTTACTCAAATCAGCGACACATCCTGCAATACCTTCCGCTCACGGACTTTGATTTGAGTATCAAATCCTGATATTTTATTTCAGTCGCAGAAAAATATAAATTGAGTTTAACATACAGAATCTAACTGCCAAAAAAGAAAAGCCCAAGAAATGTGTAATAAAGTTCATGGCTCTATGGAAAATTGTGCTAGATAATTAAAAGGTATATATTTTCTTGAACATAAAATTTAAGAGCATATCAGAAGTTTTCAACAGCGGCAGCTTAGGTGCGTTCCAGAGAAATAATACAGCAAGACTGGAATACGAGATACGAAAGGAATGAAGCAGTAACCACCAATAATTAAACCATGGAAGCGGGGTCATGTAGCTCGTCCCGCAATGTTTCAGTTCCTTCTCTTTCATAAACGAGTCAAGGTTTCAGCCCCATAAACGATTATTAGACTGTGAAGCCATAAAAAGATAATTTCTCTTCCCCATATCTCACTAGCAAGTTCTAACTTCTCTTGCCTACGCTACAACGCCACACTACCCAAGTTACCATCAGTGGCAGCAAATGTAACGCAGTGAGGTTACTTCTGAAAGCTGTGTTAGGCTGTAGAGAAGGAGCCGGCGTAGCGAATAGGTAACGGGCTGTGCGACCGAGGAATTGTGATTCGATTCACAGCAGGGGTAAAAGATTTTTCTGTTCTAAAACGTCAAGACCGGCCCTAGGGCTCACCTACACTTGTATGAAATGCGTATAAGTGAGATGTTTCCTTGGCAAGAACGACTTGGCGCATAAAACACCGAGGTTGAGAATGAATGGAACTGTATGTACACTCCTCTATATGCCCTCATCGCTTGTATAGGGACAAATGTAACTTTACCGTAATTTATATAGAAAACTTGAAAATTTCAGAAGCAGCATTGTGCCAGTGTTGATGAAGTTTCCTTTTAAAATGCGTCAGTCTGTAAAAATATTTAATTAATTTTGTAAAACTTAAAGGGAATTTTGTTTTGGAGGGCGAACAAATATTTTCGCCTACAAAAAAAAAACATGTTATATTTCTCCTTATGCAAATCATATTGGCAACATTTCTTTGTTTTCTGTGTCAATATATAAACGTTAGTTTCCGCCTCGTGATAGTTTATTATGGGCAAGTATACCACTATAATTACCAAATTATGATTTTGTTCAGTGACCTGACCTTTTTAGAGTTTTATTCGTTCTCAAGCCCAAGAAACAAGCCGTCCGTTTTCTGTTCTGCGGGAGGGAGTTTGGCAGACACTGACTCGCTTGTAAGAATGAAAGCGTTTCATTGCTTTTCCATGCTGCAGTACGACAAAATTATGTTCGCTGAAGGGACTGGTGTAAAGACGAATGTAAAAACTTGTATACCGGAAGTGTGTGATTGGGTTCTCGGTTCGGACTCCTGCTCGTGTTATTGGCTCTTTTGTTTTCCTCATTCCCTCCAGAAAATTTACGGAAAGTACGCAGATCATGCCACGAGTGTCTCCTTCCCATTCCTTCCCATTTCATAAATAAATATGGAATTCAACAGGGTACAATCCTCGAAACTAATAATACCGTTGGCTAGAGCACAGAGGATAGAAAAAATAACAATAGCAGTAATGATGATGATGATGATGATGATGATAATAATAATATACTAACTAATATTGAACTTCATTGCAATGCGCTGTTTGAACTGCTTGTACCTGCAGACACTGAGTACCTGCCTTTCATCTGCCTGTCCTTTGGTTGCGTTTCGTAGTCCTCACCTCTTCTACCTACTGACAGTAGGTGTCGAGGTTGTTTATTTTCACTTGATCACACTCAGACACACACCACAGTCGGTAGGACTCCTCTGGACGCTTGATTAGGCCGTCGCAGAGACCTCTACCTGACAACACAAACACTGTACAAGAGAAAAAATCCATGCCCCCGGTGGGATTCGAACCAGCGATTCCAGGAAGAGCTCGGCCAAGGACCTGCGCCTTAGACCGCGCGGCCACTGAGGTCGGCCGTGCATGTCCTTAAAGTCTGAACTATGACATGAGCTAGCATTTTTCTGACACTCAGTTGTACTACTATATAGCTGGCAGCAGCATAATCTTTTTGGAAAGGAAAATTTTGTGTCGCTTTTAACGTTTGTCGGAAAGAGTAGTAGTTGTGGGTATCTACTACTATTTAATTTTGCCGGACTATAAAACCTTTTCTGAGGTCCAGAGTAACGGGCATACTACGCGAAGGTTCAAGACGCGGTATTTGGTCCTTACTACATGTGCGTTCAAAACACGGCGTTATGTGGCGGGAAAAATTTTTCGAAAAAGCTGCGTGTATTTTTTATCACCTGCTTGTAGTATCAAGAAATGGCGCGCGCACTGTTTGTTTATCTCAGCTGTTTTTAGAACTTAAAATTAGACCCCCCCCCACCAGAAAAAAAAGAAGAGAAAGGGAACCTGGTGTACTTATCCTGCCATTTGAAGCAGACTTTCAGGGGCGAAATTCCATATCAAGTACGGCGTTCTTGGAAAGTTTTCTGATAATTTTTTATGCTGCTCTGTAAAATGCCAACAACAAGTTTGTGCGAACTTTTAAATTCAATTTGTTACAAAACTGTGAAAACTAACACTAACAAGTCAAATAAATATTTATTAGTTGAGTCGCTTTATGCCGAAGGTCGCGTCTGTTCTATTTAACACTGAGGTATTCGCAGTTCAGAGCTTTATGTCGATTTATACAAACAATATTTTTATATATTCTATACCTCAGTCTGCCAGTCCCAGTGGCCGCGCAGTCTAAGGCTTGCGTGTGCGGCCGCTCGCTTGCTGGGATTGCGGGTTCGAACTCGCCAGGGGCATGAATGCCTCTCTGTTGTCAATGTTGTGTGTTGTCAGGTAGAGGTCTCTGCGACGGGCCGATCACTCGTGCAGGGGAGTCCCACTGAGTCTGATGTGTCTGAGTGTGATCGAGGAACCTCATAGAGGAGGCCTAGGTCCACTAGGGCAGTCGAGCCATAAAAAAAACACCTCAGTCTCACCTCCGTATTTGCAATATTAAGGAACATTCCTCTACGCATTATTTTTTTCCAAGAAGCAACAGCCCCAGTGGGCCAGGGCCTTGTCATTAGCGAGGCTTCACGATTACGCTCTAGACACGCGACAATCGGTAGGAATCCTCTGGACTAGTGATCAGGCCGAGGCAGAGACCTCTACCTGACGACACGCAACACTCAACGGACAGATATCTATGCCACCGGCGGGATTCGAACGGACGATCCCAGCAAGCGAGCGGCCGCAGACCCTCGCCTTAGATTGCGCGGCCACTGGGATCGACCCTCTAAGCCTTATAAAGCAAATATAGTTGGAAAGTTATGTAACATACAATTTTTCTTTCTTTCTTGATAAATATCTTATTCTAGTACATTAAATAAATCACCTCCTTCTGTCCAGAATTCAGAAAATTGCCTGTGTATTTCATATTTCCCTCTTGACAACATCAGGTTACAAAACGTCACACATATTCCCACCAAATTATAACTAGAATAGCTGGGTTCCATATTCTTGGGTGTATCTGCATAAAATGACATAACAACGCAGTAATGACGTCTTTCTTTCCAATGCACTCATCCGCATTAAGTACCCATAAAACATATCACT
Organism: Coptotermes formosanus; assembly: GCA_013340265.1. Classification (NCBI taxonomy): domain Eukaryota; kingdom Metazoa; phylum Arthropoda; class Insecta; order Blattodea; family Rhinotermitidae; genus Coptotermes; species Coptotermes formosanus. Next base: position 3,229,555 of record BLKM01000529.1, read on the forward strand.
TCTTTATACATCCGATCACAAAATGTAAATTTTATTACTATAAACACTGTGGGCAAGTGCCTGTGGCCAAATTTGGAACGCTCGTGTAATATGACTGTAACAGGCAAGTACTGAGTAAGAGCATTTTTTCCTTACATAGGCCCTTGTACCGAATTTGCAAAGATTTGGTTGTTAGCAAGGGCGGTAAGTACATACCACTAGGCTTAATTGCTGGCAAATATTTGCTACCCAGCCTTCAGGTTACACTGCACGAATTTTCTATAGCCATCCTTGCTGTAAAGATCAAAATTCCGCCATAGTGCAACCCTTTCAATGTTATAATAAATTTTAGTACAAATATAGTTAATGCTCATATTTATCCCTTTGTTGCATACTTAACACAATCCACTTAAAATCGTTTTACCTTGTATATTTCAAACAACTGTACCTTGATTGCAACCTAACTTTACCGGAAGGACGAGCGGGAACCGCATAAGAATGTCCAGAGTCATTAAATTTTTAAATTTTCTTTAAAGAATTCCCTCTTTCCCATTACCAGTATTCCTTATTGTTCTTTCGCTTGTTTTTTTCTTATGATTATAATGGCTAAAACATTTTAAAATCCTTCAAAAAGGAACTAAAATCTAGAGCACAGTATGTTACTGATGTACTGCGTCCACTTTCTGCCGATCACATCCAATGTCAAACACGTAGTATAAACACAGAAATCCATACACAAGAAAAACTTCATGTTAAATTATTCCTGGTTGTACAACAAATATTATGAAAGCTGTTAGTGTAACTTTTAGTTTTTTAACTGTGAGTGAGTGCCTGATGTTGACCCTGTAGGATCGAAACATGTTGGACTAAGATGTGAAAATACTGTAAGTGTGTTAATGTGTAGACATTAAAGACAGTGCATTAGTTGGAAAAGTACTGTATTTGAATACATAGTATTGTTGGTCAGTCCAGTGACAATTAAAAATTCCAAGAAAATTTATATGACTTACAGTATAAGGAAATTCTTTTTTACATTTTCACAATTTTCGTATCTTGAATTTTATACGTTTTACTAAAAAGGGACAGAACAAAAATATTTGCTTCAAAAGCTTCTCTCAATCAACTGAATAGTTTGTACTGTTACGATACTTGGCCTAAGGTAATGAAAAATATGGGTCATAGACTCGTACGTTATAAACCATAAGTTGGCAAAGAGAGTGAGCATTTTCACACTTGTTGCCTAAGAGAATGTATTGACATAGAACTCACATTTTCACCGAGGTACAGACACATTCGAGACGTGACATACTTGAGGCTTAAATATCGCTCCACACGCGTTAATATTTTCACGGAGAAAATAAGCAAGTTTTTTTTAATTTCAACATTTGTTAATTGCCTAAATATATGTCTACAAGAAGCGCCTTAACGTAATTAAACAGGTACTTTGTTCTACCTGCCTTTCCCATGGAAATGCACTTTGAATTTTCTATAGAATGCTCTAAACCTTTTCGCATAACCACAATCTGTACTTCAAGTTGTTAAATAAGATATTCGTAATATATTTAGGGTGTTTTTGAAACACACGATACCCCTGTAGGGCTATTGTAGGAACAGGAAACAATTCTATATCAACATCGGTTCTTTGACGCATCGTTTTGGATCTGTGGTCAATTCTATAAAGAAGCGACGAGTAAGTGGTATGGCTGGACCCGCATAGTAAGGCTGCTTCCGCTACACCCTATAATCTCATGCTTAACCTTTTAAAGCCTAGCGGTAACTTTACATACAACCAGGTTTAACATTAAAAAATTCTACGTGGTGCCCACATTGCGTTTATGTGTTTTGTACGGATCTCAGAACAAACAGCAAGTTTTGCCTTATAAAACACTAAGAGACTGGTTTTTATAACCGAAATGGAGAGTGTTTACAGCGCGGTACGCACTGAGTCCTTATATAAAACAGACACGCTTCGCCTTTAAAGGCTTAATATAATTTCACGCGGCCCTTAATGTACAGTTGCAGTGTTGCTCTGCATGTCCATTCATTGTCAGGCGCTGAACGTGACCGGTGAATACACGTGCAGAGAGATGGCCGATGTGCACATCATGTTTGTTCGCACCTACCGCGATGAAGTGGTGGCAGTCTTCTCCTGGATCCTTTTCCTGGTCTCCGAATTCCAACCAGAAAAGAAAAATCCTATCATTCATCGGCACCTTAGGATAAAATGGATATTTGCGTCTGCTGTGGCAGAAAGAGGAAGACAAGGGAAGTTCGGACACCAGAGCTGGAAGGCAGTACTAGAAGGCCGTGCCATGGCTCAGGCAGTCAGCCGCCGGCCTCCCACCGCGGAGGCCCGGGTTCGATCCCGGGTCAGTCCACGTGGGATTTGTGGTGGACAAAGTGGCACTGGGACAGGTTTTTCCCCGAGTACTTCGGTTTTCCCCTGTCATTTTCATTCCACCGGTGCTCCATTACTAGGAAAAGGACAAAAAATAATAATCATCATCGTCCTCTTCATCATAGGGTTGCACAAGAAGCCTCAAGGCTGCGGTGCGTCCGTAGCGTCTGCTGCGGGGCCCTTCACCACTAAAAAAAGGCAGTACGAGAAGGGAATTCGGAGGAAGACAGCTGCAGGATGAATTCGTTCAAATATTTGGCCGGTTCTTCTTTGTGCAATTATTATATTGTTTCCACCTACAAGGAGTGTAGTTCTGACGGACACAAGATTGCTGTGATATACCAGAGTTTTTCAAAGACTCTTGCATCATTGAGCCGATAATTTATTCTTTCTCTACAGCAAGCTTTTTTACACACGAAGCAGGATTTATTTATGATGGCATCGTGAAGGCCTTCAAAGAGTATTGATGGTCAGGTGCAATTCCGTGTTGAATAATTGTCTCTGTCTACACTACTCGATATTTTCTGATCTTGAAGCATGTAAAGGGCCATAAGGAGGGACGCTGTCTTATTACAGGCCTGGAGAGGCTGTTAAAGCTCCGGGAATTTGAGGCTACCAGAATTTCTTAGACAGTCGGCACATGAAGCTGGTAAAGTAACAAGATGATGTAGAGTGACGAAATTCTAGACTGGACATTACATATAATTCCGCGAAATTAATTCCAAATTAAGTATACATTATTTTCAAAATGATTGAATTCTGCCATAGCTTAGAAGGAATTTTCCCTACTACTTTATCCCTTTAAAGACGAAGAGTATCTGTTTTATATAAGGACTCAGTGCGTACCGCGCTGTAAACACTCTCCACTTCGGTTATAAAAACCAGTCTCTTAATGTTTTATAAGGCAAAAGTTGCTGTTTGTTCTGAGATCCGTACAAAACACACAAACGCAATGTGGGCACCACGTAGAATTCTTTAACCCTTTAAAGACGAAGCGTATCTGTTTTATATAAGGACTCAGTGCGTACCGCGCTGTAAACACTCTCCACTTCGGTTATAAAAACCGGTCTGTTAATGTTTTATAAGGCAAAAGTTGCTGTTTGTTCTGAGATCCGTACAAAACACATAAACGCAATGTGGGCACCACGTAGAATTTTTTAATGTTAAACCCGGCGGTACGTAAAGTTACCGCTAGGCTTTAAGAGGTTAATGGAACCTTTATACCATATCATCCCTTGTATTCTCACTAAATATAAATTCAATATTTGGAATTTTATTTGCAACTATTTTCAAATGCAGTTCTCTTATAAATACAACAGATGTGAAAAATTCCAAATCTGATCCCCGTTTTCCCTTTTTAAGTCATGATAAAGGATACGTAGAAGTGCGATTTCCTTGTAATAAGCCTAAATAAGTTGTGTTGTTTCGCAGTTAGATATTATTAGCCAATTTTACATCAGCCTGACTTACTGTAGATTATGTATCTGTCAACCAATTCGTTTGCAAAGAACTGAGGTGGCGTGCACCAGCAACCAGCACATGAGGAGAACTAGGCAGTAGGGTGTCGCAGGCTGAAATTGTCACGTAGTCTGTGGGGAATGATGAGCAATTATTGCACGGTTGGACGGTAGGTCACTAGAGGCTCTTAGTGGTTGTGCTTTGAATCCTATCTTTGCCGCATGCGATTGGAATAAATTAAATTTACGGTATTTCATATGGGTGGCTATAAGGGAGTAGACATGTCGACACACACAGGTGAGCCATGAAATTGTATGTCCAACTCACAAGAATGAATACATAGTCGTATTATGATCTTACCTAGTTTCGTTTGGCTGTGAACGATTTGGTTTGGAAATAATGGTTATTGTTATGAAAAAGGTATACAATGCACGCGTAACTTAATCTTTTAAAGCCTAGCGGTAACTTTACATACCACCAGGTTTAATATTAAAAAATTCTACGTGGTGCCCACATTGCGTTTATGTGTTTTGTACGGATCTCAGAACAAACAGCAACTTTTGCCTTATAAAACATTAAGGGATTGGTTTTTATAACCGAAGTGGAGAGTGTTTACTGCGCGGTACGCACTGAGTCCTTATATAAAACAGATACGCTTTGTCTTTAAAGGGTTAATGTTGTGGCGCCTTTAGATGAACATTTTTGCAATGGAAACGCAGCCGTGCATTCTGTATATATTGTTGACTGTTGCACAAAAATGTTTTGCGCCGAATTCCTGTTGCTGGCAGCAATAAGATTTACTTAGCTCTTTATGTAAAATTCACGGTATTTTTGTCCGACTTTTAACCAAATTTGGAGACCCCAGGATCAAATACGCCTATCACGAAAATCCGACCAGTAGGATCCGCGGTAATATATGCAGACAGACGGAGGCGTGGACAGACAGACGGACACGAGGAAGCTAATAGGCGCTTTTCACGACTGCAAATGCACCTAAACGACAAAGTAAGCGACTCGAAACTGCCCAGTTTTTCTGACGAAAAAGTATTATCTCAAGTGTGTAAAATAGTCCGTGCCATTTGTGGAACCCAAAATTTCATAGCCGTGTTTAAAAAGGCCTCTTTGATCCCGTCCTCGTATTTAAAGACTATCTTTTAAAATTACGTATTAAATTATATTTCCATGTCCTTCCTAAATCTAAGTAGTTTATCTAGTACTTTATATGCATTTGTAATGTCACCCATGCATGCTATAGGACCTACTGACGCAGTAAATGAAATAGAATCAGAAGTGGAACAAAACTATATTTCTAACATAAGAGTACAGTATTATCCGGGGAAATGTGAACCGAGTCCATAGTATATCCTCTCCGCGACCAACGAAAGAAGAGTGCGACATTTTTGTGTAAAATTCTGTTTCTGTAAAGTTCGGAGAACATTTGAAATGTGATTAAATGGAATGGAGTATGAATTACGTGTATTTTAAGAAGCGATGTGTTCATTTTCGCGGGGAACTATTAATCTGTAGTGCTATAGGGTTGTGGCCTCCGCGAAAGACTCTGGTGGTGGTGGTGGTGGTGATGGTGGTGGTGGTGGTGGTGGCGGTGGCGGCGGCGGCGGCGGTGGCGGCGGCGATGATTATAATGTAGTAGCAGTAGGCCTAGTAATGGAACTAAAAGAAAGGCTTCAGTTTCTGGTTGAAGACAATCTTATTGTCCATATGTGTACAAATTTATACGTTCCCCTTTATTTCGGGGCCTGTGCCCTGCCCCCTTAGCCTTTCCCCTCTGAAGCGGTCCAGGATATATTACTTAACACGCCATATTGACAAGTGAGTTAAAATTCCTGACCGTCTTATAGGCAGTAACTAAATGTTGCCTGTGGTTGATTAATTAAGCGCAGCGCCAGGAGTGGCTTATAGTGAAATGGAGGTATAGTTCCAGTCTTTCTTAACCTTCAGCACTAGTGAAGGCGAGAGTTTAGTTGCTAGATCCCACTGTTTTCACCATAGAAAAGGGTTCCCGTTATACATTGGATCGGATGCCGTGTGGTACCAAAGACCTGCCTGGACACTGTGTCAAGGAAGACGTTTTCTGCCCTTCCTGGGAATCTAACACTGATTACCTGGTCGTTCATCACTAGCGTAGTAACCACACAGACTGAGCTACCCGATTCGCAGGTTAATATAATGGGAACATCCGTTATAACAAACGACACAGCTGGCGCCCAACTCATGCTTTGTGCTTCGGTGTATCTCTATATATCAGCATTAGATTTATGTTACAGATTTTTGAAATCTGTATCAGGGATGCTATTTAAGTGTTATTTAAAGAGCGTTGTAAATTTTAATATTTTCTTATCGATTTTGAAAAAAGGAAAGGTACATTCCGCTGTTTTGCCTAATTCTTATAAGGAAGCGGCCAATCTGTTGCAAGCTTCTGCATAGACGAGAGGATTTTACAAGGCTCGAAGAGGGGAGAATTCTTGATTTTACTGGAGAGACGAAAACAGTGACAGTATTTTGTGGTCCGGTAAATGAATTTAATTCACTTATCGTTTTAAATGAAACTGTACTTATCACCTATTTTAACGTCAAAATTTCTTTGTTATTTTCCCAAACCATTATATTCATGAGGCGAAAAGAAGAAAGTGACAGTATATATACACACACTGACATTGTTTTGTAAGACGATATTCACAGAGGGTAGTAGTCTTAATACTAGGTAATATGTAAACAATTAATGTAAATTCAGGACGATCTGTAGATTAATTAGAAAGGGAAGAGGAATATCACTTTAACACTGAAACTGTGTTGCTGTGGTAACCCATATAGGCTCTTAAAAATTTTTCACGATGCAATCCACATACGTAATAAATTATCACTTACTTCAGTTTTACCATCTTATTTAGTCTGTATATATAATATTTCTAACCGCTTTATACATTTGTAGTGAGTTCACTGATGTAAAGGGGGGGATCTCTTACCTACAAAGTATGGGGTTTCCAGCTTGCAAGTTTCTTTATGGCCTGATGATGGTTCTTTTATGAGCCGAAACAGGTTGCCAATAAAACGTGTGTTAAACGATTTGTTGCGTCCGACTGAATAAGTGAATAAAAATACATATAATAAATTATTTTACATGGTACATATATATATATATCAGGTTATATACATTTGTGTGTATAAGGCGTAGGCATTTCCCCTGCTATCTTTTTTACCCTACTATTCGGAAACAAATTTTCTTTCACATTTCTTATTAAAGTTTGAACATGTATAGTCACAATTATTACAACGTTGCCTGCAGTCCACATTGTGATTCAGAGGTAATTCGAAGTTGGAATATTCAAGCTTACACTTCGTACAAGAATGTCTTTATGCCTTGAATAGATGGGCTGATAACTGGTAACTACTGTTAGAATGCGGAATGCTGCTCCAGAATAAACCAACGATTGCAGCAGAGAAATATCAATAGATTTTCTAATGAGGGCAATTAATCTGGCGAGAAATTGTTCTTGAACTTGCAGGTAGGGAGGAACGTCCCTTCCTGTCTTACGAACTTGGAGATTACAAAACACATTTAAAGTGTCATATTTTTTATGAGGGGAAATCTTTGCTTAACCTTTTAAAGCCTAGCGGTAACTTTACATACCACCAGGTTTAACATTAAAAAATTCTACGTGGTGCCCACATTGCGTTTATGTGTTTTGTACGGATCTCAGAACAAACAGCAACTTTTGCCTTATAAAGCATTACGAGACTGGTTTTTATAACCGAAGTGGAGCGTGTTTACTGCGCGGTACGCACCGAGTCCTTATGTAAAACAGACGTGCTTCGTCTTTAAAGGGCTAAAAAGGCAACGATCTCTTTTTCTGCATGTGCCAGAGTGTAAACAGATTCTGCATGTATTAAGTTGATACAAAGCCAAAACAGATTTAATATGGTGCATTGTGATAAACTTTCATATTTCTTTATTGCCAGGTTTACTCGATTCCAAGTAAATTTTACATAGCTACAAACGCTAATTAACCTTTTAAAGCCTAGCGGTAACTTTACGTACCAGCAGGTTTAACATTAAAAAATTCTACGTGGTGCCCACATTGCGTTTATGTGTTTTGTACGGATCTCAGAACAAACAGCAACTTTTGCCTTATAAAGCATTAAGAGACTGGTTTTTATAACCGAAGTGGAGGGTGTTTACAGCGCGGTACGCACTGAGTCCTTATATAAAACAGATACGCTTCGTCTTTAAAGGGTTAATATTTTTGAGTTGTTAATTTTCTGTTAAAATACATCTTACTGTTTATGCGCGGTTCAGGTACATTGGAAGCGTGAAACTTCTATAAGAGGCTCCTGACAGGTACCTGACTTTATTGAAGACGAAGTATTCAATTTGTAATGGTTTATATGTGAATGAATTTTCGTGTTTATACTTCTCGTAGTCTGTGATATATGAATTGTCTAATTTAAATATCACACTTTTTTATCCAGGATTAATTACGCGCATGAAAAGTACAATAATTTTTTACAGTCCTCAAATAAAGGAGAACAGGAAGGAAGGGGCAATCGCACGCTTGGAAGCGATGAAGAATGCACGCCGTGTTTAGTAGGAGAGACATTTATTCCGGGAGCCAAATGGGAGGCTTAAGTGTAGTTGGTACTGTAATAATAAAGGAGGAAACAGGTTGTAGGGGTGCGAAAAATATTTACAGGTCTCACGATGGGGGCAGGTGGAACACTATCTGTCAACATAATGAACCTTCAGGTATCATAAAAGGTCAAGCATTTACTGATGATCAGGGAAATATTTGTTTCTAAAGAGTGTCGCTGTTCCTTGAAGTAAGTTAATTACTTACATAAAACGCAGAGCTTACTAATGAGTATAAATACTATGTTAAAACATATGCAGGGCTTGCAAGATTAGAACATTTTGACATCTGACATTAATTAAGTGGCCAACTAATGAGGTTGTATCTGCGACACTATATCAGGTACACCTACATCACGTGCAGTGAATAGAAGTGGCAACATTGAAATGGGAGATGATATATGCTTGCACGTGTATTGTACAGGATGTATCTGAAATACGTGGACAAATTTCAGGAGGGAGTTCCGCCACACCAAAACACGTAAACATTTTGTGTAAGTGTGTTTGTGTTTTCGCAAACAATTACTTGCTGACGTTCCGAGGTAACAGCCTCCACGTTCGCCCGAAATCAGTCCTTTCAGATTTTTATCTCGGGGAGGGGGGGGGGGACACTTAACAACCCTACTGTGTTCAGCTCCAATTCAAAACAAAGAGATCGTTGATAAGTGTATTTATGACGCCTGTCAAACCATTCAAAACTGCTCTGGGACCTTCAAACGGTGCGTCGGTCCGTGATCAGACGTGTCCCGCATGCATTGTTTCAGGTGGAGAAAATCTGGAGCATTTGTTGTGAATTGTGAGTTGATAAAAAATAACTCAACAGTTACTAAATTTGAAGCATGTACTGTAAATATATGGCGTGTTTGTTTTCCTGCGTGACCGGTAAGCGCCGGCCCAACGCTCCGCCAGACGGTCTGCCAGCGTTGCATCGTGCGCAGCGTGTCGGGGAGATTTATCAGTCGATGACGGTAGCTAGACAAAAGAACGCAGTGACAATAACCTTTACACAGTCTAATAAAACTTACTAGAACGTCGGGCCGGCGCTTATCGGTTAAGCAGGAAAAAACACCTTATATTATCACCAGTAATAAAATATCACATAGTTAGTGTATGTGTTTTTGAATGTAATCTTTCAATTAAACTCAAAAATCGTTAATTTCCATATATATATTTGTGTGATTTTTTTTTAGACGTGAGGAACTCATTCTTAAACTCCGCCAAAAATTCTTAGATATATCCTGTATATTCCACATGTTCAACCGCGCCGAATTTGGATAAACAAGAGGTCAGTGTACGGAGAAATGTGACATTTAACCCTTTGATGTATTAAATTATTCTAACTTATAGAATTCAACTTCTACCTCGGAGCAGACGAGCCCACCGTTATAATAGCTAACTCGATAACGCTGGAATACGTTAGTTAAACTTTCCAATACATTATCTACCTGTAAAATTCAGTGTCCGCCTTACAACAAACACACTGCCCGGCCTTAAAATGACCAGCTGGCTCTTGCTGTAATCATTACATACTTGGAGTAAGGTAAGAGAAGCTGTACCTTATTATCATAATTCAGGTTCTTAAATGTTAAGGAGATGGTAATATGGTGACAACTATACTTTGAAGGGTTGAGCCTGAGTGTCACAGATGAGGAGAAATACATCCTCCAAGAAAAAAATGTATAAGAATTTGAACATTAAAATGTATCGCAATCCCTGCGTCTTGAAAGCATTTTTTTTTTAAATTTTGGCGCATGCTTCAAAGTATGTGTATATACAGAATGTCGGATAATTTTGTGTCATAATTTTACGATTAGATTTCTTACTCCATACGGAATCAAAAGTGTCAAATCCACACGGGTTCGATATGCAACCACTCAAATGCTGCGGGAATTTTGAAATTTGCGCTCGCTCCCAACGTTCAGCAAGCTACATGATGGGTGCATGCAACGAATGACGGGCGACTTAAACTAACTTTTTCGCAAATGAACTGCCAGCACTCTTAGAAGACATTCTTATCCACACACACCCACACACACACACACACACACACACACACACACACACACACACACACACACACACACACACACACACACACGTCACAGACACACGCACAGTCACAGATACAGACACACACACAGACACAGTCACAGATACAGACACACACACAGACACAGTCACAGACACAGACAGACAGACACACACACACACGTCACAGACACACGCACAGTCACAGATACAGGCACACACACAGACACAGTCACAGACACAGACAGACAGACAGACAGACAGACACACACACACACGTCACAGACACACGCACAGTCACAGATACAGACACACACACAGACACAGTCACAGACACAGACAGACAGACACACACACACACACGTCACAGACACACGCACAGTCATAGATACAGACACACACACAGTCACAGACACAGACAGACAGACACACACACACACACACGTCACAGACACACGCACAGTCACAGATACAGACACACACACAGACACAGACAGACACACACACACACACACACACACACACACACACACACACACACACACACACACACACCGTCAGATGTGCTACCAACATAATGAGGCAGCCAGCCATTCCTGTATGCGCGCTGAAACGGGCCATTCTCTCTAGTAACATTTAAAGAAGCAACTGTGGCCATGTATTTAACTAACTTACACATGTTTTCGTGCCCAAATATCCTTATTCGTACTCATTCTAAAGTCCCGTAGCTTTGTAACTGTTGCGAGTTGGACCCGGATTGATATGACTCTTTTACTCGGTTTGAGGCCAGGAAGCAGATATACATCCATCGTTTAAAATATTATTTCGTTGTTTTCGCAAGGTACAGTTTTCTAGTAGTGGTTTAAGCAGTACAGACAACAAGATGCACTGTATACAAAGTATAAAACATCGCATAAATTATATTTGCATTGTTGTATCCCTTGATTAAACTGGAGTACAGGGTAATATTGTGGGGCGAGCGGTGCAGTTGGCTGAGACATTGCGCCACAAGACGGGAGGTTCCGGGTTAGATTCCTGGTAGGCTCCTTGGAAAATTTCAAATGACCTATTCCTTCTGTCCGCTTTCAGTAACCCTGCGGTCAACCTCTAGCAGAAAAAAATATACCAAGAAATTTCCTTGGGGATTAAATTCAGCCAGCGCGCAGAGCTGAAAAATCTGCCGTCCTAGCTTTGCCGAATGTCAGATTAAGGACGGTAGTCCAACATTCCATTCCTCCTCTGAGACTTCATGACTTGTTACGGGACAGCTTTTTACACGGTGTTATTGTGCTACAAATGTGAAGTAGTGAACTGTGAAAATTTCTCTCGTAATATTAATTTACTTGGGGCCGCGGTGGCGCAGTTGGTTGAGGCACTGCATTACAAACCGGAAGGTCGCGGGTTCGATTTCCGATTGGAATTTTTCATTGACATAATCCTTTCAGCCGCACTATGGCCCTCGGGTCGACTCAGCCTCTAACAGAAACGAGTAACACGAATATTTCCTGGGGGGGGGGGGGTAAAGGAGGCCGGTGCGTAGGGCTGACAACCTTACCACCTTCAAGTGCTGACTGTCTAGAAATCTAGGAGCCTCAACCTCCTGGAACCCTAAGGGCCTGTCCAGGCCTGTAATGGGACTGCTTTACCTTTAATATTAATTTACTGTTCTGTTGGTATATAGACAGCAAAACATAGACTCTGAAGGCCGTATTGTAATAATATCCAGCCTTCTGGTTTCAAAGGAAACAGCGGAGTTAGAACTGTTCTTATCCGGAACACAATTGCCTCTGTTGCCAGCAGGAAGCTGTCATCGGTAGAGTCACCCTTAACCGAAGTGGAGAGATTGCATCATAGCTTCTTTCTCTATTTTCCAAAGAGAAATTTCTGTTAAAACGCATTCCAACCTCCGTCGTACCAAAAAATGTAAATTACGGTCTTTTTTTTAACAGCAACTTGTGTGAAAATAAGTATTGGAGAAACGAGTGGAAAATATAAAAAGTTGTGAAGGGTGGGGGAAGGGCAGAGTAATTTTACAAGGCATTTTCTCCTGTAGTGATTGCTTGTGTGCACAATCTCCTGCGACAGATTATATCCTTTTATCCTACTCTCCTTCGAATATCACTCACTATACCAGGAAGATCTAGAAGAGACCGTGGTGGCACCCCTTCACTGTAATATGAAGTTACCGGGAAGGAAAGATACGACACTGGGATGAGGAAAAGGGTCTAAACTAAAGGGTTTATATTGTCACTATTCTGGTCCTGGAACATCATTTCTTGAACAATTTCACGCTATCTTTCCTTTCCTCCTCCTCCTCAAGCGCAAAACAGAAAGCTCGTGAGAAGGGAGGTGAAAAAAGGAAGAGCTAAGTTGAGGAATAGTGGAGTGAGGATTTTAATATTACATAGGAAAGAATGAGATGTTTTCTAGATTCATTGCCTAGGACAGACCATATCACAACAGAAGTACTGAAGAAGAAAGAAAGAACATGCGGGATGCCAGACCCTGACACATGTATTGCAGAGAGTGTACCAAACTGTTCCACATAAATTTATGAACCTACCAAGAAGTTCCATGGTTCTAATACCAGTATTTTTATATCACCCTTTGTTCAGATGTCGCCCTTCCTTGTAATGTAGTGACTGAAAACACCTTTTTTTCTTTCTCTCAGCTACTCCAGAAACATGTAGAGAAATAATTATGAACATTAGTTCATTAACACTTGATTAGATTTGGTACTTAAATATTTAGAGAAATAATTATGAACATTAGTTCATTAACACTTGATTAGATTTTGGTACTTAAACATTTAGAGAAATAATTATGAACATTAGTTCATTAACACTTGATTAGATTTTGGTACTTAAATTCAGAATTTCCGATCCCGGTGGCCGCGCGGCCTAAGGCGTATGTCTGTGGCCGAGCGCTTGCTGGGATCGTGGGTTCGAATCCCCACCGGGGGTATGGATATTTGTCTCTTGTACAGTGTTTGTGTTGTCAGGTAGAGGTCTCTGCGTCGGGCTGATCACTCATCCAGGGGAGTCCTACTGACTGTGGTGTGTGTGTGTGTGAGTGTGATCAAGTGAAAATAAATAACGTCGACACCTACTGTGAGTAGGTAGAAGAGGTTAAGGACTACGAAATTCAGAATTACGGTATTGTGTCATATTTTCTTAAAAGTAAGCAGTACAAATACTTCAATTCAAAGAGCACTTCATTCACACAGCTAACAACTAATTACAGCCTAAAGCTTTCAGCTACACATTGTGTTCTGGGGATATGAGATCATACTTGTAAATTTAATTTTCCGCATATTTCTCGAAGCACAAATATTTTTATAAGATATGCAGTGCGTGTGTCTATATATGGCGGTAAAGGTGCAGCGTGTTTGCAGGAATACGTTGAACTCCAGGGAACAGAATTTTCTTTAGACGCTAAGAGTGTTTTAGCTACTAAAGGCTTTTCCGCATTCAATGGAAATGGAGGGTTTTTTATTGAGTTCACACGAGCCAGTTGTCTGTATCTTGAGTCAGATGAATCCGTTCCATGCCCTCCCATTCCATCTGTTTAATATCTTTTTTTTTAATATTAGTATCCCACTTATGCCCTACGGCTTCCAAGCGGATTATTTTTCTCAGGTTTTGCCACCAAAGGCCTGTGTGCACCTCTCATCTACCCTACACGTGCAACATGCTCTGCCCATCTCATTCGTCTTGATTTTGTCACCAATGAATGTAATATCTGGTGAAGTGTACAGGTCGTGGACCTTATTGCTGTGTCGCTTCATCCTACCGTCTATTACATTCTGCCTCTTAGAACCAGATATGTGTTTCCGCACGCTATTCTTGAACAGCCTCATCCTGTGTAAACCCTCATTGTGAGACACGAAGTTCCACAAGTAAATAAAACAACAGGCGAAATTATAATGCTTTTCAATTTAGTCATGATATTTCAGATAGTAAACGGGGAGGTAAATGTTTCTGGACTGAATAGTTACAGGATTTACGCAACTTTATTTTGTACTTGATTATTTATTCGTTTAATTTTGATTTGTTATGGTCGTTGCCATATATTTTAATTTCGCTTTATGTTCAGAATATTTTATTTCTGTCTTTATGTCTGAAAGGGTTAATTTGTACTATCGATAAATCATTATACTAAGACAAAAACATTTGCAACATATTGGGGTCCCGGCCCCCTTCCGGACCGCCGGGCCCCCAGTAATTTTTATCGGCTGTCTCCTCTCCCCCTTTCGTCGGTACTGTTTACCTTTCCTTTTTTTTGTTTTTTTTTTGTTTCCATACCTTCGCTTGAACCTCTTTCTTTCTCAGGCTGTCCGCCTTTGTGATATTTTCTTTCCGTGTGTCTTTATTTCATTCGACGTTTCTATGTCCATTTATGTTTGATTCATTCCTTCCTTCCTTTACCACTTATTATTTTCGCAGATTTATTATTTCTTACGTCTGTTCGTTTAGTATATGTGACGATAAATTCTCTGGAAATTCGTCGGGAAATGTGCCCTCTTTGAACTACTGTAACTTATTTTCCGTGTTTCGGCCCGACAGTGACAACGAAATTGAATGCCGTGCGACACTACACGCATGTAACATCATGCACAGTTAGTTGTATTACCTGCTTGTTCATCTTACCGTTACCTTACAAGATCAGAAATCTGTCTGCGCATCTGTCTTGTTGCGGTGTTGTAATGACATGTCGAGATCAAGCAACTGCCGCAGTCACGTCTTCCTCACGTAGATACTCTTACGTCTTAGAGGACTAGGAAACTGCTTTGCACGTGTAGTACATTCAAACTGTTACTAGAGTCGGAATGGATAGCAATAAAAGTGCCTTCTGCCAGATGTCATAAATGTATGCCATGGAGGATATATTCGGGGTAATTTCTTTATAATTTCTTGAATCAGTATTTTCAAAACTCCCTTTCGCTACGGAAGCCATCTTCCTTCTAAAGTTTACGTGTTTCCGCAACAATAAAACGCATAAATTAAAAATTAAACGTGCGCAGGATGTTAACGCCAACGTACAACTGGAAAAGAGAGGCCCTGTAGAATATACTGAAGTGTCACGTGAAGGAACTGAACTCGTTTTTTGAAGTAAAGTGTATATTCACTTTTTTTATTTGCGAATCATGATTCTAATATTTCTTTCACTTCTGTTTTTAAAGGAGGCATCGTTAACACAGTTTACTAGTGCCAGTGCTAATGGTGTGTGCTGCACAATGCAAGCAAGTTCATTCTTCTTTCAAGTACATAATATTAACAATTGTTATTCAAAGATTCTGTAGAATTAAAATTCGTCAATAGAGGATACATCCGCGGACACTTGGAAGCATTTCTTTGGTCCCGAGAGGTAGGCCGATTGGATGCACCGCAAAATTGTAACGGTCAACTAGGAAGATACTGGTACCGTGTTACGTCATACCAGCAGTCATGTTTAGTGTTACAGTGCAATTTATTGGTTCTGTTTCGTTTTCAGCCCTTTGTATGCACTACATATTGACCAGTGACTTCGCTTAATATCGTAATATGTAATGAGGGTAAATATGGCTGGTGAATATTAGGATACAGACAACAGCAGGATGTCTTGTTCAAGACAATATTAACCCTTTAAAGACGAAGCGTATCTGTTTTATATAAGGACTCCGTATGTACCGCGTTGTAAACACTCTCCATTTCGGTTATAAAAACCAGTCTCTTAATGTTTTGTAAGGCAAAAGTTGCTGTTTGTTCTGAGATCCGTATAAAACACATAAAAGCAATGTGGGCACCACGTAGAATTTTTAATGTTAAACCTGGTGGTACGTAAAGTTACCGCTAGGCTTTAAAAGGTTAAGTAGTCAGTCTAACACAACTGCGCTTTCATTTAAAAGCTACATTTTTTCGGTCTAGATGTCCGCCATGATAAGGCTAAAAATATAAAATTATTAAAAGCCAGGTAAAAATTGCAGTATGCAAAAAAACATCATGTTTTATGTGCGATCTCACAGTTCTACTATATTTTTGTTTTACAAGAAACTTGTTGTTTGTGTTTCGTCTGTTCATATTTTTTCTTTCTTTCTTGTGGCCAGGCTGATGGTTACCATATTTGGTCGAAACATGTAGCTGATCTGAAAACTGAATACATTACTGTGTTTTGACTCGATTTAGTCTGCATCTTTGAGAGTATCTTGTGTTGCTGTAATTGTCACACTACTCTGAAAGAACCTCATTGTGTATAGTTCACCCAAGAAATAACTGAGTTTGAGGACGGGGCTGTGGAATACGTCTGGAATTACGGAAGACGAATGAACACGAAGCTGGAGAAAATTGCATAACTAGAAACTTCATGACTTGTAGTCCTCTTATGTTAAAGTAATCATAACAAGAAGCGTGGGAGGAAACTGTAAGACCCATGTTGGAAGGGCGAAACACTGCGTGTGTGACTAAACATGTCCTTGAACATCGCAGTTATTGGAGGATCTTCATCGCATAGGAAGCCTGCATCCGCTGAAAAGTTAGGATCCTCTTCTCCCTTTAGTTCAGTTGAACATATTTCTTACAGTAATCTTGAAGCGCTGACCTCTAAGCGCCAGATTATGCCTCGCATCTTCAAAAAGTTTTTGTCAATAAGCGAATAAGTTTTGTCTTGAAATATTGGCAACATTTCTTCGAGTCTTATAGGCTATTTCACCTCTTTCAAATAATTTGGATAGTTCACATAAAGAGCATCTTTCTGTGTCCCCCAAAACAATAATCATACAGATTCAAATCTGGAGGTCTACTATGCCACAATCCGCATTTTATGTACTGTTTTTTTCGAAAAACACAAACCCCAGGCTTTTATGCGCACTCACTGCACACCAGACTCCGATTGTAAAATCAATCAAAGCAAGGTTATGAGATGCGTGGGAAATTTCGGAACACCCGTAACTGTTATTATGGGTGTTTACATTCCTTTTCTTGGAAAACGTGCCTGATTAGATAAAAGCCCGACTTTCCCGACTAAGCAAGTGAACATATACTGATTTTTGAAACCACCTGCATTATAAGCTCCTTGCCTTCCACTCTAGAGGAAAGAGCTGCTGAATGGCAACAATTTTAGATAGGAGCGGTTGTAAAATTTTGGCCCTGTGTGAGATGAGGATTTTGAAACCCAAACTTTGAACAGGAAAATGGTCCAAAATTTTTCTGTGGCTTCTTTCCATTAGAGCGGCAGTAGCGTTTCCTGCACTGTCTACTCGCTGTCTATGAATCAGCATATACGCTACAGCCGCTGCCTTGTTCTAGCTTACATAAGGGGACGAGAGTGTTCGTGTAGTCTCTAGGGAAGTCAGCATCCCACGCTCACTAACTTCAGTAGTGACAAACTCAAAAATTGCCCATTTGTAGTTGTGACACTAAATTTTTTTAATATAAACATTTAAGCGACTAGAATAATATAAATAGCATATAACAGTGCATCCTGAGAACATATCAAGCATTCTTATTTTAAATGGTTAAATATTTATTCTGATTCTAAATATAAGGTCTGGGGAAAACCTGAAAGAAACAGTAAACTCTGTTGATAGGTGGATAATAATAAAATTTTTCTAAAAGCATGAAGGGGCCATGTGTCCTTAATTCGCCTGGCTCAGGGCAGGGAAGTATTGGCGGCCTCTCATGAGAACGGTAATGAACGTCCGGGTTCCATAAAATGGAAGACATTTCTAGACTAGCAGAGGAAATATTAACCTGTCAAACAAGATTCTGGCTGGGTAATCAGAAGATAACATTAATAATCTGACCTTACTTAGGGATATTCTGTTGTTTTTATATAACCAAATAATCACAAAAGATGTCGTAAAGACAACCATCTATCTATTATATAATATAAAGCTATGTGAGATCTGCGCTATTTTGGAAGTTTGCGCACCGTAGAATGGTAGTTTCCTGTTGGACAGCTTGGCCTGGCCCTTGAAAATGGGACCGATAGGTTTTCCCGAAACGTCTGTAAGAAACTACTGTTATACGCTGCAGCGGAAGCCTGAAATCACCCATAAAGCTACATGTTTCATTTATAAAATCATAATCGTACTTGTTACGAAGATTTTACCTAAGTAACGAAATAAATTACAAAACTATACATACATTGCATACAATCTCACATTTACATTTGTTGTTACATTTTGCAGTGGTATAAGTGATGTTTTTATTATTATCTTCGTTATTTCTAGAGTTGTGTTCTTTTAAAATGAATATAAACATTTTTTGTGTCAAATAAAGCATAATTTGTACGATTGTCACTTTTAGAACGAAAAGTGTAGAAATAAACGTGAGATCTCACACGAAGTTTATAAGTCATCATATTTCACTTCATGCTTCTAAAATTCTTCCTACATCCCTCTACGATGGCCTTTTGAGATGTAGCTTTGTACTGCACAATAAATATGGAGTCGTGTTGACGAAATATTTTATGATTATCTGGTAATTCTTTTACAGTTTAGAGCCCCTAGGCCTACATGTGTACACATTTCCCTTAGCAAGGATTTCAATTCCGTTTAAATCGTTCGTTGAGTAGCGTCAAATTTTCTTACCCTTGCAACGAGGTGCCATATTTGTGATTTTTAATACGCGAAAATAGGACGTGGAGTTTCAGGTGTTTCCATTATTTGTATCCAATACCCGCTCACCTCTGCATGGTTAGGTCTAGTGACGCTTTATCTCAAACCTAAAACTACGAGTATATAGATATTCTAGGGCGAGAGTTCCCGTAAGGAAGTAGCGTGTCTTGGAAGGTCATTATTATTTTGAGGTTTGGAGGACTAACGCAATTGTCGCTAGTGTCACTCTCAACTCATGTGTACAGGCGTCCGCCAAGTTGCTGTTCCTGATGGCAGAAATTCATGCCTGAAATGGCATGATACCCATGCCAAGCTTCAGTAAATCCGTCAACTAGGTCAAGAGTTATTTGTAGTAAGGGAGGCTGATATATGGAAATAAAGATAGGGTAACACCTTTGTTGTAATGTAAGGAATGTGTTCATGGACGTAGAAGCTGCTGCCAGTTAAACACACCTAAGTTAAAATTACCAGTACCGTTATTATGTTGGGAAAAATACACAGAGCTTATTTTAAGAACAAAACCATGCCAGCAGCAACACTGTTTTGTGTAAAGCTGCGAAATTTAACGTCAAATCATGTGGAAAGTTTAGGTACAACTTGTATGGAAGGTGACTTAGGTCAAGCTGCAAGTTAGCGTGTTACGTACGACGTACAAATTTGATTTAGAAATACGTGTGTCAGTCGTCGTGTTGTCTTGTGCAGTAGCTGGTACTGGCGTTGGAGATGGCGTGATGCAGGTCTTCTCAATTTTTATTGGAGGTTGTGCGATACTCCCCAGTTTATGAACATCTGCTGCTGGCATTAATTTCAACTCGGTTCTAGCCCGTTCACAGCTACCCTGAAATGAACAGGTTTTAGAGCAGAGGGTGGAATTCATTTGCAGGAACTGGTTTTGAAACTATCGGAGGTTTATGAATATACATCCAGATGCGGTTGGTGTAGGATTTACCACAGGCTGATATTACTGGCTTGGCTTCATTCATCTCTGCTTGTCAGTTTCTGTTTCCTTCAGATACCGGACTAGATATTTCTTGCCGTGTATAATATGCAGCTGAGCAGGAAGTACGTATGACCAGAGACTTCGAGCTAACAAATGTTTGTAAGCAGCGTGCCCTGTCGCCGACCCAATAATTTGGCGCTGTACAGCAAGGAATCCGTTCGACTAACTCTGTGTAGCGAAGTCCTTGGAAAGCTAATAAGTCACAAGCTATTCAAGAGGCTCGGTACACTTTGTGGCAACCGGAGGTTCGTTACCGCTTTCACAAGAGCCCGCCAAAGTCCGAGGCTTTGTGAAATGGTTTCTAACATGGTAAGCCTTAACGATGTGCAGTCGTTATCATGTCTCCCAGACCCAAAGCTGGAAGAACACCGTTTGTCGGTTGCCCCGCCACGGCTTCTTCAATATATATGTATCTATCGTCCATACTGGAGGCAGTTTCTCCATCCGCAACCTGAGGACGCGCCATGCCGTGGTAAGATGAGCCCAGTTATCCCATTCATCAACTTATTAAAATTCAGTTTTATATTGTTTTCATCGTGCATTTTTCAATGTATAAATAAAATCACCAACCAATGCACCTTTTATTAACTATAATTTACTTCTCGACATATGTTTCGGCGTCTAATGTCGCCATCATCGTTGGATATTCATTGTGAATAACACTTGACGTCCATATGGTTTACAACAGAAGTCTTGAGTTAAATAGTTCACATTAACGCTTTGGGGAGCACTGGTTCCAGTAGCAGCAGGTATATAAAAGACACAACACTTACACTGAATAAAATGCCTAAAATATGTAAAGTAATGTGCACTTGTCTTTAAAACCTATCTAAATTTTCAATTGTAGATAATTTTGAAATAGTCGAAGTATGTAGAATTAGGATCATATGATATTAGGATCATATGAATTAGGATCATGGTATCATATGAAACTGTGTTGGTAGACGTTACAGATGAACAGTGCCGTATCCATAAACGTGTATTTGGATATGAAGGTAGTGTCCTGTGGCACTGAGGAGTGTACGTTCAGTTGACTGTGTGTCGCTGGGTCTGGTGTGGTACTGGCGTCGTGAATTACAGATTGCGAGTTACAGTTTATTTATTATTGAAATTCACTTGCATGTCATCCTACGTCCTGCACCTAAGCTTCATATTTTGTTTCTTCCAGTCATGATTTTCGATTTTAATGTTTACATATTTATCTATTTTTCCTGCGTGGTAAATATGCCGACTTAGCAGTATACTAAAATAATGGGCCGCACACTAAATATTATAACAGAAACCATGAATTCTCATTTTTCTGACTAAGATCTACGTCAAGTAATCAACGTGCAGCATCAAAGAGCTAATTTTGTCTACAATAAAACAGGAAGAAATATTTTAATATTGTATTATTCATAAGTGCATATCCTTACAATCACTAGATCCACCAAAAAATTTACTTAATAAAATGCAATTCATAAGAATTATTTAAACTTCAACATGTTTCGGCACGGGGGCGCCATTCGCAGGGTGTTGCAGAGCAAAGAATTGTAAGTCGAAAACGTTAGTCTCGGTATGACACTGCCCTATTAAAATGTTTAAAACGTTGAAATTCAAAAGCATATAAAATTAATAAGTATAAAAATTACGATATTGAGATATTAAAATTCTATAATAGTGAGCAGCTACGCTACACCGCCGGATGCAACACACATCGAACGATCTGGCTGGACGAAATCCCTTTGGATCACGTAAGATCGAGGCAGATGTTTGTATGCATACTCCGTACGGAATGAAAGCAACTACGAACCTACGCGTGAGCTGCTCACTCTATACTATTTTAATTGACAATATTGTAATTTTCATACTTACAAATTTTTATATATTTTAAAATTTTAAACATTTAAATACGGACAGTCTTAAGACTAACGTGTGGGGCTTATACTCCTTTCTTTATAACTCCCTGAAGATGGCACCCCGGTGACGAAACATGTAAGAGTTTCAACCCTTTAAAGACGAAGCGTATCTCTTTTATATATAAGAAGCTAGTTCGTACCGCGCAGTAAACACTCTCCATCTCGGTTATAAAAACCAATCTGTTAATGCTGTAGAGGAAAATAATCGCTGTTTGTTCAGAGAACCATACAAAACGCATAAACACAGTGTGAGAACCGCCTAGAGTTTTTGAATGTTAAACCTGGTGGTATATAAAGTTACCCCTAGGCTTTAAAAGGTTAATATTTGTTATGAATTGTATTTTATTAAGTGCGATCGTTTGTGAATCTATTAAATAGGAAGAAATGTATCCGCAAGCAATTGAGCAGAAGAAATCGAAAGATGCGAATACAAGGCCTAATATGAATTCGTCCGCGCTGACACATTCAGGTTCGTATCTAGCTGCTTGTATAACGTGAAGACGTATCTATATTCACGTAAAATTTAACAACTTAGAAAGCGCTGCCGTAGCGCGATAATAATTACGGCGCATGCACGTCTCTACAAATGCTGTTCGCGTGATAGTATGGATGAGGTTTCACTGTTACAAGAGAGTACAAAACAGTTGCAAAGATGTGGTAAAGCACTTACTGTCTTAGAGTGCCAGATTTTTTTGGCACACAGAATTGAATTGACGCAGAGTACGACGTACAATTTTAATTTATCTAATTGGGTCTGGGGTTTAGGAGTGATCGGAACTGCGTATTCAGGGCGCAGAGGTGAAGGGGCGCGTGCTTGGAGTCGGTATACGACGTTCGTATAAGAAGCATCGCACACAGGATTCCATGTACAGTGGTCATTAAAATTATCCGATAGCAATAAAATTCAGCATGGTCATATATTCCTTTTTTTTTTCTTTTTGGAACTTCGCCAAAAGATTTCATGACCAACAGTTTAGATATCCTGGAGTTATATGCTTAGAGACAGACGGAATGGCTGGACGATTTTGATAGACGATTCGCAGGGATGCGAATGAACCTAGGAAGAAGCCGAACATCAAATCAATGACAGTGTTTAAGTAGTCCAACAGCGCTCATGTGACGTGTTTTGAGAAGAATTATGACAATGTAATGGCAGAAGTGCAGGCAACGTGACGGAATTAAAACCTTAATCGAATTTAAAACCACGATATCAAACGCTAACCCCCTTAATTCAACAATATTACGTAATTGTACCTACGGATATTGACATAAAAGCTTCTGACTGTTGTCCAATCCTATGTCAACGAATCCATTACAAAACAGAGCAGTACAAAATGAGGCAACGTAGCTGAGAAGTAGATTCATGCAGGAGTGCATGCACAAGAGGATCTGAAAGATGAAAGCATAAAGAGAATTACGCTTAATCCGGCTCTGTGCTTGGACTGTACGTGAGACATATCAGAATTGAAAGAAAAGGCCAAAACCACAGAGGAAAAATAATAGATTCGGTCACCAGACGTGGCGCCGGCGTCGGAGGTGATTTAGTCTGTAAAAGGTAAAAAGAATAGTTACCATATAACAGGCCATGAACGCCCAGAGGTGGAGTAGAGGTATACCTCTGCTCTTTCTTTAACCTGGGCGATAAATGGGGTTGGGTGGTCAAGGCCATACCGCGGCCGCTTTACCCCTGGCGAAAGAGACCCGCTATCCATTGTACAGGAAGCTTGGTGGGCCCCTGGGCTCTCTGGACAGGGGCGGCGGAAAATCTCGCCCTCACGGGGTTTCGATCCCCGGACAGTGCAGCCCGACTACGATATCACGGCATAGGATTTCCACCTTGAATGTTCGATATGTTACATGGGTAACAGTGACAAATTTCTAACAGGACAGCGTGTAAGACACGTGAAGCCTAAGAAAACGAATGTAATACAAAGTAAAAACTCAATACCGTACACGTTAATGTATATTAGTATTCTAACCACCGAACTATAGTAAGAGAAGCTAATCTAATGTAACAATGAAATTTGTAATTTCTGTAATCTAATATGACCTTTCTTAATCTCACAACCTACACACACCCAACCCTTGACGAAATGTATATCAAGTAACTCTTAATGACACAACGCAAGACAAAAACAAGGAAAAATCTAAGACAGTGGCCACATTATAAATTTGAAAGTGATGAATACTGGCAGGTGAATTAGAAAAAGTGAGAGAAGAGGGTTTATTGACGATTTTCAAACGACATCTGTTATTTGATGTTTAGTTGTGTTTTGAAATTTCGAAAGCAACGTTGTTTACCTTCGAGCCTTTACTGCGTTATTTCATTATGTCATTTTTTTTGGGAGACTGTAAGAGTAATTGTTTTAAAACAGCTAATATTCACATCCTTTGCAAATTTTCTGCAAAACTTAATATCGTACATTCACAAATTAAGACTAATTGACGCATGAACTGACCTGCGGCCTCCATTCTGGCGTGTAAATAATACAAGGAAATGCTTTTGTACTTAAACTCGAATCCTTGAAATATTTTACAGAATTAGGTGTTTCAGATTCATGCCGCCCACTCTATTTCACTTGACGTGCATTGCGTTATGTAAGATTCTCCATGCAGCAGACTCCTTCTTTAGAATTTGGTAGTTCTTCAGCCATTCAACAAATTATCCAGATTTTATGGAATGGAAAGTCTCGTAACCGTGTATACAAGATCACGCAACTAGTCTCTGTCCTGGTCCAGATGGATCCAATCCACGCACATCCAGTGTATTTAAGATCAACTAAGTATCCGCTTACAACCTACGCCTTTATCTTTCCAGCGGTCTCTTTCCTTACAGACTTCCCTGCGAAAGCGCTTCGTGCCTTTTTCGTCTCTTTCCACATCCCACATCAACTATACCTTCGTTGATTCGGACACAGAGTTATGTTTGATGAGGAGAGAAAGTCTTGATTCTGCTCCTTGTATGGTGTTAGCCAGTAAACTGTGTGGAACTAAGCCAGTAAACTGTGTGGAACTAGCGCTCTATGGTGTTTGACAGTAAACTGTGTGGAACTAGTGCTGTATGGTGTTATCAAGTAAATTGTGTGGAACTAGTGCTGTATGGTGTTTGCCAGTAAACTGTGTGGAACTAGTGCTGTATGGTGTTATCAAGTAATGTGTGGAACTAGTGCTGTATGATGTTATCAAGTAAACTGTGTGGAACTAGTGCTGTATGGTGTTATCCAGTAAACTGTGTGGAACTAGTGCTGTATGACCCACAATGCGAAGGCTTGAAGTAAGGATTTTCCAAGAATATTTTCTTATACTTTTGGAAACATTTCCCTTCTGAATGTCTGTTAAGTGTTCAAGTCACTGCCTTTCCGTCTTTCTCGTCTCATTTCTCACCAACTATATTCGAGAAACGAAAAAGCCGTCCAGAGAACTTCTTTCTCCTCGTGTGAATTTAGTTTAAGAGGAGGAAGTTTGGAGAAAGTCTTTCCCTACATATTTTTTCGTTTCAGACATGGATGGAAATCCATTGGGTGGAAACTTGGAGCTAGCGGATAGGTCCAGACGGGCATAATTGTGTCACCTTACGCAAGAGCTGAGCTAACACACCAAGGTTAGAAATATGGGTCGATAGGAGCTGTATTTGATGCGTAGTCCTTCCCTCTTCTACATACTTGTTCACAGTAGATGTAGATGGTTTTTATTTTCACTTGATCACACTCAGACACACACCACAGTCGGTAGGAGTCCTCTGGACGAGGGATTGGCCCATCGCAGAGACCTCTACCTGATAACACAAACACTGTACAAGAGACAAACATCCATGCCCCGGTGGAATTTGAACCCACGATCCCAGCAAGCGCTCGGTCGCAGATTTACGCCTTTAGACAGCGCGGCCACTGGAATCGGCACTGTATTTGATACATACCTTCAGTCTCGTCTGTCGCGGTTTATATGGCGCTTCTGTGATGCAGTGACAGTGCTTATGTCAGTGTTGTTTAATTACGTGGCTCGTGAGGTCTAAAATACAGTTTTGAGAGCACAGAGTAGAGGGAGCGACCGGTAGAGTCAGAGAATGGGCAGTTTGGACGGTATTTGATTGAACGAATTTGTATGCACCTTACTTCTAAGGTCCGTGAAGGGAATTTTCAAGAGAAAAAATTCTCAATTCCCTCGCTGTATTTTACATTGCCTTCATATGAATATCAATACTATATGCTTCTCAGTATAACTCGTAGATTTTGATGTATTCCTTTCAGTTACAAGTACCGTTATATTCGCAACCATAAGATCACTTGTATCCGTACAGATGTTACTGAGAATTATAATGCATAATTAATCAAAACTTAATAGTACATTATTCTATAAAAGAATGACGAAAGGTAAAATAAATGCATGTTGAAAAGGACAAGATGAAAGAAATGAATAAATTTTGATCTTCGACTATTGGCATACGTCTCGTTTAAGCGTATCAGATGATTCTGTTTATTGAATTATCTTTCCTAAGGAATAGAAACATAATTGTATTTACGTATACATATTGAGTAGTAAACATATATATATATGGGCAAGTACATTGCACAACCTACAGGGCTGGGAAGTGTAGACGAATCTTCGGAATTTTAACTCTGAACGGGGAATAACATTTTCGGTAACTATGCATAGAATCGAAGTTAACATTAAAATTTTTGCTAAAGAAGGAAAGTCTGTACTTGTAGTTCTGGGTGTGATATAAAATCAAGCTGTTTTGAGCAGTATAAGAGACCACATGTTTCCATAAAGACAAAGGAGTTTTTAGTCATTTAGCTTCTCAAGAAGAACTATGCTCCGTGGATTTAATTAGTAACTAATACGAGAGTTATATTAAAAATTACAGGACAGATTTTGCTCCAGAATTAGGCCTAAATGTAAATTACTGACACACTTTAGCTGATGCTCGCTGTTGAACATAACCCGTTAGTCCGACGGAATGATAGGTTATATTTTGCTCTCCAGTGGATTGTTTGTGATTACTACAAAGAACATTTGGATCTGTCACCTGCCAGTTCCCTGTAAAGAGAAGTGGACGTGTCATGTTCGAGGAGTCGACAAGAGTAACAGACACCTGTCACAGTTCACTCAGGAGATGGAATAGGTAGGCAGTGACTTAAATTTTACCCCTAGAAGTGTCCAAAAAATCTACGCCTAGCTATGCTTGATAAAACCAATTTCAAAACAGTTGGATACATTTCTCTAATTTGTCACCTTTGTAATAAAATGTGCACCTTTATTTTTTATTAAATTGTATTCTTTATACTTTGCTTATTAGGTTCGACAATACTCCTATTACAATCAGTTTACTTCCTTCCTTATGTTTTTTCCTCCCGTCTCCTGTTACTCTGTTTCTTCCTTTTACGCAAATGTTCGAAGCGCCAAATACCCCTAAATTTCAATTTACATGTATAACGGGACTTCCTTTCCTAACACGATCTTCCCTGAAACAATTTGAAATGCTTTAGACTACTTATCTTCGTTTCGAACAAAGATCGTTATGTCGTCCCACGCTCCTACCTTAGGCTATTCTCATGTTTGTCCTAATTATTCTTGAGTCAATTGAAGTACCTTAGTGAAACTCAGTACAGTTATCAAGCTGTCGGCGTAATTTCTAATTTCCTGCAATTTCTGCTACAGTAAAAGTTCTGAGGGTCGAAGACACAATAGCGTCTTCTAACGACGGTTTGTAAGTTTCCCGTCGGGCAAAACATAGAAAACAACAGGAACTTAGAAGTATATTACGCTGTAAAGATACTTAAAGTCGTATTTTGAAAATATATTCCTTGATGGAATATCATTGCTTTCAAGTACATTTATTGCAGAAAAGGGCTCTGTCATTGCACAGTCGAACCCAACGCCTCATAGTTCATGACAGTTCTGATATACAACATGGAATCCGTGCTGCAGTTTCCTGAAATATGTACTATACCACCAATTAGAAACGTGGGCCGGGATAGCTCAGTCGGTATAGCGACTCGCTACGGGCTGGACGGTCCGGGGATCGAATCCCGGTGAGGACGAGATTTTCCGCGGCCGTCCAGACCGGCCCTGGGGCCCACCCAGCCTCCTGTACAATGGGTACTGGCTCTCTTTCCCGGGGTAAAAGCGGCCGGGGCGTGGGGCTAGACACCCCATCCTCTTCTCGTGCCGAGGCTCACGAAAGGGTAGAGCTGTACGTCTACTCCCCCTCTTGGGCCCTCAGGGCCTGTTATAGGGCGAACCTTTACATTTACCTTCCAATTAAAAACGGAAGGAGCAGGTGCGCTTTTGCGTGAGATCTGTATTTGTGTTTTGTACTAATCATCTAATTTTGCTTGCTTTGACATAGAGAAATTTATATTAGCCGAAACATGTAGCTGATTTTGTATGATAAATTGTTGTGTTTAGACTGAATATACTGTACTTATTATTATAATACTGAAAACATAACGGGGATGAATTGTTTTAATAATTTAAATTACTTTTCATGCAAAGAAAGAGTTATATTGCATCGATACAAACAAGAATTAAAATAACTCAGTAAGGCCTATTGGTAGTATAAACCTCGAAGACAAATTTTAACAGCAATTTGTTTGCTAGTAATGTAAATCAATCGGTCAGACTGCTGGATGGGCTAGATGTTCACTATAGGCTTGCACTTTGTACATAGGATGTAGAAAAATTTAGCCTTTCAACGGGGTTGGTGTCAATAAGCAGTCTTCAATCTGTAAATAAGAACACACAAGAAACTCAAGCGAATGCCAAGGGCTGTGCAGACTGTGGACCCACAGCAGACTGGCTGGCGAGTAGTTATTACTAGCAACTTTGTCGCTTGTAGAAGTCACATCTATCCCCCTGGATCCACGCAGTTTATCGTGTCCACAGCATATAAATATTACAGGGCAATTTACTGAGTAGCATAAATACGACACACTGCATTTGATTGAAGGTTTTTCCTCTACAACTTTCTTCATGAGTTCACGGATGTGAGTAATCTGTGGATAACTGAACAGCAAACCGTGACGTTTCCAAGAACAATTTAAGGTTATGACACAGGGAACACAATTTATTAGAGACAAACAACATATATTTTAGCAGTCTCATTTTTCATACTATTATTTTAATTAATCTTAAGTTTATAAAAAGGACCTGTTTTACACCATTATGTCATCCTATTTGCAGCACAAAATAACACAGTAGAGCAGGCCCACTCAGCGTGTTGCCCGCAACACTGTGCAGATATTGGAAATGAGATGTATTATAACCGTTTCGCTGGCAAAGATTAGATAGAAGGCTGAAGAAATTTTGAAAACGTATGAATTTATTTATGGAGACATACATTACAGTTCTAATTCATTTTGTAAAAATGTGCTAAAAATAGCGACATCCTAGCGTAGATTGTGAATTGCATTTTTTTTATGGTTTTCTTATTATCAATATATTTTTATTGCACATGTTGTATAGAAAAATACACAGGTAAAATTTTACATAAATTTGTAAGTATATTTTTCATTCTTTATTCTGCATGCTTAATTTAATAACACCCACAGGCAGATCAAAATTTTCCGAAATAGCTAGCAAGACATAAAGGGTTGAGCAGGCCTGCATTAGATATTGGAAATACTGAGAATTTTGTGGAGATTCTGGTTGTCGTTATTATCTGTAATAGGTCAGTTGAATTAAGGCAGTATTTTTAATATAAAACTTAAGTAATTTCTACTTTGTTTTTTAGATGTTTTTCCTGATGATGGTCCAGCCTGGCCGAAACACGCAGGACGGACAAAACGTAAGTTTTTCTTCATAATGTATTGTATTCTGTTTCTTGTCTTTTCACGCATTGCCTATGTGTACTGACAAGTGTGCTTTGCGATCCCGTGTTTTGTAGAGACTGTACGTATTTTTGGCAAACTGCTTCATCTAGTTCATTTGAGAGCGTAGAGTGTCGCATCGATGAAATCATCCATTATAGATTACCGATATGGTCCCTTCGGGCTAACATTTGCCACCATGAGTGGTTGATCCGAGCCTCGCATACGTTCCAGGCAGTGAAATCATTAACGTCATGATATTTCATTATGCAGCCATGAGACATCATTCCTGGCACCCGTGCGGACACATCTAGCGAACAAACAGACATTTCCGTGTTTTCAATGCTGTGAGTCTATTTTGGGGTGAGCTGAAATTCTCGTTCTGTGGCACTAGTTGTGAAGAAATGTATTTTATTATTATGTTGTAGTGCGATGTAGGATTACTAATATGCTACGCCGAACGATGTTGCCTGGTCCTACATATCAATTGTTTCTGGTTTTTAATCACGGCGTATCATATTTCGTGAATTGCCATAGCAAATAAAAATATGTGAAGTATTTAGTATTGACACGTAATTGAAGCAGAAATAAGTTTATGGGGGTTCTACAAATTGTTGGTACATTTACTAAAAATATTTTTTCGTTCCTTACTTTCAAGAATCACTAAATATAATATGTTGGCTGATAAGCCTAAGCTGTTTTCCCCATTTGTTTTATCATTATGGCTTACGTTAATGGCTGAGAAACCGTGCTTTTCGAACTTACGAGAATTGACAGCAAGTGCACAGGGTTAAGTCAAATAATGTCAGACTTTTAAATTTAAATATTTATAGAACGTTATTAGGTAGAACAACAAATCAATTTTGACTTTCATAATTGGATATCTGTTGTTCAGACATGACTTCCACCACGAGCCTTTACATTTATTTAATAAGGTAGAATAGGTGGTTTGCAAAAATCTGTTTCAGTGCTACATTCTCCCTTGTTATCTGCACATAAGGAATAAAAAGTAAGGTGTAGCGGAACATACTGTATTCACTGTTTCTGTAGAGGGAAAGTTCACTTACGGAATCTTCCTCGCCGGAGTGGTTAGTCTCCTTGTCGAGGCGGAATGTCCTTTGGTTGCAGGCGTTCGTCCCCGGTCATTGAAAGGTAGCAGCGAATATACTGAATACGCAGACGCGGACTTTCGACAAGGGGTGGTGGTCAAACTGTGTTATACAAGACCTCTGTGATGAGTACCCCTACTCGAAGAGTATGACGATAAAATGAAGAAGGACGAAATAGGAGCGTCGCCTATGTCATGTGGAAGAGATGATGATTTCACACGTATTTTTGTTAGAAAACCTAAAGGGAATATACTTATTGGGATTGACGTTGGTCGTAAAAGAATTGAATATGAGTGTGTATACTGGGTTAGTCGGGTTCTAGACAGAACGCAGTGGCAGTTTCATGTGAACACGGTAATAAAACTGCGAGTTCGGATTAAAGGTGAGAAATCTGCTTATCTGTTGAGTGACTATTTGCTTTTCAAGAAGAATTATTTTACATTTAACATATTTGAATACTAGGCGTATTACTTAAAATGTGACTGAAGCGATATGGCTGCACGTTGTAAATGAACGTCTGTCGGCTATCATCAAACTTACATTGTTTTGGTTAGCCAGGTCAAACGCGAGGACTCATCTCTAAATTGTAGCGCGAACACTTAACTTTAGTGGCGCTCCAGTCGCATAGTTCTGTATTTTGTGTTGACTGTACGATTTTCAGTTCCTTCTTTTATACTATCACTTCGGTTGAAGGAATTCCACTATTCTCAGAAAATCCTTTCATTGCCCATTTCTTTTGGAAAATAAGAGGAATATTGCAAGTTTACGTTAGTAATTCAAATTCTAAGTCGAGAACTTCGGTGAGAGTTATTTCAGTCCTTTTGTGGTATGCAAGAACATTGTTCTTGGAAGCAGAGACTTTTTATATGAACACGAACGACGTGGGAAGTCTGATGTTTCTTTGCTCCTGTCTGGGATAGGGTGAAGTACTGCTGTACTTGAGTGCGTATAGAGTGCATCTGTGCATTTCTGATGTCTGTGGGGTGTTTGAAAGAATAATGTTTATCCTGTTCTACGAATGTAGGTATAGTATCGAGTATAACGTGCACGGTATAAAGGACACTCTTTTCTTATATACCAAAAGAATTATTTTTTATGTGTAAAAATATAGTATAAAATGCACTGGATGTTATTTTCTCTCTTTCCCTCAGTTCTCTAAGTCAGTTTAAATTTATATTACAACAAAAACATTATGTTCTGGCCTAAAAATGTCATCATCAGTATGACCCTTTTTTAATAGAGGGTGTTCCATAAAAGATGTACAAAACTTCAGGCTGTTATTTTATGAGTAAAATGCCTTATCAATATGTGTCCTATTATGAACCGTTAACATCGCTATGAGCATTTTAATACACGTAGGTGATGACAGTTGAAAATGGTAAGGTGCACGTGTTTTATCATGATGTACACATAAAAATATAGTTTTGTGTCAGATAAAACCGCGAAATAAAGATACCTATTAGTTTTTAACCTACTATATAACGTGCGTCTGATAACGCAACCAAACAGCGGCAGCACCTCAGCTTCACCCTGCTGTATACACGGCATCAAAAGAAAGTTGCGTGTAAGGACCACAAAAGGATAATATCAATTTTTGGTTGTGTTACCGATTTAGTTATGTCAGTTTACGCAGTGTTTACAACACGGAATAAAAAGATAAGTTTTGATAAAATAATATCAAAAACGTAAATTTTCAGCTGGCGTATGTTACACTGATTACTCTTCAATATAAACTCCGCCATTCTCTATGCACAATTCTGCGTGTCTCAAAAGAAAGTTTGTTACGTTGCTGATAATTTCATTTCCCCTTACGCAGTTAGTGGATTACATGCAATAAGTCTCTTGTTTGCTACATTTGCAGGTACGCCATGTCCTTCATGCACCCCCACAAGAAATAGTCGGGGGCGTGAGATATGGTGACCTTGTAACCATGTAAACTAACGTAACGACGTCGCTAACATAGCTAAATTTTCTGTCTTTCCTTTGTGGTATTTCCTGACACATAATTTTCCTTTGATGTTTTACGTGCAGTGGTGCAAGACTCAGTTGCTGCATTTGCTTTGTTGCGTTATCGGGCGCGTGTTGTGAAGCAGGTTAAGAACTAACGTATATATTGCTTTGGTTGTTATCTGATACATAAGTTTATTTTTATATGTATGGTATGATAAAATGTACGCATTTTACCATTTTCTGTTACAGCCATGTACGTACGTTACGGTTGATAATAGGGCATGTGTTTGTATAGTATTGTATATTATTACATTCTTTATACTTAGTGTTGTTTTATTATCCTATTATAAACTAAGAATGTTGGTATATACGGTGAAAGTTGAAATTAACAACCAACCAACCAACCAACCAACCAACCAACCGACCGACCGACCGACCGACCGACCGACCGGCAGTTTCCAAAATAATCAAGCAGTTTGCCACATTTTGTGGAATCGTGTTCGCAAAGGCACAAAACAGGGCTGTATCGCCGTCGGATGAACCCAGTCTACGTCTTCCCTTTCTGTTTCCTTAGAGATCATTTAATAGCAACCTCTTGTCTGCGTGTAGTTACTTGTTTGCCTTAGGTTTGCTCACAAAAGGCGTGTATGCGTTTGTCTTCTCTGATACGCGTGCCACGTGTCCCATCCATCTCATTAGGCTACGTCATACAGGTTATAGTCTTGTCATAATGTAATTTAATTAACGTTTTAGTATATCTTGGTTCAGGTTTTAAGGCCGCATTTTATGTATACAAATAAGGAACTTAGTCGTTTATCACAAGGTGTGATTATGTACTTCATTGATTCTGAAAATTAACTTTGATTATGACAACATAAAATATTCAGCGGTTAATCTTTGTAATGGACGCGGTCAGTGTTCTCTGTGAGGTGCAAATTAAATGTTTGTGTACAAAGTAGAAGACTCTCAGTTTTCAAAGTTTAAACTCGCACCTTTTAAGTACATGTCTTCTGCCTCTAATTCCTAGTTGATTTAATTTCAATTAATATACTTTTTCTGCAAAGCACCGAATAATCAGTCCCGCTGCCAGATTTCCCGCACGTTTAGTGTTTTGAAGATAGAAATGGTAATATTTTCAGAAACGTCGGGACACGTTTTTTCTTTTGCACTGTGAACGTGCATTAAACGAATTTAATATTGCGTGGGATCAATGACGATAAGGTACTGCCGCAATAGAAATTCACAGAAAATGAAGAGTAGATTTTAAATATAGTCCAGCGATATTTATGAAAGGCAGCTTGGCGAAAATAAGAGGGCGTGTTAAAGAAGCGGGAGAAGGAAATGGCGGAATATAAGTGGAGTTCAAAATGTCCGATGTTACGTACTGAATACATGGAACCGAGTTCATTTTGCAAATAGCTATAAACGCCATAGCTAAACCACCTTCATTAACTTTGTAAAAGTAAGGGGATTTTTTTGCATGTCGTTACAGCGTGTTTGGCAGACAGAATATAACCGAATTTCTTTTCGCGTTCGGGAAATAATTGTTCGTATCAATTTTCGCGCCTGTAATCGAATCAGCCTTGGAAAACTCCGTGCTGAAAGAGGGTTTACTCTGTACGGTTTTGTTGCGGCGGATTTTAAGTAGCATAAAACAACACGGGGCCACGCTGTGCCTAGTGTGACTGCAGACTAAGGCCTTCAGTGTGTATGGCACTCGCCCCTTAATTGTGACATCACATTAAAATGACTTTAACAGTGTGAATTTCAGTGCCTGATGCCTGAACATGAATATGAAGTGTGGCTAGCTGAATGACTAATTTTGCCGTCTATGTACCTTTAACATGCATAGCCGGTGTGATGATAGTAACAAACCTGTTAACAATATTAACCCTTTAAAGGCGAAGCGTATCTGTTTTATATAAGGACTCAGTGCGTACCGCGCTGTAAACACTCTCCACTTCGGTTATAAAAACCAGTCTCTCAGTGCTTTGTAAGGCAAAAGTTGCTGTTTGTTCTGAGATCCGTACAAAACACATAAACGCAATGTGGGCACCACGTAGAATTTTTTAATATTAAACCTGGTGGTACGTAAAGTTACCGCTTGGCTTTAAAAGGTTAAGGCTCTAATACGTGTTGAATATTGTTTAATGGACTCTTAGTTACTGACATATATAGTGTAGATTTATTACAGTGACTCAATCGACAACTTCATCCGATAATTTGTTTTCCTCATCACATAAAGTGTTGCAGTCAAAACGTTAATTTTTTTACATTCTGTTGTAATGCTTGTAATATTTATTTTATTTTAAATTAAAAATTTGTCCTGTCTTCAGTATGATTGTTTTTGAATAAAATTATTTCAGCTACATTAAGAATATTACTGAAGGTTCAACATGGACCTGAATGTGATCTCATTAATCAAATAAATCAAGAACCGAGAGACTAAGTACGCAGTATCACTTTCTCTTCCTTAGCATTCCTGTTTTCCAAAACTTATCCGGTTTCTGAAACCATTCCGTTGTATATTACATGCTTCTATAACGTTATTCTTATTCCGAATCCTTCTTCATAGAATATGATTCACCTGATTTAATTATTTTGGGCACCCTATCTTAATCACAACTTCTCCTTAATTAAAAGGGAAATGTAAAGGTTTTTCCCTCAGTTCTAGGCACCATTTCTCTCTCTCGTTGTCTCTGTCTCTGTGTGTTTCTAAAATGGCGAGCGCACACAGACATGCTGCGAGACGCTTCAGGATATGCAAGGGCACAGGTTGGATTGTTTCAACAGGCGCCCGAATATTATTAATGCTACGCGCAAAGAATTGAAGAAACGGAGAACTGGAAGAAAAATTGATGAATAGACGCACGAGTAGAAAGATAGATTAGATAAAAGCAACGGTTTCGAATTATGCGGAAGTCTCCATCGGCTGGGCTTCAGAATTCAACAGAGATTTCTCTTAATAATACAATGTAAAAATAACGTTTTGGCGAAGAGCACCTGTGAGGAAACCGTCCATATCTTATAAAGTAGTAAATATGTGAGTATGCTTCAGTTGGCGTTACAACATCATAATTATCCGCTAAAAATGTCGAGCTGTCTTTTAGGGACTTCCCAGATACATGCCATATATATTCGGTGTAATAGCGCTAAATTACGAAGCATGCTTTGATAGGCATTGCAGCGTCCTGCTTTGCCGATTAAATCTGTCAAGCCCCCACTTAGGAACTTCTAAACTCATACAAAAACACTAATCACCAACAAATGCGCAAAGAGAGTTTTATCACCAATCGTAACACACTGCTACATGTTTCTACCCTGCTGGGTCACCTTCAGGGAGAACTTTCCCTTACCGTTACACTAGGGTTGCACTTTACCATTGAGTGAGAATGTGCCGTTGACTGTGTACTGCTTTGCTTCTGGAGGCGTGAACTTCCTGCGGTCTGGGCCTGAACTGATAGCTCACGCCTCCAAAAACTGTCAGTTTAGGCCCGGACCGCGGAGAGTTCACGCCTCCAAAAACTGTCAGTTTAGGCCCGGACCGCGGAGAGTTCACGCCTCCAAAAACAACGCAGTACACAATCAACAGCACATTCTCACTCAACTGTAAAGTGCACCCCTAGTGTAACGGTAGGGGAAAGTTCTCCCTGAAGATGACCCAGCAGGGTCGAAACAAGTAGGAGTGTGTTACGATTGATGATAAAACTCTCTTTGTGCATCTGTTGGTGATTAGTGTTTTGTATGATATAGTGCACGGGCATGGAACACATTAAATTTCTAAACTTATGTTGTAAATATTTAGTGAAACTGTGATTTAATATTATCCGTATAGGGCTGTAATGTTTAAAAATTGTTGAACTGAAACTTTGTATGTGGAGGTCGTAGTTAGAGTTGAAAATGTTAACATTTTCACGTGAATTTTCAGAGACCTTTATAATGGTACAAACGTAATATAGGCTACACGTGCTTGAACACAAGTGCACCATTAAGACGTGTTTTCAGTCCTTTTTGCCACATGCTCGAAGAAAGTACGACATCGTTAGCCCTTGGCGTATATATAATGAAATGATAATATTTAATTAAGTTTATTTTAGACTGAAGCATAGAGTGTTAATAGAAAGTACAATGTGTAGGAGAAATATATAATTCCATACTTAACATGTATTTGGTATTTATCCTATAGAACTCGTTAAATTGCTGTGAATTAGGTACGTTCGCTTGACGGTGTACATGAAACTGCTCCTCGGCTAGATAAATTGAGAAAATGCAGCCTTGAATTACACAAACTTTATTTTGTATGGCGGCCGATTTAGGGTGTGACGTAATATCCGGATCGCACTGACGGTATAATTTAAGGCAGACATATTTTCCTTTATGGGATACATACCCACACAATTTAGGTGCTTCAGATTTTTTCCTCATCGGAGATTTATACCGAGAAGAATAAATTTTGTTCTTATAAGACGCGATGTTCCAGAAGCCACTAGTTTATTTCAAAATATTTTCTTTTCCCTCATAAACCTGAAAGTCAAACTTTGACTATCTAATTAGGAGATGATTAATGAAATTAATATTAATTATATTAGTTAAGCTTTGTAGGCTGCTAGTAGAGTAATGGGACCTTAAATGTTACAAGCAAATGCGATTGTTAACGAAACAGTCAGATTCAGGCTGTCTCCGCCATTTGGAAGCTAAAGACTCGCCACGCCGCTGAGATAGAATAATTAACAATGCAAATAATTATTAGTTTTCGCAAAAATCTTGTAAAATTAATTCCTTGTTACAAGAGCGTTACTTGGAATCGAAAAAGCGATAGCGTTCTGCAGACTTGAAGTGTATTTGTGGGTGCATTTGTCAGCAGTCAACCTGGTATGAGGTCCAGCTTGGGGGTTATGTTTTGATCTTGGAGTTGTTGCGGTAAGATGTCCTGAGTCTTGAAATTTTCATAAAGATGAGCAATGTAGGAGGCCACATAACGAGAAAATTCATAATTAATCCTGCAGACTTTACGTTGTATTATTTTATGTGACCACTCACATTACTCTTCTTTCAGACCGTTTCTTGTGACTGCAGGTAGGTCGGCGCTCGTCGCGATTCCATTTTGCCTTGAGTGGGGTTCCACGAGTTTTAGTTCAATGTATATTACTTAACATTTTAAAGCCTAGCGGTAACTTTACGTACCATCAGGAGTAACATTCGACAATTCTAGGTAGTGCTCATGCTGCATTTATGTGTTTTGAATGGATGTCAGAACAAACAGGGCCTTTTGCCTTACACAGCATTAACAGATTGGTTTTTATAATCGAGGTGGAGAGTGTTTACAGCGCGGTACGCACTGAGTCCTTATATAAAACAGATACACTTCGTCTTTAAAGGGTTAATATCAGTTTCTTACTCACTACATTTAAAGAAGCTACTGGGAGTATTTCCGTTTGGCACGCACATCCACTTCACATCTAGCAAAATCGTTGTTTATTTTAGTTCAAAGTTTGAAGGTTAGCGAGTCGACGGGAAGTGACTTGCGAAAGTTGTAAAATATTTCGTTCTGCTTTGTAGGATGAGAATTCCGTTGCGTGGTTGTGGTAACATGAGGCCAGCGATGCATAGCCGTTTGTGATCATAACGAATTTATTATCTACTATCAATGCACCATCATTGGATATTTTGCGAGCATGTGCAATATCAGAAGATAATATTTACAGCACTCTTATTTGGGATTTACAGTCACACAAGTCGTCGTATACATAAAGTTTGTTGCTAATAAAAACATAGCTATAATACAGTTACAGTTTTAGAGCTAACAAAGTACGATACACCTTGAAGGCGCCCCACTGAATACGAAACGAGTCGTAAACTATGTGCTGATGCTGCATTTGTAGCAGATTAACTCTTTAAAGAAGAAGCTTATGTGTTTTATATAAGGACTCAGTGCGTACCGCGCTGTAAACACTCTCCAGTCCGGTTATAAAAACCAGTCTCTTAATGTTTTATAAGGGAAAAGTTGCTGTTTGTTCTGAGATCCGTACAAAACACATAAACGCAATGTGGGCACCACGTAGAATTTTTTAATGTTAAACCTGGTGGTATGTAAAGTTACCGCTAGGCTTTAAAAGGTTAATGAAATTTGCTTTTTTATGCATGGTTATTGTTGATGTAGTATTGTTACGATAGTGATATTCAGACAAGGCAGATGACTTGGGGGATTCGACTCTGGTTGCAAAACACAAAATTCACACAAAAATGTGGTGAGGAAACCAATAGGAAAACGTGTAGACCTACGTTCAAACAGAGGAGGAAATGTGGGAGACGAACGATCACGGTTGGTCTCTCCTGTTTCGTTCTTGGGATCCCCTTTAAAATCTTGGCCTTGTATTTGGTAATTATGACAAAAGTTTTTGGTAATTTTTCCAAGCCCCTCCTAGGAACCGACGCCAGTCACTCAAATAAAGCTGTAAACGCTTCTTTCCCTATGCATTCCAATTCATTATTTATTACCTCGCAATTACCTTACATTCGACGCTGTATACAATGAGACACTAAAAATTTCGTTATGCGAATCATCAGCCAATAAAGGGAAGTCGAAAAATCACACTGGCGTTCATTTCAGGGAGCTAAGTTGTGAGATCTGGAGTCTGACTGAATTGCCTACGGTGGAGGGGTGGTGTAACTTGATCAAGTGTCGTGTTTAATACTGGAAACCAACGGTATACATCAAGAATTCAACAATTTAATTTTTAAAGCTGTTATACTTTATAGAATTAAATTATGTTTTTATGTGGCACATCATTCCAAAATTCCGTTAAAAATTATACGAAATTTCACATTTTGAATTAACAGTTCGACTAACACATATAAAAATTCACTGACCATACACACCACATCTGCCAGATCTCACTGTCTTGCATCTGAACATGCTATTGAAGCCTACTTTATTTGGCAAGATAAGCAAGTTTATTTTACATGATGTACAGCAACGACCCCAAGCCATAAATTTTACGTCTTCACACCATGCACGTGTAAACGTTTTGTGCTTGTACATTTGTATAGGTTTTTAAATTTGATATTTGATTGTATAGCCTTTATTATGCATATCTGTAACTAGACTGAGATGTCAAGTTTGAGGGACTATTGATTGCAACTGTGTTTGCGCGTGCACGTGTGTGTGCGTTGCGTGCGTGCGCGTGTGTGTGTGTGGTTGGGGGGTGGGAGAAAGACGACGCCAGTATCCCCATTCTGATCTTAGGAACTTAAGCTCTGTGTTGTAAGTTATATTGTGTTCGTGTTACAAAGTGCTGCCAGACAGCACAGTGCCTTCATTCCGTATCCTATGAAAAAGAAGACGGAGAGAGGAACACGTCTAATCTGCATGCCTTGCTATTACACAGTAATTTAAATAAGACTTAAAAACTACGTATAAGCATAACGAAATGATTTGAGGTACAATATAAACATAATTGTACTTGGTATTTTAAATTGCATAGTCACCAAGGTGTTGGCTGTGTTCACACTTTTTTCTCAGTCATGACAGTGTGGGTCATAGAGGAAGGGTTCGCTTTTAGATTAACCCTTTAAAGACGAAGCATATCTGTTTTATATAAGGACTCAGAGCGTACCGCGCTGTAAACACTCTCCATTGCAGTTACAAAAGCCATTCAGTTGATGATGTATAATGCGAAAGTTGCTGTTTGTTCTGAGATACATACACTATACATAAACGCAATGTGAGCACCATGCAGAATTGTTGAATGTTAAACCTGGTGGTACACAAAGTTACCGCTAGGCTTTGAAAGGCTAAGCTACAAAATGTGTTTCTTAGACGCTTCCGAGCCTGGAACATACAGTTTGTTGAAGTATTGGGGTATAGTTCAGCAGGCACTTAGGAAAAGAGATTTTCCGAGGATTCCTCTATTATATTCAATTATTCTAAAGTCTGTTATTTGGTGATGAAATAGAGCATACTTCCCATCATCTGTGGAGTAAATCGAGTGATTGCCTTCTCTTCCCTTTGATGGCCTTAATTATCAATTATCGTCTTAGACTCCAGAGCAAAACTCTTTCAAACTTCACTTACAGTTCCTTTCTTTCTTTTTTAACTACTTTAAGTTGATGCAAGAATTCATTTTTCGATAAGAAAGTTTTACCGATCTCTTTCTTCTCTTTATCCTGAAAATGTTGGCAACAAATTTCTTTCATGTAGGTCTGCTGTTAATTAACATATTCCATTTGTAGACCTGCACCTCAAGCTAAATTAACTATTAATTTCAGGCTGCTGAATGTATGAAAAATACCCCTCCTACTCTGATTCAAAAACCCTGTTTATAAATTGCAGAAAAGAGTGCCGTCCTTTACTTCCTGCTTCACCCACTTACACCTGTTTTAAGGCACGAAGAATTTGTCCTTTTTAAAAATTCCCAACGAAGTTTTGGGATTTTATTTAATACGTTTAACTTAAAATATTAAATTCTGTTGGTTTATGAAACCATATCAGGGATTGAGCTGTGATAACAACTAGGCCTAGTGTGTGGAGACATCATGTAGAACTGGTCTGTTGCTTGAGGTTTGAAGGTCTCACGGCTGTGGATATGATATAGCTGTCTACTGGGACGTGCTGCCACTCTCTTTGGGGAGGAAGAGGGAGCCTTGCGGAAAGATGCTTCACGTATAGGGAAGTGAAGGCACTAAGATGATGTCAACTACTGCTACTGTTCTTGCATTCCTATATCTTGAAGTACCCTTCTGCTGGAGGTCTACACTTGTATCTGAAGATCGAGATAGCGGATCCATCCGAAACTTTGGTGCTTACCAGTGGTCCTAAGTGTTACCACATCCCAGAACCCCGTAAACTGCAGAATATCATTTGTCCATTAGACACGAGTAAAACTGACGGCGAAATCATTATTAAGAATATTTTGCAACCAAATTGTCAGTAGGCATAAAGGCAAAATGCTGCAGAGATTGCAATATTTCCTGTTGCTGTTTAATTTTATAAAGAATTGTTCAGAAGACCAGAAGAAATATGAAGCAACATATTTATTCTTTGCGTCTTGTTTGCTATAGTCGATCCGCAGATTCATTTTTAATATTTCATTGTCAAATACATACAAAATTTACGATACATTACATTAATCATTTACACCTTTCAACCATGAGTAATTGTATTACTATTTTTTAATTTTTTCTTAAAAACATATTTATCTTCCTTACATTTTCCTCTTCTTTTTTTTTCCCTTCTTTATGACGTCGCAAGTAAGTCAGTTATACGGCGTTGAACCATAGGATGATTGAAGAATGGTGAACTGGAATTCATTTGGATGGAAGTGATGGTGGTCTCAGTGAGGTAATATGCCTGTCTTTTCTGGAGGAACTGAGGAAATCCACAAAACCTCAGTCATCTGCTATTCTCTTACCTGCTCTTTGCTGCTCTTCATTGCAACTATTGTCACGAGTACCGTTATCAGAGGCTCAAGTATAATCGTTTGTCCTTGATATGCATTTTAGCCTACGAAACGTATGTTTAGCACATTTTATTGGGACCACTTTATACAGAACTTACTGGATATTAATACTGAACACGTCAGACATTTTTCAATTTAAGTTTTAACTCTCACAATTCTTGGTCACCCTATACTCGAAAGGAAATATTGCCCTTTCTTGAATTTCAGTTATATAAGATCATATATTTTTCATGTCCGCATTTTCCTGCACTCTTTTGCACGTGCTTAAACAGTTTGAAATAAGGCGTATGATGAAATATGTTACAGATTTGCATGGAAAAAATTGATAGTACAAGTGAAAAGCTGTTGGGATGCTAAAACGTGTAACTTGCCGTACATGTATGTAAATTTATTAACAATCAAAGACGGTCCGAAAATATGCAGGTGTTACCTGTTTGGTATCACAGTACAGATATCAAGATTGCATTCACGAAGAAATATTAGAATGATTCCTGGCATTGCACTGCTACCATTTGGTTTGAAGTACTTCGTAATTCCTGTACTTAGTTACGTACCTGCAGATTAAATGGATCTTATTTATGAACGATGTATACATTCGAACTCTCACTGTTGCCTGTTGTGGCATGTAGAGTCGATCGGTAGGACAAACTTTTACATGTACGGTGCCATTTTTCGTGGCGATTTTTTGGGTGACCCAAATCAGAATTTCGAAGAGAAAAATCCCGATTTAGAGGATTTTACAAACATAATGCTGAAAAGAATATGAAGATACAGAAGGTAGATGTAACAGGGAGCTGGAGGAAACTGCGTTCGTATGTTAGAAGGAAAATCCTTTTATGGACGTAAGCTGATACAGCATGATAATATTCTAACAGGTATTAACCCTTTAAAGACGAAGCATATCTGTTTTATATTAGGACTCAGTGCGTACCGCGCTGTAAACACTCTCCACTTCGGTTATAAAAACCAGTCTCTTAATGTTTTATAAGGCAAAAGTTGCTGTTTGTTCTGAGATCCGTACAAAACACATAAACGCAATGTGGGCACCACGTAGAATTTTTTAATGTTAAACCTGGTAGTATGTAGAGTTACCGCTAGGCTTTAAAAGGTTGAAGAATAGCGTGTGAAGTTGTGAAATGTATTACACTTACTCAGGCACTGCCCAGTGGTTTGCTGTTTGGAACTATGTAATGAACATTAAAGTTTCGTAGACTCTGGAAATTACGTTGACTGTTGAAGACGTATCCACTTCTCAGAGAGGTCTGCTTTGTGTACTTAACTGTGATAACTTTGAGCGCATAGAAGTCAATACAAAATTCAAATAACACAGTTGATAATGTTTAGTTAGGAGTGGAATGTAATGCTCTTAATATGTTTTATGTGATTTTCGAAGACAAAATTTGAGCATTATTAGTTTCTCAAACATACTGCCGAAGAACAACTGCCAAGAAGAGAAGTTGCCTACTAAATGTAATAACTTACGGGAATGTCACGCTCAGATGAATAATGGTCCCTCGTCTACAGTATAATAGAGTTCGCACTGTGTAGAACTCCAAAGCCCTTTTCCACTGATCCACATTGACTGTTTAGAAGGAAACAGCGTCATAGACAGTGATTATTACAATTGTGATTAATGTCTTACGTATATTTATGTACAGTACCTACCACTAAGCAGTTTTCAAGTTGGTGGGCAAAATGAACATAAGATGAATTTCCATATGTCTTCTGGAATATTTGTTGACTAAACTTCTCGAAAACGAACAGGAAAAAATCAAAACAAGAATAAACCTGTTTCTTAACGTACCACAGATACTTTGACTGCAATAAGAAAATGGAAACGCAAACAACAGATACCTGAAATACGCATATGTGTAGGATCAACTGCACGTTTTAAAAAAGTGCATGCGCGTGAAATTGCGATTCATTCCTACAATATATGTACTGGGTGTATAAACGCAACCATAGTGTAGCAATATTATTCTCACTGAAGTTGGCCCAGCAGGGTCGAAACATGTAGGAGACTTTCACGAATAAAGGTTATATATATATATTTTTGGTGCATTAGTTGGTGTTTGTTATTTCGTATGATACAGTGCGCGGACATGGAACGTATTAAATCGAAACTGAAGTTGTACGTACTTCCTGTTTACTAACACCTTGTTAAGACATTAATGATCTTGCATCATTATGTAATGCCATTTCAAACTAACGCTTTTATTGAACATAAAACAGCAAATAAAACATCACTTACAATTTTTTATTTCGGCCAAAATCGAGTTTGTGCCTGTGATGTTTACTAATGCACGTCAAGTGTGGAAGATCAATTTCATTTCACCCCGTAGAATTCGTAGGCCTTCTTTAGCTTTAGGGAAAATTAAATTGGGCAGTAATGAAGAGGAAAGGAAAAGTATTATAAAATGTAAGAACGTTTATTTTCGTAAGTGTTCCGTAATCAACAAAG
The DNA here is from genome assembly GCA_013340265.1 of Coptotermes formosanus. NCBI lineage: Eukaryota > Metazoa > Arthropoda > Insecta > Blattodea > Rhinotermitidae > Coptotermes > Coptotermes formosanus. The sequence continues at coordinate 3,274,343 of BLKM01000529.1, forward strand.
CGTAAGTGCAGCATTTAACAGCCTTGCGTCCTAAATATTAAGTATAGATGGTGTCTATAATCAAGATAACATATTGAGTTCAATAAATATGCATGTTATAAGTGCAGTAAAGTGATAAATTTGTGTACTTTACACTGTGCTACATATTTTTCCCTGAAGTGTTTAATATATAATACAGAATTTCGCCCTTTTTGTTTCATTGGTTTGTATCCCAACATATTTCCATTCTTTCTTGTATCATCTTCTCACTTGATTCCAACTATATTTTGCTAAAACGTAGAATTTTATTTCCATTTCCGGTTCACAGGCTACCATCTGTTTCTTCAAAATGTTATACGGAATACTTCGCATTGCAGTATGAAGAGTCTCCACTATCGATTCATAACTTCCAACTCGATGAATCGAACTGTTTATCGGAGAGGAAAGTGTACTAATATCAATATCAAAATATGAAGATGTATTTTGTTTCCTCTAAACTCTCTATGGTTCTCCGGTATATGAGTATAGAGATGTCTGTGTCCTCTTTCTGATGCTGTTTTACATTTACAGGCTGGTGCGCTTGCCAATTCCTGTAAAGTCTGTGAATAGATTCAGCAGGTTTACTTCAACAGATATAAACAGTTGACTGTGTATCCAGGCCTCCTGCTGGTTGCTTGCTAAAGTTGTGCACACACATTTATGTTCATTCTGCTTATTGTCAGCAATATATTAGCCTTTTGAAGCCGAATGTTGACTGTGCCAGCTGCTGCAAAACTTAATTACACTATGATTTTCCCCAGACTGCGTTTTATGTCTTACTTATGATTCTTACAATAAACAACAATTACTTTCTTAAAGAGATATAAACAGTTGACCACACGGCCTGTGTTCTGTTTTAGGTATGGACTGACGTCATGGAGCAGAGACTTTCTTGAAAAGCTGACAATTTTTGGCTGGTCAAGAAATTCCTTTTTTTTTTAATGGAACCCGCAGTTTCGTCACTGTTTTCACAAAAACCTACCATTCTTCCATATCTTGAGCTAAGTGAATCCAGTCCAGGCGTCCCCATTCTATTTAAGATATATTTCGATATTACTGTCCAATATACTACTAGGTCCTTCAAGATGCTATTTCTCTCAGGCATTCCAATCAAGGTCGGGTATGCATTTCTGTTCTCCTCATACGTGCCTCATGTCCCGCCCACCTTATTCTCCTCTTCTTGATCGCGCTAAAAATATTTGGTGAGTACTAAAAGTCGTGAAGATGCTCACCTGTAGTTTTCTCCATCATGCTGTTGCTTCCTCCTGCTTAGATCAAAATACCTTTCCAAGCACCACATTCTTGAATACCCTCAGATTTTTTCTTCTCTTAGTAGGAAGACCAAATTTCATATCCACATAAAACAGCAGGAAAAACTGATGTTCTCTGTATATTAATATTTACGATTTAGATTGTAAACTGGAAGGTAAATGTTTGTGGACTAAATAGTAGCAGATACGCTCGGAACTTTTTCTGCTTTCAATTTCTTTATGCATGCACGTTTGATTTCTTAATGTTGTTACCGAATCTTTTAACCTGGCGCATTTCCAAAATGTTTTATGCATATATTTATGTTGTAATTTTTTCACTGCATTATGTTGACGAGACATGAACACGTAGGCTACTTAGTACTGTAACCACTTACTTTCACACAGATCTGGTTGCGAGCGACTGAAAAGCATCCATGTTATCTCGTTGTACTGTGCGTTGTGTGTCTAATTCGAGTTGTTTTTTCGTGATTTCTTTGGACCTTCCTAATAGGCATATTCTACAAAAAAGGTGGAAATGAGAATTCATAAAACATCTTGTTTCAGACCATTCTGGTGGAAAATATACTCAACAAACTTCTGCCTATCCGGACATGATTATAAGTTTCATTTAAGCGCATTTCACTTTATCTAATTACTCTCATGAATACACCAAACTCGGTCAGAATATTAAGCGGAACGTCTCTCCTCAGAAAACCAAGCACATATTGAAGTCTGTAAATTGATTCTTTACTGGTTCATTGTTTTCCAATTTTTCGTTAGGTATTTGACGAATGCAGGTTATGTGATCAGTACGCCATCCAATACGTCGGTTTCCGCACTGGTGATACCCGATAATTTCATACATTTACGCAGTCAAACTTGAGAGTAGAATTATTAACTAGGGAAGTACCAACAGTAACGCACAAATTTAAAATACGTGACACAAAGTCTTTAGGGGATCGCCTTCATTCCGATATGTTTCGGTGGCATATATACCACCATCATCAGGGAGAGAGACTTCACACCGATAGCTGGGACGCCACTGGTGAAGGAATGTCCTTCTGCGTATGTGCACATTGGCAGAGTCACTCCACAGAAATTGATGTAGTGAAATTTGATAGAAGAATGTTCGATAAAAATAGATTAATAGATTAACAAAAGGAATTTGTGAAGGGAAGAGAAGGAACACGTATTCAAATGTAATTGTACAGTTTCAGAATCTCTCAATAAAGGAGATGTTAAATATAGAAAGTACGTGGTAATTAATGTAAGCCTTTATTATTTTCATTATAACTAGTGTAACTACCTTCCTGATTATATCCTAGATAACTGAAACATGTCGGTGTTCTAATAAAGAGGCTGTCATTAACGTTTTTGAATGTGCCTTAATGACTGTTGTTTAAAACATATTACCTGAGGTACTCCGTAATAATGAATCAGTTTCAGACGGTTAATTATATTGTTTCCAAGAGGCCACAAGTGGTCCCTCTCCTGAACCAGGCGAATGCAGCCCATATCGTCAGACTCTGTTAATATTCATTTCGCTACCACACTTTCATCTACGTTAAAGTATCCGAAGTGGCATCTTCTTTCAGATATTCTGATCGAAATCTTTATGCTTCCGCATCTGTCGCATGCATGACACATATTCCGACCACTTCAGCCTCCTTGATGTAGCCGGTCTAACAATATCTGGTGAAGAGAAGACATCACTAAGTTGCTCTTGGGGTAGAAGGTAATAAGGGTTGCTTAGCAACTTGATTGAAGGGGTAACGCTTCTAAATTATATTCTGGAGGTGCCATTTTGAGTGTCGCCTACATCCACAATTATGACTGAGGACTTTCGCTTACTTTCTGTGCCTTTCGTTCAAATTCCAGGATAGTGCCACACAGCGGCCCACAGAAATTGATGTGGTGAAATTTGATAGAAGAATGTTCGATAGAAATCTTTGTGTAGTTGAAAAATACATCTTAACAGCTGCCAGTTTTGTTACTAATCTTATACATAGGTAAAATAATAGACGTCTTGCAGTTTTGAGGCCATTCTTCCTAGTTTCAGACAGATTTAGTGAGTGTTTGGTTCTCAGAACTTACTGTTCTGACTCCAGATTTAATAAACTGTACTGGAATTTGATTAATGCCTGCTGATTTATAGCTTTTCAATTGTCTATAGCCCTCTCGACATAAAACGCATTAGACTTAAGTACTAGTGGCTTATCTGTATGTGTTTCGTTGTTGGTGACATTATAAAACCCATGCGTATTAAATGTCTGACAGACATGTTAGTCCGTCTATTGAAAGTAGCTACTTTCCGAATCTGGCAGTGTGTCACCCCTCTCATCCTCTGCCATATCGAAGTCTCTAATGTCATTGTAGATAATCTTTGATGCTTTTCATTAATTTTACTAGATAATATTTTCGATGTTTTTCCCGAATTGTTTACTATTTTCACGTCCTATATATTTTCGTATTACGCGCACTTATTTCGCTTTTTATAGCTATTTTTGTAGCTATCTTTTAATAGCTGCAATGTTGGCTAATTAATCTGATCTAAAAATTTTCAAAATCCTTAACCAGAACGCAATTTTTAATTCATCTGTTAGTAATGACCTACATTTTTTAACGGAAATTTTGATCTTTTAGTAACATTTTCCCAAGACAAATTCATTTATCTGTAATAGTCTAAACTCTCTAAAGCTGCAAATTGTTTGTGACTTTATTGTGATGCTGTTCTGTGCCTTACCCGTTGTTTGCCTTCTTGACATCGAATTTCTCCACATTAGATTGCTGTGTTTCTTATTTACTTACGAACAGTCTAACGTTAACATCTGCCACCACCTGATGATGATTCGTATCGCAGTCAGCTGTTCTGAAAGCCCCACTGTCGGTGTAACTGAGTGCCATCTCGTGTCTGTCAAGATGTGAACATTCTGGTTGAGAGTCCTCGCATTAGGAAGGGGCCAGATTTTGTGTATTTATGAAAATTTAGGTGTAGGAGCATTTTTCTTTTGACAACTCTACTTCTGGGTGTCGCGACTTTACTACTCTGTCACCGCCATTTTTATAACCTTCATATAAATTCACGTTCCCAGCTATGGTTTGGAAGTTCTATTTGCTGCAATATTGCATTAAAATCTCCTAAGTATTTATCATGTGGAACTTACCGGATCCCTGCCCCAATCCGGCCGTAAACACTGTTCCTTGAGTTATCGCTTTCATCCCGTTTTGACACATGCACTTTCAGAAGCATATCACACCAACGATCCCTTAGAATCATCACTTAAATTTATGCTTGCTTTAACTGCTACTGTAGTCTTCTTATGAATAAAAATTACTTTCCACATTTAATAATTTAATTGCATATTAATGTACTAATAACTTCTTATATTGTAATTGATCATGTAAGCGCGGCGAAGTTCGCTTAAGCGGTATACGGTACAGTGCGGATATGCTTTTTAACGGAAGTAAAATTCGTCTTAAAATAATTTGGAATATTGTCATGAATAACAAACTACATGCCTACACTGATAATAAATACGTCATGACGTCAATTTTATCACTTTACATAAAATAAAGGAACTTCTGGTACAGTGTACTTATAATACAGATTATATAAAAATTTCAAGATGTTAGGGAATATGTAAGTTTCTCCCCACACAATGTAGTGATTAGTTTTTTGCGTATTTAGAACTGGGACATTAGACGAAAATAAAACTCATCGTCTTGTTTGCATGTTTGTAGTTTTCGAAGGAACAAATCATGGCTTGTACAAAATGTTTGTCTATAAGCTGTATGTCTTTAAATCAGGACTAAGCCAGTTAACAGGAAGTAGATTTAAGATGCTGAATGAAGTGAACCAACAACGGACGAAATTCTGTAGCCACTTTGTCAGCGGCCACTTGTCTTGTTGTCATGAAACCATATGCAGGCTTATAAGAAAATTGTTGTTTTATTGTAGTGTGAATTTTGAATATTAGACATCAAGCTACGGGGATTTATCTTGTGATTACTCTTTATAAAACTATATTCATAAATAATTACAAAAATTCGACCTTCCTGTGGACATGAAACTGTTTGTTTGCACGGATAAAAAGACTATACCGTACGAAGCGACAGAAATATGTGTTTACCTACAACTGTATCTCCATATCAACAAGTACCAGTGGGGTACTCAAAATTGTATAATTTATGGTGCACTGATAGAAACATTTATGTTGCCAGTAGCGATTTTGCTCGAATTATTTCCATCCATTTATTTTTCTTTCGCATAGATCTTATAACCCGGACAGTAGTGTCTGCGGATGGGTGGAGAGAACGTGTTTCTCTTTTACGCCACTGAACTGCAGTATTCAGTGTCAGAGAAAGCGTGGGATGGCTGAGCCCGGTTCGTGTGTGCATAATGTATGAGTAGAAGCTCTGACACCAGGCATTGCATCTCATTGATTGTTGGGCCTTGCAGCGATTGTACGTAGCATCTGAATAATGTAAACATCACGTATTTTAGTATCGTTTGTGCCATCTCCTTGCTTTTAATGCCTTTCATTGTTAATTTCCTTCGTCATTTTGTTACTACACGTAAAGTTTCAAGTGTTTAGGCACAATTACACAGAACTCGTGTTTAATATTGTAAGTTAACTCCGTTCGCACTCGCTTACAGTGCTATTTGTCCTAATATAAAGCACTGAAATTTGAATAGATTATTAATAAACCCTTGAATATGGGACCGGTATGTTGTCCCGAAACGTCGGTACAGAACTACCACTGAACGCTGCGTAATATGCCAGAAGACCGCAGATCTAATCTATATCGCGGTGGAAACCTGAAATCACGCATGACTATTCTGTTGCTTAGCTCAAATAGTTCTTACCACCATGTGATTAATTTGCAGAATGTTTCACCGATCTGTTTCTTCTTGGTGTGTGAGGCGATTCTGGGTAAATTTCTCACCGAACATTTTGACCTTTCTCTGCAAATGATAATGCTGTTAATGCCCGCTCTCGTCTGTTGTGCCAGCTCCATTCCGCGACAGGCTCGACCAGCCGACATGCAGCCGTAATGGCTTTAGTTGGAAGGATAAAGCGTGTGATCTGGCACTTGGATGGATTTGTAAATAAAGGGGATGACTTACAAATATACGATTTGGCCTATTAAGTTAAAAATGTATTAAATATTTTATTCCTATTCACACACGAATATGTAGTGACAGCGAATTAAAGAAATAAAAAATCTACACATATTATAAGTTACTTTCAATTGATGAAGTCTAATTGGCTTCTAAATTTTAGTGTGACTTAATATATACGAAATTTGACGGTTTCATAGCGGTTTTGCTGAGTATTTATTTGTCCTTGTATGTGGCGCCGTGCCATTATGTGTATCCCGACGTTGCGAAAAACGTAGTCCATTTTCACAGGACCACCGTAGGTAGACCTGCACCATTAACCTAATTTATGGTCATTTCTGTCCACAGCTTTAAGGCCGACAGTTGTCACTGAACGTAAAAAGAAAAGCGCAAGATTGTAATATGAACTGACAAGTTTCTAATTTTATAACACATAGCTACCCTGTACACCAGTATAATGAGATAGTATCACCGGCAAAGTACACTTTTCCTAAGATGTTAATTTGCGTTCAGACATATTTCGACTTACCGTCTATCCTCAGTGTCATAGCAATGGTGTAGGCAGATTGCAAGACCATTACTGTTAAAAATAAGTAACAGATAAAGTGTAATTATGATTATAAATAATGAACCCGATAAATTATTATTATTATTATTATTATTATTATTATATTCACCTTTCAGTCCTCTTTAAAACTTCATACCAACGTAATTTCATAATTTCCTTGACTTGTATTCCTATAACTGCGTAACTATTTCCGTATCCATATATGACAGTATTCCTCTAAGGGTTGAGATCTCAAATCCATGCAACTGTGAATATTTGCTTTTTGTTTTTGTAGTCAGCATGATGATGGCTGTACGTAGTAGCCGAAACACGTAGCTGTTTTTGTATGATGTATTGTTTTATTTAAAATAAATATATTATAATTTTGGTTATAAATTCTGCCTTCATGCTACTACTTTCTTGGATGAATTTTTCATTTTGTGCTATTACTATTAGAGAACCGTTCCACTTTTTTAATAATATTATGGAGCATATTGATATAAGAGTGACGCTCTAGAGTGGTATTTTGGAGGTACGGGTTTCGAATCTCAGCCACGCCAAGAGCTTTACTGTTTGAGATCCTACGTGGCTTTTACTCAGTTTCGCCTGCTAAATAAAATTGTGGTAATTGTAACTTAAAATATGTACCTATAACGTTTTTCGGAATTTTATGTGCGCTTGCTCTTTATTTACGACTAATATCCTATCTCAGGAGCGCACACGGTGGCGCAGTTGGTTGAGGCACTGCGCTACAAGCCGGGAGGTTGCGGGTTCGATTCCCGATGGTGTCATTGGAATTCTTCATTGACATAATCCTAACGGCAGCATTATGTCGGTGGATTCGACTCAGCCTCTAAGGGAAAGGAGTACCAGGAATATTTCCTGGGGGTTAAAGGCGGCCGGTGCCTAGGGCTGACAACCTTACCACCTTAATGAGCCTCAACCTCCTGGAACCCTCAGGGTCTGTGCAGGGATTGGTTTTATCATATCTTAGTACATGTTCTTTAATCTGTGTAGCTGAACACAGTAACTCACAATTCAGCCAGTTCATACGTGAGAGGTTTTGATTTCTGTTTTTTTAACTGTCGTTTTTGCCCCTAGCCATAACGTGTTCAGAAACTAAACGACTGTTGTGATGATGTTAGACTGATACAGACGCCTAGTCAATATATATTATTTACTCGGTGGTGGCATCAATTCAAAGATACTGTTCTCAGAATTTTCCTCACAAATCGAGACGTACTAAAACGAAATGCAGGTGAAATCCGAAATAGAAAGTGTAGGTACTAAGAATAGTCTGCTTTAATTGTGTTACAAAATTAGAAGCCTGCTAGTAGTGTACAGTCTTAAGAAAATAAAATTAATTCAGTCTTGGAAATTTGAAAAATTGGTAGGGAAGGAATCAGAATACTAAACTAGAACTTCTAGCAATTTAATTGACGTATTGTCAGGCGAAATGTTGGTTATAACTATTAACAACGCAAGCCATTATTCTAATTGAAATTTTAATGGCGACGAATAAATTAATATTTCAGTTATGTAATTAATGTATGATATATTACAATTCACGCATTATAAACTGTTGTTTTGTTATGGTTATTGGTACTTATTGGCCGTTAATTTTGACAATAAAATTAGTTTCTAAAATGTTTGTAACAGTGTCAAACTACGTTTGCCAATGCTGCATTCTAAAATAACGTAAATAATTTCTCTACGGGTGTTCAGTATTTCAATTTTATACACAATACGGAATAACTGTAAAGCTGGAATCAGTCATTAATGTATCTACAGGCGGTATGCAATGCAAGAAGCATTCGAAGATGTTAGGAAGCCTAGTTACAGGCGCAGGAACATTTCGGATAAGACGTTATTAACTTGACTCTTGGGAGAAGCCCAGTGTCACTTTGACGCATAATGTAACTGCGTATCACCATTTTCTTTCTCCGCCTCCCGCGGGGCCCTAAGGTAGAAAAATTGTTGAATTTGATGACTTTAATCACACTGTAGGACTTCTTTCTTTCTAGCAGCTTTAGAATGATGTATTATTCAAGTGCGGTTTTGGAACGAGAACCAACACTGCGGCTAGACGGATGTGAGCCGAGTGGCTTGTGAATGAGTCACATCGGAATATGTACGTTAGGGGCACAGTAGAGTGCCCTGATTCGTCGTAAGTCTCTAAGGGCATAATCTTGTTTGTGGTCTTACGCTGCTGATCATGTGCCGGTTTCTGACGGTTACTGCTGATTCATACAAGTTCTCATGTTTAAGTGCGTATTTTACTCAAATGGTTGTATTCTCTACAGCGTGTAGGATAATAAGTTTGTTCTGACGTTTTGGAGGAACCTGCTTCATCCATCTTGGGGATGCGTGAATTAGGTTACTAACTAACTAACTAACTGACTAACTAACTAGCTAACTAACTAACTAACTCCCAGCATTTTATGGAACCCGGAAGCTCGTTACCGCATTCGCAAGATTCCGCCACCTGTCTCTATCCTGAGCCAGCTCAATCCAGTCCATGCCCGATCCCACTTCTTGCAGATCCATTTTAATATTATCCTATCATCTACGCCTGGGTCTTCCAAGTGGTCGCCTTCGCTCAGGTCTCCCCATCAAAATCCTGTATGCACCTCTCTTTTCCCCCATACGTGCTACATGCCCGGCTCATCTCATTCTTCTCGATTTTATCGCCCGAATAATATTTGATGATGAGTACAGGTCATTAAGTTCCTTGTTATGTAGTCTTCTCCACTCCCCTGTCGCCTCCTCCCTCTTAGGCCCAAATTAGGTTAATATAAATCATGAAGTGATTCAGAAAATAACTCACTGCAGCATGCACTTTTTCCAAATTCAGTCTTCCTTCAGGAGGATGTAACAATTTCCTCCGAAACGTCAGAACATTCTTATTATTCTGCCCTTTGTAATAATCCAGAAGATACGTCATTTGAACTGCTGGTTCGTTGTACCATGGATACGTCACACATTCTTCTATTCTTCAGGTACAGTCATGTTACTACGTCTTCATGTTTTTTTGACTTTTTAGTTACTTTTGCAAAGCAATTGTTAGAAACGACTGTTAGCTTTTTACATCTGCATATCCGTCTGCCAGTCTGTGTCTACCCACAGGATATTTAGAATTCTACCACACGGATTTTCATGAAATGAATGACGGTAGCTTGTTTGGTGCGGAGCAATTACTTGTATCTCTGTGTGTAGACGCGGTTTGTCTTTGGGGAGAAATTTCTGGCGACTAGAATGTTTGTCCGACAGATTAACACGGCTAACATTTGTTGATTCTTGTGAGTGCTGAGGTAGGAAACACGGGGAAGAACCGGGTGTAGCATATTTTAAAACAGCCTTGTAAAACGTGCTTGTATTCACTGCGTAAAATGACTAAAACTTTAGTCTATCCTCCGAACAGGGAATTAAATTGGAGATGTGTCGAGTGTGGAGCACAAATGGAAATGGCTTTTCTTGCGCAATGATTCTGCAAGCATACAATATCTGTATATATAGTTACTACTTTAGTATTTGAAAATAGAATTAAGTTAAGCATACAAAGCGAATTATAATTTTGTCTGTTGTTTTATATGGGTCTGAAACTTGGTTGCTGACATTGAAAGGAGGCAAGTAGGCTGAAGGTGTTCGAGAATAGGGTGCTGAAGAGGCTATTTGGGCCTAAGAGGGACAAGGTAAGAGGGGAGTGGAAAATACTATATAACGAGAAGCTTTATGATCTCTACTCCTGGCAAAATGTCTTTCGGGTGATCAAATAAAGAAGAATGGGATGGGCGGGCATGTAGCACGTACGGAGGACAGAAGAGGTGCATACAGGGTTTTGGTAGGGTGACGTGAGGGAAAGACATGGACGTAGATGGGAGGATAATATTACAAGAGAGATAATGAAGGTATAAACGACGTATTGATGCGCGTTCGCGTAACTATTGTTGCCCTGAGAAAGCAATAAGTATTACATACTGTGCGTGTGTGTGTGTGTGTGTGTGTGTGTGTGTGTGTGTGTGTGTGTGTGTGTGTGTGTGTGTGTGTGTGTGTGTGTCTGTAGTCTTAGTAATGCAGCATGCAAAGCGCATGCGCCCTGTTACATTGTCATCTGTGTCCTGTCTGGCCCTACAGTATTTTTCCACATTTTCTTATAAATGGCAGATGTTCGTAAAACACTTATTGAACATAAAATGTGTGTTTTGATTTTCTCTACAGCTTTGTCTGAAACATTTCTTATTCCAAGAAGAATCCAGCGAGATACTGTCATAAATGTACATAGGTCTTCATGTAAACTACCCGTTATTCCCGTCAGATGTTATTGAAACTTTAATTTTCTCCACATATTTTCGAAAAATACTCAAACGTCAAACTTAATGAAAATTCGTCCAGTGGGAGCCAAGTTGTACCTTGCGGACGGACAGATATAACGAATTTAATAGTAGCTTTTCGCAGGATTCATGGACTGGATTTATCTGGCTGAGGATTGGGACATACGGCGGGATCTTGTGAATGCGGTAATGAACTCTTGCGTTCCATAAAATGGAGGGAAATTCTTGAATATCTGAGGACATTGTAGCTTCTCAGGAAGTACTCCGCTCCATAGGAGTTAGGTAGTTAATTAGTCAGTTAGTTAGTTAGTTATACAGACTTTTGTAGGTGTTACTTATGGTGAAATAAAAAGGCAGTAAATACCTGAAGAACATATCATATTGAGTGTGAGTATGAGTGGGTCGAGCCCTTTTAAGGGTCCCGTTGCACGTAGGCCTTCACAGGCCCTTTGTGCCCCCTCATTAGATCCAAGTCACAAGAGCCCTGTCCTCCTGAAGAAGTTCCAGATGGCCCTTAGACTCAGATCTCTCACATTTTCAGGGTCCAAGAGAAAGGACCCCAGACAGATATGTCTGAGTGTTGCCAAGGCTTCACACTCACACAGTACATGGGCTGAGGTTTCCTCTACAGCCCCACATTTCCTACACAAGGGACTATCTACCAGCCCCATTATGTGGAGATGTTTTCTCAGGGTGTTATGCCCAGTAAGGAGGCCAATAACAACCCTGGATTGCGCTCTATTAAAGGACATTAGCGCGGTCCTGGCCGCAGTATTAGGGCCCGAGAAATAAATACGTGAAGAACATATATGAGTGTATATATATATATTCATATTCATAAATGTGGTTGGGAAACTTTTTCGGTTTCGCTTGACATTTGAACACGTGAATATTACAGTTTATTCAGGTGTTTAAGGTAAAGAAGAAGCAATACTCTTATTTGGTTGATAGAGTTTTAAGCAGAAGCACGGCAGCATTTTGCCGGTCTATTTAATCACATTAATCAGAATTCGACAGATGGTTTGGAGATGAAATACGTGATAGGAGATACAGAGGGATATATTGACATACAGACGTGTGATCGGTACGAGTGTCCTGACATTTGAACAGGCAGTCAGTCAAACATGTTGAGTTCATAGGAGGTTCGTTGCATTAAACATAAGCATACAAAACTATCAATCACAGTATGTTTCTACGATATCCATAAACACTGTAACTTGATATATATATACAGTAATTCTTAAAACCGAAATTAGTGAAACTGAAAACATTCAATGCGGTAAACATAAGAACATGATATCTAGGAATGTAGATTTGTCATAATCACTGTAAATGAGAATTATATTGGCATCCATTGGTCATGCTTTCTAACGTACGAACCTATCCCAGAGAAAATGATAGAAGCACTAGAAGTATTAACCCTTTAAAGACGAAACGTATGCCGTGAAGGCATAAGGAGGTTTAGACGTATAATTCCACTTATCTTTATCCTCGGCGCTAAATGGAAAAAAGTGGCCAATATGAAGTCCCGGATGCTTTACTCCCAGGAAAGAACCCGACTGCCTATTTAACCCTTTAAAGACGAAGCGTATCTGTTTTATACAAGGACTCAGTGCGTACCGCGCTGTAAACACTCTCCACTTCGGTTATAAAAACCGGTCTCTTAATGTTTTATATGGCAAAAGTTGCTGGTTGTTCTGAGATCCGTACAAAACACATAAACACAATGTGGGCACCACGTAGAATTTTTTAATGTTAAACCTGGTCGTATGTAAAGTTACCGCTAGGCTTTAAAACGTTATGATATTTGACATACGTAGATTCTGAATTACTATTTAAATAACAGATTATCTCAGACATGTGTTAGGATCTTTGGGTGATAAAATAATCACAAGTTGTATACATATAGAGAACAATACAACCAGTTAATTTTAAGAAATGCAAGCATGTTCCGAATGGAATAAGTAACCACGATCTAAACGAAAGACACCACAGACATAGGTGTATCTGGAACTGTAATTTAATTGTAATTTAGAAAGTAGTTAATATAAAGGATGCTGTTTGGGAAAATAGTGCTGAGTAAAAGCATTTTAAATTAAGAGGTGAGAAACGATGGAAGAATTTTTTGAGTAGCTCGTACTGTTGGCGTCTCACACAAAACTGTGCTGCGTGGAGTTAATTGTTGATTGGTGGTTGGATAGAAAGTAACAGAAGGCGATAGAAATTTTCTGAAAAATCTTAATAGGTTTTCCTCTTCATCAGACAATATCTGAATGATCAGATCAAGGCAGATGACTCGCAAGGGGCTTACAGTACAAGTGGAAGAGGTCAGAAATGCCTACACACTTTCGTCAGAAAACCCAAAGGAAGAGACCTCTTGGAAGACCTTGACGTAGATGATGGTAATATTGAAAGGAAACTTTAAGAAATAAAAGTCAGAAAGCAGGATTCGTATGGTTTATGACGAGAACTTTTGATTGGCTCTTTAAACAAAGTGGCGAACATCAGTGTTCCACGGAAAGCGGGGAAAATATTGAATGGCTGATTGAATCTTAGGTTTTCAAGAAAAAAATTTTCGATAGAGTTAATTAGTTATGGGATTAAGACTTTATATATTATTCATTTTAATTAAGAATCACATAGAACTGGCGGAAAGCTATTTATTCGTCTTTAGTTCTGTTTGTCATAACCTTTCCATGTTATTAGTAACGTAAATACAGATATGTGTTTATAATTGGCTCACACATTATGGAACGTTTGGTTGGTATCGTATTATTTTGTAACAGCTCTGCGAATACCAACATCTTCATTAAATTTCTGAGTTAACTCCAACAAATAGCGGAAACTACCACCCAAATTGGTTGAGACACTGCGTTACAAACCGGCAGGTCGCGGGTTCGATTCCCCGATGGTGTCAGTGGATTTTTCATTGACATAATTCTGTCGGTCGCACTATGGCCCTGGGGTCGACTCAGCCTCTAACAGAAATGAGTACCAGGAATATTTCCTGGGGGGGGTAAAGGCGGCCGGTGCGTTGGGCTGACAACCTTACCACCTTCATGTGCCGATTGTCTAGAAATCTGGGATCCTCAACCTCCTGGAATCCTCTGGGCCTGTCCAGGTCTGTAATGGGACTGCTTTACTTTTACCACCCCAATTGTAGGTAATATGCGAACTCTGTTCTCATACTTTCTAACGATTCAGCCATTCATTACTGAAAAACTATGCATTCACATCAATGGCTGTTTATTTTACATTATATTTATATATATCCTTTTATATATATATTTTATATATATTTATATATTTTATATATATATTTATATATATCCTTTATCAGGATCCTTTTCGTACTTTCGACGGTCCAATTTGTGATCCGAGTAGCTGTTGGTTTCTTTCCGTTTCTTCTATTCGTGCTTCCTTGATGGCGATTGTCGGCTTTCCTATTGCCATGAATATTTCGTAGCGTTGACTATTAATCTTTATGTTAATCTGAATGGCTCGATGCCGCCCACTTTAATAAAAAAAAACCAAATGTCTTGAAAAATCTTTTGGAGTTCTGTAGTATAATTCAGCGTCAAATGAAACCTAATGCATCGGAATTCACATTACAAATTCTCCCGAGCTATCTGCTTTAATGGAAGCTTCTTGGTCCAAGTTGATATTGTAGTGCTTATTGCTATATCACATGGTTTTCGTTGAACAGAGGGTTAAAGCTAAACTTACGGTAAAATGACATAAAAACACTCCATATAATCTGTAGAATAATTAACAAATTTTGTGAAACGTAATATTTACCAACTACGTCTTAATTTTTCACCTGTAAATGACACCTTACAATATCATTGAAGAAAGAAATTTGTCCGCGTAATGTATAAAAATTCGGGTCCTGTTTTACAGTACATGCACTGCGTCTCCGTCGGAAAGACCGATCAGTTAAGGCTGTTTAAGGAAACACTCGGTATTTATTGCGAGATGCATAAAAAAAGAAACAAAGGCGACCACTGCGTGGGTATATTGCAAATGCCCGTGGTAGGGATAATATGAACTCTGCTATGAAGGGTTAACCGTTTGTGTGCCCAGTACGTATATTCAAACAGTTTCCTTCTTTAGGACACCTATAAGTTCAGAAAGTTCGACAATTCATATAGGCGAATAGTGAGTGCTCAAGGGAATATTTGTGCCTCAGAGAGAAGTATTAACGAGATGTGGGAGGATATTTTTAATGTGCCTAATAAGCTTCGTAAATCTTTCCTTTCATTGAATATTAGTTAGACTTTCAAATCAAAAGCGGCGAGATTGGCGAATAATGAAGTACGCATTGGGAACTGAAAAACTTATGGGCTATTCTAATGGCAAAACCGAAGTGACGAATTGAGAAAAATTAAATGAAGTCTCCTTAACCACCTGAAGATTGGTGTTCTTGTAAACTTTACTTTAAACTTCAGTTCCTACCTCACAGAGATCACAATTCGTCTTTGTGAAGTAGACCAGTCGGTTAATATTGTAGAGGGAAGTAGTTTAGCGTGAGAACTCTGTCAAGCGTATCTAGTTTGAGCGAATTGTGTAGTTTGTTTATGTTACTGCAAATGCTCCTTATATTTACGACTGGCCTTTAAACGGTTAAGCATACATACCGGATAAATAATGCAGTCATCCCCCATTTACATTATTCCGCACTTAAGTGTTCTGCCTGTAGCAGATTGTATTAACCCCTTAAAAACGAATCATGAACTATTTTATTTAAAGACACAGTTCGTACCGCGCAGTAAACACTTTACATCTCGGTTATACAAACCGGTCAGTTTATGTCATGTAGGGAAAAAGTCGCAGTTTGTTCTGAGATCCATACAAAACATATAAATTTAGTGTGGGCAGAATGTACAATTTTTGAAAGTTAAACCTGTTGTTACATCAAGTAGCCAGTAGGCTTTAAGAGGTTAAGGGAAGTGCGCAAATTCGTACGTACGATACTGAAGATGTCTACGAGATGTCGAACTCCCGTGATCATGAGCTCACGCTGGACGGTCTGCTTGAAATTTGTAAGCAAAGCGGCAGAGCAGAAGCTGAGGAAACTGACGCTGAGCCTAAATAGACGACCGTGACGGGTTTAAAGTTGACTGGGCGATTTCGACTCACTGAAGCTGGCATGAAGGTGTTTGTGGTCATTGACTTGGAGAAGCAGCGGTCAGCGGCAGCTGGACAGGGGGGTTCTGAGGATGCTTGCTTGCTATGAGGAGATTTTGAAGGACGCGAGGGCATCTTTGTGTATCCAGAATTCAGTGCCTTATTTCTTTAAGCTATCTTCAGATGCCCATACATCGCCACCTGTATTGCTGGATATTGGAGACGATGATTCGGATGACGTACCTATAGTTTACGAGGAAGTGCCTCGTCATTAAATTGTCACTTTCTTCATTTCATATTTTTTTCTTAAATATGAATATATCTCCTTTGAAGTCACCTTCCTCCTTTAACACTGCGTTTGTGGGAATGTCTCTGTCTTATGTGTTCTCGACTAAGGTTGCCGTTTTCGGAACCACTTTGACGTACTTCGGGAGATAAATGTGTGCGAGTGTATTTGGTCAGGTAGAATAAAAAAACATTAAAAATTATTTTAACCTTTTAAAACCAAGCGGTAACTTTACGTACCACCAGGTTCAACATTAAAAAATTCTACGTGGTGCCCACATTGCGTTTATGTGTTTTGTACGGATCTCAGAACAAACAGCAACTTTTGCCTTATAAAACATTAAGAGACTGGTTTTTATAACCGAAGTGGAGAGTGTTTACAGCGCGGTACGCACTGAGTCCTTATATAAAACAGATACGCTTCGTCTTTAAAGGGTTAATTTTTTATATGACTACACAATAGACACCTAGGCTAATATTTGATGGAAACGTTTCTAACGATAATGCGAATAAACAGGAGCGGCTAAATCTTGAGGTAATCTCGCTTATAATCGAATAACTTCTGTCTTTTTCAAAGCAAGTCGAGTAGGATGCGTTACAAATCGTCGCAGTCCTTCCCTCTTCTACCTACCTACTCACAGCAGGTGTCGAGGGTGTTTTATTTTCACTTGAGCACACTCAGACACACACCACAGTCGATAGGACTCCTCTGGACGAGGGATCGGCCCTTCGCAGAGACCTCTACCTGACAACACAAACACTCACAAGAGACAAACATCCATGCCCCCGGTGGGATTCGAACCCACGATCCCAGTAAGTGCTCGGCCGCAGACCTACGCCTTAGACCGCGCGGCCACTGGGATCGGCTGCTTACTAATTCGGAGTAATTTCTTCATTTTGCTGAAGTTACGTAACCTATCATTTTAGAAAGAACAATATTGAGTTCTTGGAGTCCAATGTGTAGCCGCGTCTCTGTAATTGTCTCTTTTTTCCTTCACCCCTCTTCTCTGCTTCTCACTGTGTGTAATGGCGAACTAGAAGCGCTGGGTGTTATCTATAGTCCCGAGGCATTCCAGGCAAGATAAGCCAACTTTGTTTTCCTGAACGAGGACGCCGAAGCTGCGCTATTGAGCCACTACCAACATCAACTGTGGGGATGAATGGCTGGTTGCTGCTTGAGGCTTGGAAGCATTATCGTGCTTAAGAATATTCCCCTGCGTTCTTACCCTGGAGCAGTTCCTATTAATGACGGACGAAGTTTTGGCCAACTTCCTTCTCTTGTTCTAAGTAATTTCGGTACAAACGCTTTCATGGTTTCTGTTCAGTTATTTTCGAAATTTTATATTTTATATTTGTGGCACAGAAGAATGTTTTGAAAAAACTGAAAATTTCAAACATTTCTCCCAGGCTCAACGCTTTTTGTCTTTGCTGCTGCATGGAGACAGTCCATTTGGTACACCCAGACTCATACCCGATGGATATCCCTACAAGCGGGACACGCGGTGGCGCAGTGAGTTGAGACACTGCGTTACCAACCGGAAGGTAATTAACGCAACCCTTCCGGCCGCACTATGGCCCTGGGATCGACTCAGCCCCTAACAGAAATGAGTATCAGGAATATTTCCTGGGGGGTAAATGCGGCCGGTGTGTATGGCTGACAACCTACCACCTTCATGTGCAGATTGTCTAGAAACTTTGGGAGCCTCAACCTCCTGGAACCGTCTGGGCCTGTCCAGGCCTGTAATGTGATCGCCTTACTTTTACCCCTAACAGCACGACCGCAACTTGAAGCTGTAACTCATCTGCATGTACCACCAAGGTATAAAATATTTGAATTCAGTCTAAACTCACCCTTGCTTCATCGTTGTGTGGTGTTTAGTTAGGCAGGGGTGCAATCTTACTTTTCCTTAACATCGAAAATTAAGTTATAAAGTTGGTTACTTATTTGCTGTTCTAATACCCAATACTACTTTTTCCGTTTAACTTGCTAAAAGCACCAACAATACCAGTCATTCGGCTTTTGTTTCCGTTTATGTGAGGAATATTTTAAAGCTTCTAAGTACAGCATATTAGAATATATCTTGAGAAGTAAGGTTGAAGGCAGAAGCCGAGATTGGTGTAACTCGAGACGTTGTGGAGTTATTAAGATGATTTTCCGGTTAACGTTATAATAAGTCAATGGATTTCGTAACAGCTCGGACTTTCTTTTCTATTTATTCACTATTGTAGAAAACCAACTAAATGCATTTTTTCAATAACTTCCACTTATTCATTCACTTCATCCTACATGTTTCGGCACCCCATGGTGCCGTCTTCAGGGAGTACGCTGTTTACTGCTGGGTCGTTGGCGTGGTCTTGAGCCTGTCTTGCCGCCACACATAAAACAGCGGCAGAGGTAGTGTTGGTGTTTGCTGAGGCCGGTTTCCCATTATGCTCTGAACTTCACTCTGTGTGTTGCGTGATGGAAATGTGCCCCGTCCAAGCCATTCAGATAACTTCATATTCGTTTGATGCATGCAGTTGTGTATATTTGATACAAATTAATAACATGAATTCCAGTTTCACAGCTATTATGTTATTAAGTATAATATAAATTTATCTTTATCAGCTGATGTAAACTTGTAATACGATTTAATGTAATTTTAATTTAATTTTATTTTATTTTGTGACTTTTTAATCTCTGATATATATAGCTACTTGTTAAATTCCTTTAACTTATTACTGTAATCATATTTGTGAAAAGCCAGGTAAGTGAGTCACGTGACTGCAGAATACGGATGAAACTATTATTGTAATATTTTTACTCAGAAAAATTATAACGTGGTCTTACTCAGTATGTTTGGAAAAAGACATCTGACTAACTTGGTAATGACTGACTATAGCTGAAACATGTAGTTATAGTTCACATTACTTAGTAAAGACAGCTTGATATTTTCTTATTAAAACAATAGCCGTGACTGCCTAATTTAAATTTACTTATTTGCAGTTTATGTATTACGATTGATCTAAACAGTTATTGATGTCTATGCCTAAAATAAGCACTCATTTCTTCAGACTTTGAGTAGGTACTTAAGGTTACGTGAATTAGAATAAACAGTTAGGGATGCACCTGGAACTGAATGAGAATAAGGGTACTGATCAGATACAGAAACAAAGGGTAAATAAGAGATAGAAAGTACCGCATGAAACAAGAGAAACGACTCTGTAGCCTACGGATGTAGACTTAAACAGTAACAACCAACGTAGGCTATGCCTTATATTCCAGCAAGAGCGAACAGGACAGAAACAGAAAAAGTAAGACGAAGTACTTTGTCCATGATGTTAAGCATCCTGATGCCCGGTTCGAAGGGGAAACTTTTTTTTTCTTGTTTTTAAAAAGATTTTGCTGTCTTTGTGTAGTACTAACTGTAAGTTTATTCTGAAAGTTCTATCGAGCTTTTTAAGTCTTATGTATAATGGATTTGTTAGAGTGTGCAATGAGGTGAATGGGTGGAATTGTGAATGGTTGGATGGGTGCCTTTTCCGCGAATGTAAGTTTGAGTTAATAAAATTCCTATTTTGCTGCAGGTAAAACTTTGAATTTGAAAATTTCAAAAAGAAGTTTGTAGAACTGAACCGGAGATCTTACTTGATTTGTACGAGGGATATAAATCAGAATCAAGGTTACTTTGTCATGGAAACATAATTTAGTAGATCTGTTTAATTTTCCGTGAAGTTTTGTATAACCATTTCTGTATATTTTTATGTGCCCTACATAATGAGAGAGATTAATATTCTGTTATAACATCTCAGTAAAACAGATATACAAATCTGTTATTCAGGAGGCACCCGCTTTAAATCTCGAAAAGTCCCAACTATTTTGACCGAAGAATTTCTTAGCCATTAAATAGAAAATGGCATTTCATTGTTGGATACGTTTCGAATTTTAACTTCGTAGGAAGTAACAATTTTTTACTAAGAGAAGGTGACTATAATGTAACATGAAGAGCAACATAAGCCGCTTGAGCTAATAGGCCAGTGTCGAACTGTAAACAAAACACGAAAATGACAAATAAGTTGACAGAAAAATGTAGATTTATAAATTATTGAAGTTTGGTTTCTATTTAGTTGCACAGAACCGACATTTTAAAAGATTCAAGAGCGAAAATGAATGAGATACATGAATGGACCTTTTCTTTCCGTAAATGGAAGAATGGATAATTACAGAAAATATGTTTTTCTCGAATGTATTGGGCAGTGACAGAAAATCAAACAATCCGCAATTCGTTGCAAACGGAAGAATCAGGTAGAGCAGACATAAATACGAAGAAGGAGCAAGCCCAGCATTAACCGTGGAGGACACACGGAGAAGAAAAAAGATTAGTATATGATATTTCAGATTTTCACCACGCAGGGACTGAAGAACCATGTCAGGCGGTGTGATACACCACACGCCCGACATGACATGCTTCACACGCTCTATCAGGAGGAGGAGATCCCTTGTGTCATTCAAGATCATGACAGACGTTTGTATGCATGCTCCATACACAGTGTAACAGCTGGAAACTTCTACACGGAACGGCGGACTTCAAAGTTTTGAATTTACAACATTGTAATTTTATGATTACAAACTTGTATAGCTTATATTCTAATAATTTTAATAACGGAGATACAATATAAAGATTAGTTTTTGGCCTTGTTACTCGTTTTTTTCTGAATAACTCCCTGACCATGGCACCACGGTGCCAACATATGTAGGAGTTGTATAATTGCTTCTGAATGTATTTTGTTGAGTGCTTACGTTACGAACAACATAAATTCTACTGGTGTATAAAAATTGTTGCCGATTCCAGTGGCCGCGCGATCTATGGCGTGGGTCTGCGGCAGTTCGCTTGTTGGGATTGCGGGTTCGAATCCCGCTGGGAGCATGGGTGTCTGTCACTTTTGAGTGTTGTGTGTTGTCTGGTAGAGGTCTCTGCGTCCGGCTGATCACTCGTCCAGAGGAGTCCTACCGAGTGTGGTGTGTGTAACTGAGTGTGATCTTGAAGCCGTGGCCCACTAAGGGGTGTTTGCGCCACTGGGAAAAAATGTTGAATTTCTGAACGCTAATTCTAGTTATTTAGATGTTATAATTAACCGTTTAAAGACGAAGCGTATCTGTTTTATATAAGGACTCAGTGCGTACCGCGCTGTAAACGCAATGTGGGCACCACGTAGAATTTTTTAATGTTAAACCTGGTCGTATGTAAAGTTACCGCTAGGCTTTAAAAGGTTAAATATAGTAGTAACCTGCGTAAGATTACCTTATAATATCATCATTACGTATCGTTTTTATATTGTGTGTTTTATTTTTATCTTCTATTTGTTTTTATGAAATGTATTTCATTTTTACCCGTTGTGTTATTTTTAGTGGCGTCTGTAAAGGTATTCATATAGCTAGATATATCGATATATTCTGGAACGCACGAGCCTGACTTTTTTATTAATTCAAGTATAATTACTTCACCCGCAATGTTCTGCAGGGTTCTGACACTGCAGCATGACACTTGAATTCGTAGAAATTTGGGCTTTTTCCATCGTACATTTCGGGGACAGAATCCCTCCCCGTCTTCCGGCTTGCCTTTTCCAAAGCATGGTAATTATTTACCCTGTAATTAAACCCTCATTAACGTCAAATTAGTAAATACGTGTACAATAATATTACGCTTTTTCTTATATTATTTCTTTTTTTTATCTCCCTTCTGCATATTTTCATTTGTGACTTGTTATTTAGCGTATTTGTTCCTGTTCTGTCTGTCCGCGAAATGGATCTCATAGATGTTATGCCAGCACATTAATAATAATTAAATTACTACTACTACTACTACAAAGAAGCTTGTGAATATGCACCAAATAGGATGATGATTCAGTTCAATTTAATTCAATTCAATGGCAGTTATTAAGGTGCAGGCTTAACAGCACAAGTGCCAATTACAAAGCCAGCATAAGAACACAAATACAACGCAAAACAGTACAAATACACCAAAACAAAACACTAAACAGACAAAACAAAACCAATATCGCAGAAAGTAAGTAACATAAGAGTACTGGGGCAAAGCCCCTATAAAGTGGAAAGACACAGATCAATTAATGTAAAAATGTGACAGATTAACGCAGAATCTGCTTTAGTAGTAACAAATCATTAGTTAAAACAGAACTACATTGAATATACAGCTATCCCTGATAACAATTACAATTACAGTTGATGATGATGATGATGATGATGATAATAATAATAATGGCTTTATATCTAGTGGTCTTCTGGGTATCGGCTGTGTGTATTCTGGCAGGAGGTTACCGAAATTTCGGAGGAACTTCCAGCCTGTCTCATCAGTATCTACCCTCCTCTGTGAGAACCTCTTGTGTCTTGAAACTTATTTTGTCTTGCAATAAAATTACATGAAGTGAACACTAGAGGGTTATTAATCAGAGAAAAGTAGGGTTAGCGTATCTGGCGCCTTGCTTCCAATATCTCCCCGGGGCTATTTCTACCAATCTGATCCCCTACTTTTGCATCTACTCGTTTTTGCTCCACCAAAAAAGAAGTATTTGTTCCCGGGGCTCGTTCTATTGATTTGAGCTGGGAACAGCTTACTACGGAGGGTCGCTTAGAGGCAGAAGGAGAGCACTCATAACACAGCCTCTGTGTGATCTACCTTGAGCTGAACAGGCACTGTACACGTAATTAACCACTGTACAATTGTTTCTGTCTATGCCGTGAAGCCATAAGGAGGTTTAGACGTATAATTCCACTTATCTTTATCCTCGGCGCTAAATGGAAAAAAGTGGTCAATATGAAGTCCCGGATGCTTTACTCCCAGGAAAGAACCCGACTGCCTATTTAACCCTTTGAAGACGAAGCGTATCTGTTTTATACAAGGACTCAGTGCGTACCGCGCTGTAAACACTCTGTACTTCGGTTATAAAAACCGGTCTCTTAATGTTTTATATGGCAAAAGTTGCTGTTTGTTCTGAGATCCGTACAAAACACATAAACACAATGTGGGCACCACGTAGAATTTTTTAATGTTAAAACTGGTGGTACGTAAAGTTACCGCTAGGCTTTAAAAGGTGAACTTTTAAAAATAGGATAAGTGTAATTTCTGCGCGTTTGTTCACTGATGGTGATTAAGAAAACTCAGAGAAATCGTTGTAAATGGCATCAGACATCTACTATGGCTTGTCTGCAAGGGAGGTGAGAAAGTTTTCTTTTGAGTACGCAATGGCGTTAAATATAAATATCCTCGAAGGTTGGAGGGATACAAAAATGGCAGGCACAGAATGGTTTGCGAAGTCCTTGAAAAGGCGTGAGACTGATTCACTGCACAAACCTGAGGCAACAAGCATCAGTAGAGCTTAACAAGACTGATGTTAATGCTTTTCTTTTATAAATCTGAAAGAAGTGTTTGGTCATCTGCGGCTTGGTTCGGGCGACATATGGAACATGGACGAAACGGGTATGAAAACGGTGCAGATATATGACAGAGTTACTGCGCGCCGTGGTTGCAAATACATAGAGACACTGATGTCCGCTGAACCTGGAAAATTAGCAGCTTCAACCCTGGACGTTTCAGCGGCAGGAAACACAGTGCCATCATGTTCTGTTTCCCCTAGGGTGAAATTTCGTGCCCATTTCTTGAATGGTATTCCTCCAGAGATTCAAGGTGATGGTAGTCGTCCTGGATGGATGCAGGCGGAATTATTTGTGATGTCTGTGAAACTTTTTTTTCCCCATGTGAAAACTTAAAGAGAACGACCAGTAGTTCTCCTTTGGAGAGTCATGATTCGCATTTGTCAGATGTTGCACTCGATTGCTGTAAGGAAGACGGTGTGACAGTTCTCTCCTTGCAACCTCATTTTAGTCACAAGCTGCAGCCCCTTGACAGGAGTGTCTGTGGGTTACTAAACCTATGTCAGTCGTGCATGTGAATCATGGATCACAAACCACGCAGGAAAAAGGATGACGATTTACGATTGACCTGAAATTATCAACATGTCTCTCAACTTTACAGCTACTCCTGCAAATATCGAGGCTGGATACCAGGCCACTGGAATTATCCAATATCAGAGATATCTTTGTTGATGAGGAGTTTCTGTTCTCCTATGTAAGACAGACCAGCTCCAGCCACAGACACTGCAGCATCGAAGTGCAGCAACGGAAACATTAAACGTGATGGGTCTGCAGGACCAGACCCTTCAAGAATTCATTCTCCCGAAGCAGGTCCTTCCAAAAGGACACATGCCAAAACAAATCCTTCCTCAAGCACGTCCTTGACTCCTGAACTTGTCCGTACTTTTCCTAAAAGCAAAGGCTACTAGAAACAAAAGATGTATAGCAATCCTGACTGATACGCCGGTGAAAGCAGCCTTCCTAGATGCGCAGAAATTGAGGCAAGTGACAAAAGGAAAAAGAACATCAGAAGCGAAGCAAGAGGCGCCTTTTTATAACCCCGAAAGAGAGTCTAAGAAGAAGAGGAAAATAGTGAGGAAAATTCAGACTGCTCAGACGAAAATGGTGGGGAAACATTTTGTTTGGTTTCCATGGACACATGCTGCAATAGTGTAGCGGGAGAAATATGGGTTCAATGCAACCTGTGCCAAATTTTGGCCCATGAAAAATGAACTTCTGTCGTTTCCTGGGGATATATTTGTCCCACCTGCAAGTCGGATGTATCAGATGAAAATTTCTGCAGTTTTGTGGACATTTATATCTGTACCGCTTTTCATTTTCCAATGTAATTTGTAATGTTTGTCCTTAGTTTTGTACGGACTGTAAATCAGTTTCATTATTTGTTAACAGTTAAATATTTTAGCGTCATTCACGCTGCTCTGGAATATTTTTGACAATAATAAATAATCAGGCTCTACTATGTGCCTATCTACCCCATCATATGTGCCAACCCACCCCATATATGGGGCAAGTTGGCACACGTTCAGAGGTTAGAAAAAGTTCATTTTTCTTGTATTAGTTGTTGATATAACTTCTTCAGTATATTTTCTTGCATAGTCTAAGAATGACACGTCCCACCAGTACCATTTTGTTTTTTGTATCATTTGTATGAAAATTGTAAAAAATTAAGAAGTGAAAAGTGTGCCAACTAAACCCGGTCTCCCCTTCTCTTTTTTGTGAACGGTTATTTGAATACTAAGCGTATCTAATTTAAGGGTGTAAGTAAGGAATCAAGCTGGTGTTGAATTGGTGATTTAGTACTTAACGATTATTGAAGGTAATTATTCCTATTGCTAAAAGCTAGTTTCCTTGCTGGTTTTGTATAGTGTTTGGGCTGTTGGCTGGACGTCCGTTGAAGTGTGGTTCGATTCCCGAAAAAGACACAAGCTTTTTCTCTTCTCAAAAGAATGAAGCCCGATGTTTGGCTCACACAGTTTCCTGTTTATTGGGCGCCGGTGGCGGGGGATGGGGGGAGGCGGAGGGTTCTTTCCGAGGACGTATAACTACCAGATCGCCAGGCTGACCACTCACCTAGATGTACTTTCGAAGTTAAGAATGATTAGAGTTATACCATCACTTCCCCATAAGCCTTATGGCGTGCACAAAGACAAATTCCATTTACTTTCATGTAGTTTGTTTAGCAAAGTTCTGGATGAAATCCACTCCTTTTGTCAAGTGAACATTGAGTTTCAGGAGTTAATCCTGTTCTGCCACTCATAGACGGGTACAAAGAATCGGTGCGTTGAGAGAACAGTTCTGGGGGCATTACGTGGACGTAAGAAGAAATTTAACAGTAAGCTGCCTTGTACTGCTTAAGGATTACATTTATAATTTGTGATGTGCGTAAAATATTATTAATTTGGCCAAATCAAGAACGATGGGAAGGACTGGGCTCTAGCATATAGGATGATTAAGTCTCAAAAATTATTCAGGAAGTGTTGAAGGAAATAACTTGTAGATTGTCTAAGACACATGGGAAGATACTATTACAATGGCTATTAAAGTATAAAGTGTGAGGTCATGGAAGTTTACGTAGACCAGCGTAAGAGTCTGTGGCTAGATCCTGCGATCATGTTAATGTAGATGGGTGACTATCAGCTTATGAAGAAAGACCTGTGATCCGTGGGGTTAGTTGTCTAACTCATTTCACTGCGATTATTTTTAAATTCAACTTTTCTTTTAAAGAAATTTGCAAATTAACATTTGCGATAAAAACGGTCTTACTATTTATTTCCTTAGAAAGAGATTTATTCGTTTTGTCAAAAACAAAGGAACTTTGGAAGCTAACGGTTTCCTTCATGTTTCTTTAAAGTTGTCTGGAGTATATTTGTCATGTAAACGTGTCTCGGGCCATTAAACACAGTTTTCTCAAGTGGCACTCCTCACTCATCACTGCTGCAGTAACCACAGCCAACTGTCGGTGTAGACACGAGTATGTACAGTCCACAACACAAAATGACTCAAATGTCAGTGTTATTCATGGTGTTGAAAGTTAATGTTCCGCATCCAGGCTCACTCTTCTTGTGAGTGTGTGTGTGTGTGTGTGTGTGTGTGTGTGTGTGTATTTGTATAGACACTTGCTTTCCATAGATCAAACAGTTTTCCAGAATGAGACCAGGATGTTGAATAAGTCGTAAACGTACACAGTATACTAAATAAACAGGAATTATGCTGGTTGCACAAATATACAAACCGTGAACCGAAAACAAATTTTTACAGGGACAAAATTAGCTACGTTTTCACTCCTTCATAACCTGGAGGTTCCTAGTTCAAAGGGGGGTGTGAACATATGACTGATTACCTGTCATGGTTTTATTCCTTCCCACCATTGAAGGGCTGGTTTGTACCTCAACAGGCAATGGTCTCGTCTCTCCAAGTAGTCTGTACTTTATTATTTATCACTCTATCACTCGATGCGAGTTATTAGAGCTAAGAATAAATAAACAGACAAAAAAATAAATATTCGCCATTGCTGGTCGTACGTAGTACCATTCATCGCTTCCATAACAGAGTCAGATAATGCAGAGTTGATGTGTTGCACCAGTGAGTACATTAATTAGAAACCGGCGATTTTTTAAGGCTGCATATTCCGTGTATTGTTATGAAGAATTATGGTCAATGTATTAGGCCAAGGCTGCCTTCCGTATGTGGAACTATAAATAGTGGCTTGTCTAGTGATAATTGGTTTTTTAAACTTGGCGTTACGTGCTCCCTGAAAACGGTGTTCTGAACGCCGAAACATGTCGGCGTGATGTATGTAATATACACGAAAAATTGTGTGCATTTCTTTGGTCTAGTAAATTGACTATAATGATAGAAACCTGCCTTTTATGTGGAGTTTGCTGCAGCAGACTGAGTTCGAGTCCGTTGCGTTCAGTCTTGCTTATTGTGTGTACTTTTGTACCTTTTCATAGGGTAGCTATTTAGTAACGAGTCATTTCTCTTTCATCTGCAATGTGTCCGTTGTTTTAAGGTATGCATTTGTATTGGATTTACAGTATTTTTTTACCTTTTATGTCTGAAATAATATCCTTAATACAATAATTTTCTGTAATATTTTTAATTAAAATACTTGTATACCTAGACCTAAGTTGTCACTCTGGCCTAAATTGGTTGTATGAAGATATAAGAAGGAACTGAGTAAAATCTCTATGAATTCTTAATCTCTGAACTCTATGCGGGTTAGAGACCAGCTTCACAATCTGACTGTCTTACTCCCAAGGATAGAGGCATGCGGTAAGCATTTGTGATACTCAGCCAATCGGTGCCTCTGCTGGGAAACGAACTCCGGACTTGTATTCAGTAGCCAGTCGCTGACTAAAGCATTCAGGCTCTTTCAAATCTTATGTGGGTATGATACAAGTACTTGTAGCGAATGACAAATACTTGTATCATACAGGCTTTACTTAGATCATTATACAAATACAGTGTAA
The DNA here is from genome assembly GCA_013340265.1 of Coptotermes formosanus. Lineage (NCBI taxonomy): Eukaryota > Metazoa > Arthropoda > Insecta > Blattodea > Rhinotermitidae > Coptotermes > Coptotermes formosanus. The sequence continues at coordinate 3,302,924 of BLKM01000529.1, forward strand.
ATTGCTAGCGTACGGGTATAAGGTCAACAACGTATAAGCAGTGATACAGGGTGTTTAGAAAGAAATCTAAAATATACACGTCCTAAGTCCAGTAATAAGTTATATTTCGTGGATCTAAAAATCTTTATGCTACAATCTAAGTTGTATTTGTAAGCCTGCCACGCCATTCTTGTCCACCACACGCCTACATAACACTGAGAAGATTATGTTGTTCTATCTACAGGCCGCGTGAGCTAAAATATTTATGAAATGAGTTAAATATTCTTGTTTTAACTAATTTTAATCATTTTATTGTTATTCCATTGTTGCGAATAATATTTTACTCATGGATACTGCACACATTAGGTGGGAAGGAAAGGCCTTTACCTAACAGTTCGTTTATGCAATTGGAAGTCAGCTACCTGATGATGTCCGGGAGATAGGCCGAAACACGTCGTAGTGAATGAAATAGAATAAAAGTTAGGCCCTATGTTAGGAAATTGTATTATGCGGAACATCTAATTAATCAGGTTTGTCGAATTATTCTGTGCAGTGTTATTCTGTGCTGTTGTGTTTAGATATATGGACCACCCTGATGGCAAACACGGTGAAGTGCGCGTGAAGAGTAAGTGCACATGAATATTTCATGAGCTTGTTTCTGAAATCGTGCTCTCTGTGTTGACATGATTGGCAAGGCCTCCCGGGGCTGCAAACGCGGCCATGATGATATCAGTCGGATTGTTCCTTCTACATTATGCATGGATATTTTAGAATACAAATGTAGGAGTTTACGGGAAAAGAAAGCCCATGTAGATCTATGTGGAACAGTGATGGTCTGATGTCAATGGCAAGGCGTTCAGACAACCAGATTCGTCGTCTGTTCGTGTTTATCTGTATGTCGTAGAGGAACTTAAAAGCACCGCTCTGTTTCTGTTCTCTCACTGTGTAGTGTGAGGCCATCGAAACCTATAAGTTAGGAATTGTAGAAATTTGTGAATTGTGTCTGTTTTTCAATACGGGCCTCGAAATTGTTCTGTTATACTAGAGGAGGAATGTAGGCTCGCGGTGTTCGATAAAAGGGGCTGAGGACAATTTTTGGGTGTGAGACAGATTAGAAAAAAGGCTGGAGAAAAATGCAGCTTCTCATCAAATAATATATTCAAGTTATCAAACCAAGGCAGATGAGAGAGGAGGAAGATGTAGCACGTATGGTGAAGCAGAGTAATGCATATACTGTTTGGGTGGCTATACGTGAAAGAAGGGGGCCACTTGGAAGATCTAAGCCTACGTGGTTGGATAACCGAAACGGATCTAAAAGAAATGTAATGTGAGGGCTTCGATTGGACTGATAATGGCTTGCAATGGCACATTTAGCAGGCTCTTGTAAATGTTCTTTTTATACACGTGACTCCGATATCTGCAAAACGACAGGAATTCCTTGACTAGCTGTTCGCATATGAAGGACTCTGATTAACCCTTTAAAGACGAAGCATATCTGTTTTATATAAGGACCCAGTTCGTACCGCTCATTAAACACTCTCCTTCTCGGTTGTAAAAACCAATCTGTTAATTTTGTATAGAAAGTAATCGCTGCTTGTTCAGAGATCCGTAGAAAACACATAAACGCAATGTGGGCACCACGTAGAATTTTTTAATGTTAAAGCTGGTGGTGCGTAAAGTTACCGCTAGGCTTTAAAAGGTTAACGTACTCAGATTTCTGTACTTAATTCCCATTATTATACATTCGAGCTATACTGAGTTTAAGTTCACAGGTTTGCACTGATGTCACATTTCTAACTGTTCATGGATAGAATTCCTTTTATGGAATCATTATCGCCATAGATTTAAGGCTGAATGTACGTATATTTCCGTTAGCCTCCCTTCTTTGCTCTATTTTAAAGATTGTGTAAGAAACAGGGCTATACCTATGGTACCAGAAAATTTGCGTTCGAATTCTGACTGAACTTGGCTCTTATGAATCATAATTCTTTACCTGTTCCACATTACCTACCCTGGACTCTTATATCGACGTTATGCACCACACGCAGGGATAAGCTTATGACTCTGAAGGCGTAACCAATACACACGTAAGCGTGCTACATAAAATCGCATCATCTTAATGGCAGCGTTTCCCAGCTACAACTTCTTAGGGTTTCCACGAAAATTCATGGGGTAAATAAGTAACATTTTTGAACACGGTGTAACATTCCGAATGTGGCTCGAAATATTGCGGGAATTTTGCCCGGCAATTGGCAATACTGAAGTAATCTCTGCGCACTTTCAACTCCCCGTTTTGTTTTGTTTAATTTTAGTTTTAGTAGGTTGGTATTCATCGGAATATTATGGATTATCAACTTTATATGATCCATAATCCGTGCATTAATCTATTATATGTACACTGATAGTAACAGCAAAATACACACAAGGCAGTTAGAATAGTTATATACAAAATGACCTCCTACATGTTTCGGCCAAGCATGTGGTCATCCTCGGGTAGGTAAAATACAAAGGATGGAAACAATGAAGGTTAAATTAATGACGTATCAGTACATTGTGTTTTGCCGTACTATTTACGTTGCGACCTACCTTTGCATGCCTCTTGGCTTCGGTACAGTGTGGTTTGGCGTGCTAGCTACAGCCGGACACACTCTGCTGGTTGGTGACTTCCTACGTGCAACTTCTGTGTCTGTCATCCTTTCCAACACTACTACGTTTCTTATTGACAACGACTTATATTCATGGATTTAAATTGTGGTTTTTATGATTGTCATTTTGTAGGTGTGTTTGATTGGTTCTAGTACTTCAGTAATTTAACCTTCATTGTATCCACCCTTTATATTTTACCTCCATGAAGATGGCCACGTGCTTGGCCGAAACATTTAGGAGGTCAATGTGTATATATAGCTGTTTTCATCACACTTGTGTGCGTTTTATTGGTGCTATTATTATATATAATCAGGGATTATTTTAAGGGGTTCTCCTTTGAAAAAATTTGGGAAACAGAGTCTTTAAAGATTTAAATAAGAAATATTATTTAACATGCACGAGTTATACGTTGATATCTTCTGTATGTGTTCTAAGGTCGAATGACTGCGGCCATCATAATGTAAATGTGCAAAATGGTAAGAATTCCGGCCAATTCGCTCTGTGCTGTTGAATTGTTTATAAAAAACAAGGTTTTAAATTGTAATAAAAGAAGGTTTAATGTGCGTTTAATTATATTACAATTCAGACATATCTTCTGTGCCCAGAGCTGTAAATTCAAACAGGAGAAAGCTTCGTTAAATTATAATCCACAAGGGGAGTCTTCGATCATTTTCGTGCGAAATGTGTGGACGGCCGCCTTAATTTAATTTTATCATAAACCGCGAGACTTAAGGTAGCAGAATGTGAGTGTTAGAAGCAAAATATTTGCTTCGTTCTTTTATACGAGTTGCGAAATACCTCTCGCTCCTGTAACTGTTCAGCTACATGCGCGCAACAATGCACGTTAAGTCCTCCTGGCATAACAGTTATTACAGCTTTCTGATCTAAACAACCATTGAAACGTCTGTACACGTTTTAGCAAAATTCGTTTAGCTGTGCATAGGTAATTTCGTGAGTAGACAGACATATGCAAAGAGAAACATGGGAGACGTAGCGGTTATACGGGTAACAGCTTTGTGCTTTATGGAAATGCCAACACGTTCACAGTCCGCTAAATATTTCTGTGTTATAATATTGGGCTATTTTGTAGAGGTTTCATTCTGTCTTAATCATCGTGAGTTTTCTTAATATTCGGATGTAGCTCTGCACCTTCCTTTATTTGTCTTTATTACGTTCCTTCTTTAAAAGGTTAAATTTTCAGTCCATATTTGCACGTGGGTAAAATAACTTACAAATTTTCCTACAAAGAAATCACCTTCGCAAGTAGGTTTCATAGGCCTGTCTGCAAAGAAGAACACTAGCGAAGTGTATACATTTCAAATTTATATTTATTTTGCAGTTGAACTTTTCCGTTCTTGTAGAAAGATTGGATGACAGTTGAGGAATGCATTTGTTATTATAGCATCGTGAAAGCTGAGGGCCGCTTCGACAGGCGCGTACTTAATTTGTAAATTTGCAGATTTTACCTGTTAATGTATTTTAGTATCCGCTATTGCATTCGTTTATAGCTGTGTTACTCTGAATTACATACATGCAAATTGGACCAAGAATTATTTTTACAAGTACATGAATTTCTAATCGTCACAATTAAAAACTTATATTTTTCTAGGAACATCATAACACTGTTGTAGGTGGCAAGATGTAGTGTACATGTAAATTTAATTATGTTGTTTCCTCTCAAAAAAGAAAAAAAAAATATATATTCTCGTTTGTTGGGACGTTAGAGTCTCGAACCTCGCTTTAGCTTATGGACTGGTTAAGCCAGTTATTTTCAGAAAGAATACGAAGATGTAATTTGTTTTTTGTTTCATCGGAAGAAGAAAAGCAACACAAAGAAATAGGAATGTTAAGCTCCGACTGACTGTCCTTAGTCTTCGCTGTAGAAAGGAAAGAAGCCTTTCTTTTGCGGAATTCCAAAAGCAATCATTGTTATCTTATGCGGTGGTGGTGGTGGCAATATTTAATGCCCACCAGAACCTGAGGTAATTGTTTCTGGAGGTGATGGCATCGTTGCTTCTGCTGGTTGAAGTAAGAGCGATTCTGCGTCAGGCAGAAGCAAGATTCCTGGGGGCCTGTAGGAAAGAGTGCAATAAAGCTATATCCAGTATCGGCTATCGAATATCTCACAGTACTTTTGCTTCTCCGCTGTGGTAGTATCCGTATTATTCACGAGATGCTGACTACCAAGAATTTAAAGTGCCTGGAAGTAGTTACCGTAAACCACATTTATCGACGTTATCGGTGTGCGTTACGTTGGTGCTAGTTATGGATTTTCTTTTAAGCCGATATTCTTCGGCGAGCATTAGTCATTCAATTTAGTTCATTTGCGCGTTTCATTTTTCCTGTAAGTTGGTAATTAATATTTTTATTCAAACATTCAATATATATTTTGTGCCTGTAGGCATATTTGTACCCATATACAACATAAAGACTTACGGAGGAGTGGGGTTATACCTCCACTGATTTTCAACTTTGGCACTAGGTGGAGTTGAATGGCCACCTTGACTCTTCGGCTGCTTCAACCCCGGAAAAATAACATACTTTAATTAATATATAAATATGCACTTTAAATTAAACGTACAGTATATTTTAACTTATCCAAACTCAACCAAAAAGTAATATACAGTCGAACGCCGGTTTTAACGACATCGCTTTATACGACATCTCGCCAGTAGCGTCAAATATTTTGTGGCATCACTTAATTCGCCACTGTTGACCATACCATTACACTTCTCGGTTATAACGACACTCGTTTAAAACGACACAAAATGTTCATTCCCTTTTCGTGACGTTGCCACCGGGCTCCACTCTACGTCCTTTGGTTAAGTTATATGTTATTAAAAACTTTAACTTAAAAACTGACTCCGTGCAGTGCACTCAATTTGAGAAGCTGACAGTCGCTAAGTTAGTCGGTATATTATCTGCCTTTTGTGGAATTTTAAGGGTAATTTCCGTATTTACAAGAACCCGCACGACGAAAATTACAAAGCGGTTGAAAATTCGAATCTTTTGGAATATTACTTCTTGATGCTGAGTTAGACATTTCGGAAGACATTGCTGCTTCCATCCTCAGGGTAGTCCAAGACGATTCCTCACGTCTCTCTGCGTAGACTACTTTGGTACGACAACAGTAAGCTCCAGCTAATTATATACCAATCTACACGGCATCTTATCATAGATTTCTTAAATCTTCTTCAGCATCTCTGTGAGAATTTCAAATCTGGCATACAAAAGCGTCACTTCTGTAAACTTTTTGGTCTCGGGTTGTGCTAGCATGGCCAATCCATTAGCCAAGTTAATGCTCGCTACAAGATAAATTACTACGCTGACACTCCGCCAGACAACGAAAAGGGAGATAACGGCGAGAAACTTGGGTATATATTGCACGGTTTTTTTTTCTGTTCTTAGTGTGAATAAAAGGGAAGTAAAAATGCTTTGGAGTTCTTAAGTGTGTAATCACCCCGTAGCATTGTTGTGGCCGTAAGATGCGACAGTTCCTCGTTTTATGTGCCAAATATATACACGTTCTGCAGCAGTGGTCCTGTACTAAAATAATATACGAGTAGCCACCAACGTTACACCATAGCAACAGTAAAGTAGGTTAAAAGTGTCTAGTGCTAAATAAAACACGGCATGCTAGGAAATATATTTGGGCTTATGGCATAAACTTGATTTCTGTATAGTTATTTATCTTCAGTACAGTCTCCTTGCATGTGAATGGCAGTGTATTTTATGAGTATTTGGTATCGTGTATTCGCGTAACGAAGTTTTGTAAGCTCGTACTTGAATGTGATATGGGCCAATTTCAGAGACCTATAATAAATAATGTTACGCTCTCTATGGTCCAAAATCATTACCACTCATAATAACAGAGAAACTATAATTTCACTAACACGTAGGTACTTTGTATGTATTCACAGAATGCCGGATGGTTTTCCATGGTTTGAATCAAATGTAAAGCAGATATTTACATGTTGCCATTGGTGCTGAAAGGAATTTCAGTAGCGTATATGGTTTAATATAATTTCTTCTTTGGTAAATAAGTACTGTAATATCTCTAGAAGCAAAATGAAATAATACAAAAGGAAAATACAAATACCTTACTCATTGAATGACAACATTTATATATGTGAAATATTTTCAAAGAGCAAAATTTGGACAAGCAAAATAATGTAGATTCTCATATTGAGTTCGAAAGGAGTAGTCATGATCAGTAAAAATTTATTTTTGCTTAATTCTTTCATGAACCTCAAATCAACAGTTTTGCAGGGGCGTGAACGTAGAACGTCAAAAATTCACGGACTTTATTTATGGATGGAATATATACAGAGTTCCATTATATGGTAGAAATTACACCGAGATGGGCTAGACACTAGGTTTAAGGTAACCTGTGGATAGACAAAAAGAGATCATCACATACAATACCGAATAGTACGAGGGTGTGATGAATGTATGCTCATTGTTGTAGTCCTAGTCGCGTTTAAAAATATATAAAAAAAACTAATTGTAAATGCTCGTCCGATGGTCTCCAAGTAAAGTAATTTCAAACCTTGCTTATAAATTTATATAACGTACATGAAGTTTAATGTAACTTGTTTAGAGTAGATGTCTGTTATCAAACTTTCTTCACATTTCTCGGCGTGACCAGATTAACTAGGCATATATTCAGACAAAATTAATTAATTTGGATTCCAACCCCTTAAGCCTTGAACCAAGGCTGGCTGGGTACAAAGGTTATGTCAGAAAAATTCAACGTAGACAGAATTTATACTTAGAAAGTAATGTTTAGTCGATTCCAGTGGCCGCGCTGTCTGCAGCCGAGCGGTTGCTGGGATCGTGGGTTCGAATCCCACCGGGGGCATGGATGTTTGTCTCTTGTGCAGTGTTTGTGTTGTCAGGTAGAGGTCTCTGCGACGGGCCGATCCCCCGTCCAGAGGAGTCCTATTGAATGTGGTGTGTGTCTGAGTGTGATCAAGTGAAAAATCAAAACCTCTACACCTACTGTGAACAAGGAGGTAGAAGAGGGAAGGAGTGCGAAACGAAACGAAGTAATGTTTACAAATATAAAGTAATGTAACAATAATCAAACTAATAGATATGTCGAAATAGAAATGGATGTAGTCTGGAAGTATGCTGTATGACCCATACCCGGAACGCTTTGTTTTGGCTCAATTTACTTTGTGTTTCCGACTTGGTTAACAAAGTACTCTGTCAGATCTGAAGCTGGTGTAATAGAAGTTCCAAGCTCTTTACTTTGTGCCACTTATCTTTTATATGCAGGAAATTTAACCTTTCATGCCTGACGGTTTTTGTGGATTTAGAAGGAAAAGAAACACGCTTATGTCTACATTGTAGCGCCAACTGGACACACAAATAACACACCACTAACTCCCAAGGTTGTATTGATTTCGTATTGGAAAAATTCCCTTTGTTCCAACCAACCTAACATCGCATTTTGCTATCAGTTTAACTAATATAAAAAGTGAACGTTTTCCCATTTCCCGTAAACTTTACTGTTTGACAGGAGAGATTTATTGGTGGTCTGGAGCGATACTATGCCTGTCGAATATTTGCTGTTACAGATTGGTAGAAAAGTGTTCTGAACGTGGAACACACATATTCACTTTTAAAGACTTTTTGACTCAGTGCTTCACTACACCACTGCTTTCATCATCAAAGGTACTCGACTCTTCATTTAACAGTTATATTTTTGATAAAAAGAGTCATATCAAAATTTAGGAATATTAAGTGAAATTTAATTTGAATTTGTCTTCTCCAAGCTTGGCAGCAGTCCTTTGTATCCCATCCTTGCAAATGTACGTCGGAACTTTATTTCGGCACGACTGCGGCATTAAAACACGACAGAATATGTTTACGAAATAACATATGGCGTCTAATACATGCCTGTATTCCAAATCTGATATTATTTTCATGCATACGCTGGAAACTAATAATAGTATCACACATATTTTCAAATTGACATTAATAATTTTTCATTTACTTTGGAATGGACGATACAAGTAAATGTAATTTGTCCTGGCAATTTCTGCGAGAACTGGGTGACAGAAAAAGAGAAGAAGGGGAATGAGAGGGAATGCAGGCAGAACATAAACCACCCCTCTTCATATCCCCGTTACGGCAGTTTGCAACTCTATATTTATGGCTGTTTTTTGCTGTTTTGACTTTCATCTCCTATATTCAACTGCGAGTAGGACGAGGTTTATTTATTGGTCTATCGACGGTTCCTGTTACATTCTCTACAGTTCTAAAACCTCCTGCAATATTCCCCCTGATGTTCTGCTTAACTGCCTAATCTCAAGTAGCGTAATGATTTTCACCAGGTGAAATGCTACGTATTATGTTTTACAGGTGGTAACATGACGCTCTTGATATACTTTCCCTGTATATATGACACAAAATAAAGGAGGAGATATTTGTATATTACGATACAAAAAAGTTTATTCAGTTATGCTTTGTGGACTTTTATTCCTCAGGGTTTCAGTCGTTTACAGTGAGCAGGTCCGTAAGGTAACGGTATGTAAAGTGATATAAATTCACGTGCACGTGCTTTAGCAGGGAACTTTCTTAATTCATAGTGTAAAGTACAACTCTTTCGACTAAATAATTTTCATGTTGAACATCACAGTTGGCGTGTGTATACAAGGTACATATTGCAGTTCCTCAGACAGGAAACCAGTCGCGACCAACACTTTTCTTTGCTTTATTAAACATTACTGAGAGACCCGTTTTCGGCTTATATAGCCATCATCAGGCTCCACAAAAACATGAATTAAGAAACTCTATATAACATGAAGGGAAAGGTCTGCCTGTTTGACTAAGTGAAATTATGTTATACAAAATAAAATGTGTTGTATGGAAGTGATTTAAGATCTTAAATTTACTTCCACACCTCAGACTTTACATATCGGTACCGTACAAGAACACTAGATAGGGATTTAGTCTCTATTTCTGTAAACCTAATGTTATTACTACAATATAAACAGTTAAAGAGACCTCAACGGTAAGATTTAAAATGAAATCTTTTAAGGTGCATGCATATTTTTTAAAGGGACAGTAAGCTTAGATTGAGCAGCGAAGTGTAACATCAGTTTTAATGCTTTGCTCCATGTCGACTCCATCCACGGCTTTTCAGTTAACTTCCAACAATTATAAAATACTTACAGTTATCGGAGTTTATTTTTCACTGGCCGGTTTAACATTAACAAAGCGCAGTATTCAATTTACTGGCAGGGTTTGGAATTCTACGACTTTGGTAAACGTGTTGTATATCTTTCTACTAATTTCAAGCTGTACTTTACTCTATTAAAAGTAAACACATATTCGTTATTAAAGATACTTAAGAATGTCCATGGCAAAGAACTAGTTGTTATTTTGTCTGTCTGCCTGTTTTCTGTTTCGAGTTTGGTTCACGCCATATTTAGGCCCAAAGCGAGTTAACAGTTGAGCAAATAATCGCTTGTCTCCATTTAAATGTAGTAGGGGAGACCGGGTTTAGTTGGCTACACGGGTAAGTTGGCACAACGTTAATATCTCGCCTCTCCTTTGTAAGAGCGCAGCACCTGTGGGGCAGTATGAAGGGCTACATCTTTCATTGGAGGGAAGTTAGTTGGCAATGTGCTGACAGCTGTATCGGAAGCAAAATTTCATTGTATGTGTTTTGCACAACGCCGAGTAATTTTACAACAGTTTGGTAAATCCGTATTATTGAGAAGGCTGCTAGGGATTTATCTGAACTAAAAGCGTGTAGTTACGTAGTATATATGTGGCAATATGACTGAGAAATAACAGAGTTCCTTGTGCATTTAATCTCAGAGGAAACTAACCTCAAAACTGAAAGTTCGTGTTGGGTCTAGTTGGCACACTTGCTATGGGGCAAGTTGGCTCACCGTGCCACCTTACTCCGCAGTCAACAGTGCAGTATTCTGTATGCTTCCTATTGCTTTCATAATTTCAATGTTGTTTAAGGAAATATAACTACGCCAAGATCGTGCAGAAGGAAATCTGAAATGGCAAACATTGCCCCAGATACAGTTCTTCGAGCCGTTAGGGCAGCCAGAATAGAAAATAGGTCGATTAGAAGTTAGCAAGAGAATTTGGAATCCCGTTTTTCTCTCCAACGACATATTGCAGCAGAGCGTTTGAAGATATACGGAATTTCACAGAATCAAACCTTTAGTACTGAGTACAAGAAAACTCGTCAGTTGAGTTCACGTGTGTTTCTGCTGTATGGTATAAATGAACAGGGAAATAAATCAAAAGTGCTCCGTAGTTTTATTTTTGATAAATGGGTCGCTACATAAAGTAAAATGTTCTTATATCTTTCACCATATTGCTCATTAACCCTTTAAAGACGAAGCGTATCTGTTTTATATAAGGACTCAGTGCGTACCGCGCTGCAAACACTCTCCACTTCGTTTATAAAAACCAGTCTCTTAATGTTTTATAAGGCAAAAGTTGCTCTTTGTTCTGAGATTCGTACAAAACACATAAACACAATGTGGGCACCACGTAGAAATTTTTAACGTTAAAACTGGTGGTACGTAAAGTTACCGCTAGGCTTTAAAAGGTTAATTTTTAAAAATAGGATAAGTGTAATTTCTGCGCGTTTGTTCACTGATGGTGATTAAGAAAACTCAGAGAAATCGTTGTAAATGGCATCAGACATCTACTATGGCTTGTCTGCAAGGGAGGTGAGAAAGTTTTCTTTTGAGTACGCAATGGCGTTAAATATAAATATCCTCGAAGGTTGGAGGGATACAAAAATGGCAGGCACAGAATGGTTTGCGAAGTCCTTGAAAAGGCGTAAGACTGATTCACTGCACAAACCTGAGGCAACAAGCATCAGTAGAGCTTAACAAGACTGATGTTAATGCTTTTCTTTTATAAATCCGAAAGAAGTGTTTGGTCGTCCGCGGCTTGGTTCGGGCGACATATGGAACATGGACGAAACGGGTATAAAAACGGTGCAGATATATGACAGAGTTACTGCGCGCCGTGGTTGCAAATACATAGAGACACTGATGTCCGCTGAACCTGGAAAATTAGCAACTTCAACCCTGGACGTTTCAGCGGCAGGAAACAGAGTGCCGCCATGTTCTGTTTCCCCTAGGGTGAAATTTCGTGCCCATTTCTTGAATGGTGTTCCTGCAGAGATTCAAGGTGATGGTAGTCGTCCTGGATGGATGCAGGCGGAATTATTTGTGAAGTCTGTGAAACATTTTTTTCCCCATGTGAAAACTTAAAGAGATCGACCAGTAGTTCTCCTTTGGAGAGTCTTTATTCGCATTTGTCAGATGTTGCGCTCGATTGCTGTAAGGAAGATGGTGTGAGAGTTCTCTCCTTCCCTCATTTTAGTCACAAGCTGCAGCCCCTTGACAGGAGTGTCTGTGGGTCACTAAACCTATGTCAGTCGTGCATGTGAATCATGGATCACAAGCCACGCAGGAAAAACGATGACGATTTACGATTGACCTGAAATTATCAACATGTCTCTCAACTTTACAGCTACTCCTGCAAATATCGAGGCTGGAGACCAGGCCACTGGAATTTTTCCCTACAACAGAGATATCTTTGTTGATGAGGAGTTTCTGTTCTCCTATGTAAGACAGACCAGCTCCAGCCACAGACACTGCAGCATCGAGGTGCAGCAACGGAAACATTAAACATGATGGGTCTGCAGGACCAGACCCTTCAAGAACTCATTCTCCCGAAGCAGGTCCTTCCAAAAGAACACATGCCAAAACAAATCAAGCACGTCCTTGACTCCTGAACTTGTCCGTACTTTTCCTAAAAGCAAACGCTAATAGAAACAAAAGATGTATAGCAATCCTGAGTGATACGCCGGTGAAAGCAGCCTTCCTAGATGCACAGAAATTGAGACAAGTGACAAAAGGAAAAAGAACATCAGAAGCGAAGCAAGAGGCGCCTTTTTATAACCCTGAAAGAGATTCTAAGAAGAAGAGGAAAATAGTGAGGAAAATTCAGACTGCTCAGACGAAAATGGTGGGGAAACATTTTGTTTGGTTTCCATGGACACATACTGCAATAGTGTAGCGGGAGAAATATGGGTTCAATGCACCCAGTGCCAAATGTGGGCCCATGAAAAATGAACGTCTGGCGTTTCCTGGGGATATATTTGTCCCAACTGCAATTCGAATGTATCAGATGAAAATTTCTGCAGTTTTGTGGACATTCATATCTGTACCGCTTTTCATTTTCCAATGTAATTTGTAATGTTTGTCCTTAGTTTTGTACGGACTGTAAATCAGTTTCATTATTTGTTAACAGTTAAATATTTTAGCGTCATTCACGCTGCTCTGGAATATTTTTGACAATAATAATAAATCAGGCTCTACTATGTGCCTATCTACCCCATCATATGTGCCAACCTACCCCATATATGGGGCAAGTTGGCACACGTTCAGAGGTTATAAGAAGTTCATTTTTCTTGGATTAGTTGTTGAAATAACTTATTCATTATATTTTCTATTTGTGTGAAAATTGTAAAAAATTAAGAACTGAAAAGTGTACCAATTAAACTCGGTGTCCCCTACCAATGATCAAGCTTACGTTACGGGAAGCTCAACCGAGCACGGGCATTCTTCGAAGCGATATATGTCCCAAAAATAGGGCTAATGCAACTACCGCAAATTGTTTATTGGCTAAGATTTAAGAACCTTGAAATCAAAATGAACTGCCCTCGAGTGCCGCAAGAACGGTCTAATGAAATCGCCGACCGTGAGTTCACTATTTGCTGAGAATAACCGTAACCGTAGTGGGAATCATGCTTGAGTGGCAGATGAGTTATTTCGATCTGCAACTTACCTGTTTCTCGATGCCAGATGTGCAAAGTGTCAGCAGAGGCTTTAGCGTTCTGGTTATTTGTGACGTCTTTACTTTCTCTTAGACGGCTGGGAGGCCTAAAAGTCTGAAAACTTCAGTAGTTTGTCGCAGTTCTTAAAATACTGTAATATTATTTCAAACTGTACATCGTTTGCAGCCGTTTGCATCCTAATGCAATTTGCGAAGCTAAGCCAGTCCTGTTAGTTTTCGTCACACCCTTTTTTACTAGCCAGTTCGTCTCAAACTAGCGATGGGCACAGAGGCCTGTATGCGAGGGTAAATTTTCAGTGGCATGATGCTGACCACTCGCTTCCAACCGAGATTTAGAATAAGTGGAGCTGTACCACTTTACCGCCGCTCCATATGAGTGTGTGGTGTGCACATGGAGACCCTTTACTTTAACTGATATATTTTCTTTAATAGAATGTAACAAAAACATGTGCGTCGATTTACCTGTGTTTAGATACTTCATGCTCAATTTTTTTTTTCAAGCCATAAATTTAAAACCGCATTTCCATGACTTGAGTATTTCAGAAACGCGCCAGCATTTTTGCATTTTACTAGTACGAGCCAGAATTAATTGTCGTGTTGTTTCTACAACTGGTTTACTTGGCAAGTTTTAGTGCACGGGCACACTACTATGTGGGCGACGGAGCGAAACTTTTAGCCTTTTAAACAAGTGACGGGAACGCAACTGCTTTTGTGTTCCCACGACATTGTTGGTTACTTTGACTAGCGTCACCTTCACTGACGGTCGGTTGGAAATGGACAAGACGCCACTGTTTGTACACGTGAATCATTCCCGCAACATTCCAAGTATTTTTAGGGAACTAATGTTTGTCAAATGTACCAGTCGTGAGAACGCGGCTGACGTAAAAGTGTGACATTGAATGGGTGTGAAAAACAGCTTGTTTGGGTTCGTACGTGACTCATTTGGATAAGGTTATCATCCACCACTGGGCCGTTGTCAACACGATAATCAACATCCGAGTAATGTAAAAATGCGACGAACTTACTAATTAGCCGAGACAGTTTGGTTTCTCAAGAAGGACCTAACTACAAGCACTTTTATAATATTGTTATTCTGTGGGCAGCACGAATGGGGGGAAAAGAGAGGTGCATACAGGATTTTGGTGGGGAGACCTGAGGGAAGGCGACTACTTGGGAGACCCAGGCGTAGATGGGAGGATAACATTAAAATGGATCTTCAAGAATTGGGATGGGGGGCATGGACTGGATTGAGCTGGCTCAGGATAGGGACAGGTGGCGGGCTGGTGTGAATGCGGTAATGAACCTCCGGGTTCCATAAAATGCGGGGAATTTCTTGACTAGCTGAGAAACTGTTAGCTTCTCAAGAAAGCCTCTTCTCCATGGAGTTAGTTAGCTGTCTCTAAGAGTTGATAAAGAAACCACACCTGTTTGTCTATGTACAGTTTATACCTCTGTACTGCGTATGATACCTTGCGAGTTAGTTTGTAAATACAAATTTAAAATTCTTCTCTTTGCATAAGGTGAAGGATAAGTTTATTCCTGTGCACGATATGAATTCGTAAGGGGGAATAGATGTGTCGTTCTGCTCATTCGTAGCCTTGGCACCAGATCGAGGTAAATGGTAAGTTGTACTATCCAACCGCTTTAATCCGGCGAAGCCCCCCCCCCCCCCTCCGCCAGTATTCTTTAAATACGAGGTTTGATAGGAAGCAGGGGCGGTCTGGACTTTTGGACAGGAGAAAAATCTCTTGCCCATACAGGAATTTGGAAAAAAGCCTTCAGTCGTTTAGCCCATAGACCAGTTAATATCCCTCCACACTACACGTGGAATTAGACTTCCATATTGTTCAAGATGACTGATGTACCCTTCATATCTCCTGCTGAGTGAACCGTAATGTTGCTAGGCTCGTGTCTCCTGCTTGGAATATACACCAGAAGCAAAAAATTTAATTTAAAAAACTAACCTAACATTAAAAAAGCACTAAATTTTAATTTTATATCCATCAAAAATATTTATTCCAATTATTTCTATTGACGGGATATTTCAGAGTGTGTTATTAAATTAAATGTAGAACATGTCACTTCTCTTCAGTTTTTAATACTCTAACAGTAACTTAGTTTGAAATATTAACATGAAGTGGGGTTGCTGTGATGAAATTTTGCACTTTTGTCAGATTCTTACAGACTACAGCGAAGTGTGTCAGTCCGTGGCCACTGCTTACGGAAACGGTCTCTGTTTAGTAAAGTCACCGAACTTAGGAGATATTTGTGATCATTTCCAGGTCGCTAAACCTGTTCTCCCTTAGTGGCAATGGTATCATCAGCAATGAAATTTATGTACGAACAGCTGGCACCAGCATTTCACGCCTGTACGTTCAGTAGGGTGTTAACACTCTTTACGTGTATTTGACTATGAAATATAACGTCCGGTTAATCCTGCTCATCAGTGTGTCTTTCTTCTTAGGATTCGAGGTTTTAGTTCCACTATTATAGGGACATTTTGTGAAGGTTGAATGAATAATTGACAAACTACCAAATACTTACGGGAAATTATGACAATTTTTCATTTACACTTATTAATTACTTATTAATTGAGTTTAACCTTTTAAAGACTAGCGGTAACTTTACGTACCACCAGGTTTAACATTAAAAAATTCTACGTGGTGCCCACATTGCGTTTATGTGTTTTGTACGGATCTCAGAACAAACAGAAACTTTTGCCTTATAAAACATTAAGAGACTGGTTTCTTTAACCGAAGTGGAGAGTGTTTACAGCGCGGTACGCACTGAGTCCTTAAATAAAACAGATATGCTTCGTCTTTAAAGGGTTAATTAATCGTAATGTAACTCTGTTAGTAGCTAATAATGAGATAAATCAATAATTCATCAATGAATATTGCCCATTACGGTACAATAAAAACATTCCAAACCAGGCTGTTTTCCCACATTTTCAAAAACATTAAGACATATGCACAACACACACTTCTAAAATTCATTAACAGAAGAAAATATTTCCAAATTGAAACAGATAAACTTTTCTCAAATATTTCCCGATAAAGTATTTTGCGAAAGTAACAATAATAATACCAATAGTAACAGGTACATGATGTATAATATAGTCATGTTTAATGGATAATAATATTAAAACGAAAGGTAGAATGAGAGAAGTCGAGTAGCTGGGACAGCTCAGTCGGTATTGTGACTACGCCATGGGCTGGAGAACGGATTAACCCTTTAAAGACGAAGCGTATCTGTTTTAGATAAGGACTCAGTGCGTACCGCGCTGTAAACACTCTCCACTTCGGTTATAAAAACCAGTCTCTTAATGTTTTATAAGGCAAAAGTTGCTGTTTGTTCTGAGATCCGTACAAAACACATAAACGCAATGTGGGCACCACGTAGAATTTTTTAATGTTAAACCTGGCGGTACGTAAACTTACCGCTACGCTTTAAAAGGTTAAGCATGGTTCCAGAGAGGGATAAAAAGTTTCTGTCTCCGGCAAAGTATACAGACAGGCTGTAAAGTCCCCCCAGCCTCCTATTCAATGGGCGTTACTCCCTGAGGTAGAACGACGAGGGCGCGAAACTGACCATTCACCTCCGTCTATTGCCGAGGTTAAGAATGAGTGGAGCTCTGACGCCCCCACCCTTATGCTTTTACAGAGTGCACAGCGACAACGTTTTATAAAAGTAGGTGATTGATTCGTTCTTCGAAATGTGAAAGGTTTTCAAACGGAAGGATAAGGTAGAGGCGTAGAAAGCAGAGGGGCCGCATAATAAGAACGAAAATGAAATAGGAATCTAAAATATTGTTCAAGAAGGAATAACAGAATTGTTTGCGCAAGATAAATGATATATTAAAACTCGTTAAAAAGAACTAGTAACACCAAACGTGCGTGTGTGTACTTTTGTACTTAGAACACAAGATATACGTTACTTTTAAATAAAGCCATAGCTATACAGGAACAATGGACCATAAATTACTTTGTTGCTACTTATTCGGGCATCAGGCGATCTACAGGCTGGTAAAGTATTTTAAAACGAATTGGCAATTAATAATCGGATAAGCTAATATATAACTCGATGCCCTACAGCGAACAAATGCCCGCAGCCGCAATTCTTGAAAATCGAAATTAGACCCGTATGTGGGATAAGCTGATAATACGGATAGGGGTGTAAATTGCAACGTACCGTACATGAATTTTATCCTTACAATGCTAGAGTAGCTTTTTAAAGCAAAAAGAAACATGAGTCTTTTATGAGTACTTTACACTGTGAAACGAAGAGAGTATGACAGTTTGATATATCTGGGACAGTGACTTTCATAATACCTAACTAACAAAATAAGTCCTTGCAGGACGGCCCTTCTTGAGACGCCAACAAATACTCAATTAGTCGAGAAATTCCCCGTATTTTATGGGACCTGAAAGTTCATTACCGCATTTACAAGGGCACGTAACCTGTCTCTATCCTGAGCCAGATCAATACATTCAATTGCCCATCCCAGTTCTCGAAGATCCTTTTCAATATTATCCTCCCATCTACGCCTACTTTTCCAAGAGGTCTCTTTCGCCCAGGTTTCCCCGCTAAAAGTATGCAAGCTCCCCTCTTCCTTATACGTTCTACATGGCCCGCTCATCTCATTCTTCTTGAGTTGATCTCCCGAATGCTGCTTGGTGAGGACTACAGATTATGCAGCTCCTCGTTATGCAGTCTTGTCCACACCACGCCTTTCTAATATCAGTCACAAAAAACTGAATCTCTTAGCCTTTGGGGGAATTTGAAAAAACGTGCCGCAAATAAAGATTTAAAATAAACATTATAAAGTGCTGTGATCCTGCTGAAGTCATATGCCACAAGCTCTTACGCTGCACGTGGCGTCTAGGGATGAAATTTCCCCCAAAAATCTAAAAATAAACAATCTAAATAATGATTAATGAAAATTACATGATATAAATATATGATGTAAAATATAACAAATGACTACACTAACTACGACGAAGACGACAACGACGGCGCCGCCGCCGCCGACGACGATGATGATGATGATGATGATGATGATGACGACGACGACGATGACAAAAACAAACTGATTTGTGTGTGTGTGTGTGTGTGTGTGTGTGAAAATTCTTACAAAACTTTGGAATTTGAAATATAAAACAGTGCGTTCAAAACCCTCTGGAAGTGAGACGTTTGAGGTGCGTGTCACTTTGCTCCGTATAAGCAGAAACTTGTTGGAAGCGTCATCCATATCTCCTTAGCCAATTCGTCCGATTGACGGCCTGGTTGTATCACAAGCAATTTTAATACGCGGGGGTTAGGATTTTACTGTGAAGACAACATGTTCCTCAGAAACATTAGGATTTCTCTACGAAACCAGACGGCGTCACGTCCCGGAAGACGGGAGTTTTAGTAGTCACCGCCACGAGGACCTCATATTTCACAAACACATTTTTGGTTGTAGAAATACATTCACGATAATATTGACTGTTACAGGAGGCTGCAATAAAGAACTGAAATTCTTGCGTGCGCAAGAACGCGCGCGCCCGAACAGGAAGAAACTTGTTTTTTGCTTGTATATTTCAGCCACGGCGTTGTTGAAGTCCTCTGTATCAGGTTTCCGCGCACATTTCTTACACAGGTAACTTTCATCCACAGAGAGAATAATAGTCTCTAATATCCCCATCAGAGGGCAGAGAGCTCTGTCTCTCGTGTTGGTCCTGACATTACTCATATCCCAAGCTATTACTGGTTTCAGTATCTCTCCTAGGACGCTGGTGCTGCAAACATGGTATTGCAGCGCAATAATGAAATGGTTAACGGAATACGAAATTGGAAGTAATAGTCTCCATGCAGCAGAGGCCTTCTTGAGAAGCTAACAGTTTCTCAGCTAGTCAAGAAATTCCCCGCATTTTGTGGAAACCGGAGGTTCATTACCACATTCACAAGAGCCCGCCACCTGTCTCTATTCTGAGCCAGCTAAGTCCAGTCTATGCCCCTATCCCACTTCTTGAAAGTCCATTTTAATATTATCCTCACATCTACGCCTGTGTCTCCCAAATGGTCGCCTTCCTTCAGGTCTCCCTATGAAAATCCTGTATGCACCTCTCTTTTCCCCCATATGTGCTACAAGCCCCGCCCATCTCATTCTTCTCCATTTGATTACCCGAATATTTGGTGATGAGTACAGGTCATTAAGTTCTTCTTTATGTAGTCTTCTCCACTCCCCTGTCACCTCGTCCCTCTTAGGCCTAAATATCCTCCTCATCATCCTAATCTCGAACACCCTCAGTCTTTGTTCCTCCCTCAGTGTGAGAGACCGAGTTTCACACCCATGCAAAACAACAGGTAAAATTATAGTTCTGTATACCCTAATCTTTGTCTTTTTGGATAGCAACCTGGAAGACAAAAGATTCTGCACCGAATGACAGCAAGCATTCCCGGACTTATATCAGCTCTTAAGTTTTTCATGATTGGAGTTTCGATTCGTTAGGGTTGTTCTCATTTGAATATTTCTCCCCTTTCAAAGGATTTATTATCAATCTTTATGCTGTATTGGAAGTGATATTGCAATGTATATGCTTACATTTCTGGGGTACATAGGATATTTGGTGTTAAATACCTGCTCCTTATTTTAACATATATATTCTCACTGAATCCTATAGCTTAATTATTTACATTTTAATAATTATAGTTATTTAAATATAGCATTTACTAGCGAAACCAACGCACTTAGAACCAGTGTACACAAATTCTAAATTAACCTTTTAAAGCCTAGCGGTAACTTTACGTACCACCAGGTTTAACATTCAAAAATTCTACATAGTGCCCACATTGCGTTTATGTGTTTTGTACGGATCTCAGAATAAACAACAACTTTTGCCTTATAAAACACTAAGAGACTGGTTTATATAACCGAAGTGGAGAGTGTTTACAGCGCGGTACGCACTTAGTCCTTATATAAAACAGATACGATTCTTCTTTAAAGTGTTAATGATTGTCCCGAATACAGTGACTGACAACAGTGCTTCTAATATCATACAAGTAGGTTACTTTGTTTGCGTAGAAAAGAAAATAAGATACGTAAATCTTCATTCCTGTTATATGAATATATTTTCAGTTTTTTCGAGGACTGTATTATGTCTTCGTTCTGAAGTTATCAGCCATACGTGAATACGATTCTGTCTCCTAGTCTCTCCCCTCCCCCACGCTCAGAAGTCTAGGCATGATAGATGGTTTCACTCCCTGCGGTTCTCTCTCTTAAAACGTTTAATTATTGTTGAGACTTCTGCTGCGGAACTGGTATTACCTTCGACTGCGTCCTTTGCAGCAAATCGGGGGCTTAATGGGAGTCAATAGGTACGGGTTTTGCGAAATTCCTCTACTGGTTCAGAACTTTTGAAGATTAAAGTTTCGTGGATGTATTGTATGATTGACCTAGTTTTTTTGAAACCTGAGGCGTTCATCTTCGGAGAAGATAAATTACCTTCTGGCTCGAAGACGGATGTAGCCGGCTTCTCCGAAACTTTCGTACTCTCGTATTAATTTACGTGGCGTTACATCCGTTTCTTTGTTGGTCCGATTCCTTGTTTTCTCTTCAAAATATTACTGTACTGTCCTGAAGATGGACGCGGCAGATTTCTCAGAAATTTCGGTACCCATTTAAATTGTACTGTTTTACATCACAGAAAGGTGACGTATTCAAAATTACCGCTGCGAGAAGAATCTCAGATCTTAATTATATATTTTTGACTGATAGGGCCAAATTCATTTTCTGTTAACAGAAAGTTTTCTTAGATTTTGATAATTTTCTTCAGTCAGTCTGAAAAAAAATTGTGTGACATCCAAATTTCTTTCATTGTCTCTTTATTTCCTTCATCCTTCGTCATTTGTTCTAACTCCTTGGCTTTCTTTATTTCTACGATTAAAAATTACGCAACAGCTCCATAAAAAGTCGTGAATACACGGACATAAATTTCTGGTATTGATATTTATGAATAATTTAAGGAAAATAAGTTTCGTACTGTTGTTATCTAACTGTCTGTCCAAAAGTTATTAATGAATTAAAAAACACACAGATCTGACCTGGAACTCATTTGCTGGAAGTACAAATTTTCTGCCGATAACCAGGGCCTAATTAAACACGGTAAAATTTCGTCCGGTCACCGAACTGTATTTATGTTTATAATGTTGATTTGGAAAAGGCATCCGTTTTTTGATTCATTCTAAATGGATGCTGCAAGCGCACTGCGTATCTGTCCGTACGTCTTTATCATAAAAATTCCATTATCGATAGGTCATTATGAACATCGAGTTTTCCGTCTCTTATTGCAGCAGCGATGAAATTGCTTTCATGTGATGATATTTCTGTATGACAACGTTCAAATTCTCTGTTCACGAAAACAGAGCATTAATTTTCATTCGAACTTGTGACGTTCGAACAAGAGTACCGCCAGTGGGATCAGTTCTTTGACGCTGCAAATTATTTTGGAAGGCTTGGGGTAGATATCGGAGAGTGATTGGATGTAAAGAACTCTGTGTTATACTTACGAAGAAATTATAGATATTGAAATATTTATTGAAACATTTAGTATAATTATTAATAGGACTTGCGGGGCCGCGGTGGCGCAGTTGGTTGAGGCACTGCGCTACAAACCGGCAGGTCGCGGGTTCGATTCCCGATGGTGTCAGTCGATTTTTCATTGACATAATCCTGTCGGTCGCACTATGGCCCTGGGGTCGACTCAGCCTCTAATAGAAATGAGTACCAGGAATATTTCCTGGGGGGTAAACGCGGCCGGTGCGTAGGGCTGACAACCTTACCACCTTCATGTGCCGATTGTCTAGAAATCTGGGAGCCTCAACCTCCTGGAACCCTAAGGGCCTGTCCAGGCCTGTAATGGGACTGCTTTTTTTTTATTAATAGGACTTGCATTTATTGATCGAAGCACGTGTCTTTGTTAGGAATGTGTGCACTTCGTGTTCACGTATACGTACCAAGAGACAAGATGAGGTCTGGATTTAATGTTACGGCTTTGTATTCGTGCTCATTAGCGTTCTTGTTAAGAGTCATCCTCTTTGTAAGGCTGTTTATACATATTCAAATTTCAGTCGTACTGCCTTTGTATGATATGCGTGTTTTTACTCACTACCTTGTCTTTCTGAACACCGACAACACGGCTTAAGGGATGAATGCTTTTTATACTTGTACTAGACGGTGGGTTAAAAAAATGTAAAGCAATCGCTGTACGGGCCTGAACAGGCACTGAGGGTTCCAGGATATTGAGGTTCCCAGATTTCAAGACAGTCAGCACATGAACGTGGTAAGGTTGTGAGCCCAACGCACCGGCCGCCTTAACTCCCTCCCCCCGCCCCCCTGGAAACTCATTTGTGTTAGAGGCTGAGTCGACCCCAGGGCCCTAGTGCGGCCGAAAGGATTATGTCGATGAAAAAAGTCAACGACACCATCGGGAATCGAACCCGCGACCTTCCAGCTTGCTAAAAAATATTCACCTGTCTTCGTAAACAGATGTTTGCCCAGGTGGTATGCATAAACCTCATTTTTATTCTTTCGGGGAATGTGCGACGTATTCCCACGTATACCTGTTTAAGAATTTTTTTACAGCATAGATGTCCCTGACAGAAAACATTCCTGCTCCGATATCCTAATAATTTTCCTTTTTCTCAATAATACGGGTATGGCTGAATACTGATACCCATCCTACCGTTTTATTTTATTCCATCTTTCTTCCAGTTCAACTCTCCGAGTCGACAGTTTCTTTAAATACCTTAATTAACTTCGTAATTAACAAATCAATTTACAACGTATTGTCAGTTTACAGGCACGTTCATTCAGTCACGTCAAACATATTTGTCTCATTACTGATTTTTTACATTCCTTAATTTGAGCGGCTTAATTAGTGAAGGCTTTTCAAAGTTGGCAGTGAACAATAAATCTTTTTATATGTAAAAGTAACTGAATTACGTTCCTAATTATACGCTGGAATGTGAAGCTAATGCTTTCAAATATGTCACACTGCAATATTTTTCGAGAAATCAGCCAGAGTGATTAAATCGTTAGATTTACCTTACATGTAAGTTAATGACATTCCAATTCTGTTGCTTGGTTTCACGTTATTCGTAAAACTTGTTGGAAGAAGAGGAAAACTGTTGGAGTATGAAATGAAAATTTAAGGAATGTAATAAGCATTGTGATTAATTATTTTGGGTGATGTATTTGTCCTGTACAAGCTGGAAATTTGCTTACAGTCAATAGGTCTGATTAACCCTTTTAAGACGAAGCGTATCTGTTTTATATAAGGACTCAGTGCGTACCGCGCTGTAAACACTCTCCATTTCGGTTATAAAAACCAATCTCTTAATGTTTTATAAGGCAAAAGTTGCTGTTTGTTCTGAGATCCGTACGAAACACATAAACGCAATGTGGGCACCACGTAGAATTTTTTAGTGTTTAAACCTGGTGGTATGTAAAGTTACCGCTAGGCTTTAAAAAGTTAAAAGGGGGATTGAAGGGAAACATTTGAACGGAAGAGAAAAGAAAAAGCGAATATTGATAAATAGAACGTGACATGGATACAATAAGATTCCGTTAAAAAAATTTAGAGACAAAATATTTTGTTAAAAAGATAATGGAAGTTTTCAGGTAGAGATACGAGTGTAAATAAATTATTTTAAAATATGACTCAGGTATTATGTTTTTTTAAATTGATAGAACCTTACTGCTTGGGACAGGGTCAATGTGGATCTGAGTTTCAGCAGTATTTAAGGTTGGCGTTCAAAATAGTCTTATAAAATTGATTGAGTACTGACCTTTATTTCATTGCCTGCATAATCATCTTCCCAGAGTCAGTGATCAGTAGTATAAGGGGTCGGATGATGGTTGTGAATAATACAGGATGCCAGGAATTGATGGGTTTCTGACAGAAAAGATACAATACGTTTCGAATGATGGCGGTAAATTATCCCTTTAAAGACGAAGCGTATCTGTTTTATATAAGGACTCAGTGCGTACCGCGCTGTGAACACTCTCCACTTCGGTTATAAAAACCAGTCTCTTAATGTTTTATAAGGCAAAAGTTGCTGTATGTTCTGAGATCCGTACAAAACACATAAACGCAATGTGGGCACCACGTAGAATTTTTTAACGTTAAACCTGGTGGTATGTAAAGTTACCGCTAGGCTTTAAAAAGTTAATGGACTTCGAATAAAATCAAACAGTTGTTATAACATGCATATTACAATTATCTAATTTTAAAGGCCTGAATGGTGAACTACCGAAATGTAAGGAAATGTTACATCAGTACGAAATTAACTAAGGAGTATTCGTGTCATAAATCTTACAGCTTCGTGCTTTCAAAAATTCTGTGCCACTTTATGGAATACCATCTTAACAAAAGCTAATCACTGGATTATATCTTGAGGCAGACGTCTGTTTCCCCATCCTCGTGTGCAGCGTCTTTTAAGATCAGTTTTAAGAGTATTTTACACTTAGGCCTCCTTAATCTCACATTTTCCAAACACACTTGTACATATTTGTCATTTACAATATTTGGTGCTACATGCCTGACTGTCACCTATGAGGGGGGTAATAATCGTAACCTATCCCCTTCATGTGATTTTAATCAAAGTAACAAAATATATGCATATAATTGTTTAAATTTATACGTAACCGTTATGTAAATCATAGCAGTTGGGCTTTATTGTATGCAAATATTTACCAACATTTAATTTTCACATTATTAATTACAGCGGCAATAATATGCACGAAGGATTTAAAACTTCTAAACTTCACTTTCATTCAAAATAGTAAAGTTACTTGATTCTACAATAGGCAGTGTTATAAATTGCGTTTGATTTCCATTGGCCAAGTGATACATGGTTTGTTTTACAGTGGTTTTGGATGCCTGTGTTACGATGAACATCTTATCATGAATAGTGAATATCATGTCTTAAGACGGAGAAATATGTATTTTGTAACATATCATACAAAATAATTAACATGCTTAAATTGCGATATGAGAATTTGTACACCTGATGGCCGCACTTTATATAGAATGCTTCAAATAAGAATGTTCCGAAGTAATGTTTTCATTCTTTGGGTGCTGATGAAGCTGTTTGTCTCTAAGAGGAAGGAAGTAGCAGGAGGATGGAGAAAATTATATAGTGAAGAGCTTCATGATACGCAGTTCTCGTCAAATTTTATTATATTGATGAAGTTAAGGAGGATTATGTTGGCTGGGCTCTCAGAATTTTGGTGTGGAATTCACAAGGAAAGAGATCACTTGGAGTACGTGAGCGTAGATAGGAGGATAATATTGAACAGGTTATTAAAGAAATAGAATCAGATTGCTTGGATTGGATTCTCCTGGCTCAGTATAAGGACAAGCAGCAGATATTTACAAAAGCAGTAATGAAATTTGGGTGCCATGAGATGTGAAAAACTTTGTGATTAGTTGCGAAAGAACGTCTGCTTCACACGAAGGACTTACAGTAGAATTTCTTTATGTCTAAAGGATGTAAATAGGTATTTATTTATTTATTTATTTATTTACGTTAAGAACCTGTTGCTTGCCATCCCAGAGGCATGAGACTTGACCTGATTAACTGATGTCCCACGTATTATTGCTTCATCGTCCGTCGTAATCTTTGAAAAATGAAGAGAAAAAGATGTGTTGTTGGAAAAAGTCACACAATCCCAAAAGGGCTGTATTGTGCGTTCTTTGTAGAAATTTTACAAAACTTTATATCCGCCTTTTTGGAAGAAAAATGGATTGTCTCGTAGAGAGACCTTGAACCCTAAGAATCCATGGTCCGTACCATGCACCAAGGTCATATCGAAGCTCCGCATTTGTTCTCTTCTGATCTTATTCAATAACATAATATAATTTTATTTTTCTCTGTTTTTGATCCATTGTAAGCATAAGTAAGAGCGTGTTTCGTATTTTATGTGTTACCACTTAAAAGTATGAATTTCGAATGACATAAGAAATTTGCGTAGTCCTAATTATGTTCTAAATTATTAAAGACGAGATAACAAAAAAAACCGTATGCTAAATGCGTTCACGCTTGCTGGCGAAAATAGAAATTCCATTCTATACGGCGCAGGCGTATTGTAACCAAGTTTTGGGGTAAACTCAAAATCACTAGGGCGTTCAGAGAGGAAACGGAAAATGATTCACTTCGAATTAAATCCAAAAACCAAAGGGCCTAGAGAAATACATCTTCGACACGATGTTGAAAATGAAGTTTTGAATCAATAAATAGGCCCAGATATTTTATGGGAGTGGGTGCTGTAAGATTCACAGAGTTTGAATGAAAAGCTGAACAACTTAATTTCTCTAGAGAAGGAAATAAGCCTTGTCTTGTTAATGTTAAGTTTCATAAATTTTGCGGTGCACGAAACAAGAACAGAATTTATATGAGACTGATGTAGGAAACTGTCACGAGAGGACCCTATTTCTCCAAAACTTCCTGACCTCTACAAAAAGAAGATACGTCTAAAATATGACTACATTACACAATTCACTGAAGAAAATGTCGGAAAGGAGTGATTCAGAAAGTCATCGTTGTTTTACAGCAGAGACTACTAAATAAGGCGAAGAACGCATGAGCTTCTTGTGGTAAAGTAAGTTTGAGGTGGCCAGGATGTTGCAGTCGGTAGGAGCTGGACTGTTCGGGGTTCGAGCTCCGATGGTGGCGAGGTTTTCTGAACCCATGGTCATGAATGACACATTCCAATATCTTGCAAAAAAAACTGCAGCTACCAACTTGGGCACTGTTGCTTTTTATAAACCGGCGATGAAAGCAGTTTTTTCCCCAAAAGGAAGGGACACTTCTTAAGATAAAAAAAAATAAAATATAATTTTATATGTCTGTAACGTACATATCTTAACAAAGTAAAATATAAATTTAAAGACAGGTACAGAATTATCCGAACAGAAAAGCCAGGAACATTATGAAGTCCAGCATATTTTGATTATTTTAGGCGCTTGTTGGCCTTATAAAGTCTTGAGTCACAGGCATGCACTGATGATAGGTAATCTGCGGCCTGGGAAGAAGCAAGAAATTGACGCAAGCAAGGATTACTAAGTAGAACTTGAAACAATGCGGTAAATACCTCTGCATCTTCACATGGATGGACATATTTTTCCCAACAGCTTCCAGGTGAAAGGAATTGTTTTCCTTTTTCATAAATGAAGAAAATATTGTCAATATTTGTAAGCCACTGAAGTTTATGAAGTCTTACGTGTGTTTTGATTAGTATGCCATAAAAACTGTCGTAAATTAATTAAAGTTCTTTTCTGGAAATGTGAATAAAAGAAAGGTTTCCTAAATAAAATTTTAATTCGCTTGGAAAACAAACGCGAATCCTGTACCTTTTAATAAATTGAGTTGTAAGAGCCATATCAGTTGCTTGGGTTACAGGAATCTGCTTCTAAAACAGCGGTGTCAACAGAGGCTTCCTTAACTAGAGAAGACCAGTCGTAGGCAGAAGGAGTACCGTATAATATTAAGTAGCTCCCACTGAGTGCTTCGTAAAAGAAATAAGATAAGATAAATCGGAGTTGCTAATAGAAACATTAATTCCACGACAAAAGGACGGCGGTAACAGTCAGAATGTACAAGATGAAATAGAGCAGAATTAATTGAGCCATCAGTAAAGCTGGAGGACAAAAGGTGAAGTAAGTTTGCATCTGTGCGAGGGTAATTATTTTGAGATAAGCTGAGAGGAGTAATTTCATCCCGCGTCAAATTATCCTAGTAGTGTTATTAATATTAATGATACTATTATGGTTTAATTATTTACCTAACATGTGTTTCAATTTTAAGCTATAAGTCCAATTTTTTTTAATTGTTTTGTTGTGTTGTTTGTGTGTGTTTGTTTGTGTAATTTATGTTGCAGTTATTCTGTGCAAGTTTTGTAATTTGTCATTTTGCTGTTAAGCTAGCACTTTAATAAATCGGAATTTAATTATTAAAAACAACGACAAGAGCGATAAAACAGACGTTACGTTTATTATCAAGCATTTCTGACGACTTATTACACACTTCACAGTAATGAAATTCTTTCCGGTAGGAAAAAAATTTATTCTGCTTACTATGGACAAGATGCAGTAAATAGACTCACGGTGTAGCGGAGTAGGAACGTGGCTGATCACGTACGTTGTCTTATGTGTATGAAATGTGCATTGGAAACTCTATTCGTTTCGTAGTCCTTCCGTCTTCTACCTACTTGTTCACAGCAGGTATAGAGGGTTTTTTTGATTTCATTTACTCACACTGAAACACACACCACAGTCGGAAGGACTCCTCTGGACGAGGGATCGGCCCGTCGCAGAGACCTCTACCTGACAACACAAACACTGTACAAGACACAAACATCTATGCCCCCGGTGGGATTCGAACCTACGATCCCAGCAAGCGCTCGGCCACAGATCTACGCCTTAGATCGCGCGGCCACTGGAATTGGCGTAAACTCTATTGCAAAGTACATATACATGTGTTTATGTGCGTAGATGTATGCATGTATGTATAATTAATTCCCGGGATCAGAGTCCTTCGTAAGAACACAAAAATCAGTCATGCAATTACTAACAAAACCTGCAATACCTCCAAAAGGAAGTGATATTCATATTGGAATTTCATTACCGTATTTACAGGAGTCTGCCTTTGGGCCCTGTCCTGAGCCAGATAATCCCAATATATGTTATCATTCACAATTTTAACAATCATTGCACATACACGATGTCTCTCCAGCGGTCTCCTGTCTTCATGTTTTTCGAATTCCCCTCCTTTTATGTGTGTGTGTGTGTGTGTATGTGTATGTGTGTGTGTGTGTGTTTCTATATGTACTTTGGGGGATAACGGTGAGTTTAAGTGCTCTGGGTGTAGACAGAAGCAGAATGTATAAGCGCCGAGAGATATTTCACATTAACTAGTTATACTGCCGTACATATCTTCTGCACTGCAATTAAGACTGTATATTCGTGAAATATGAAAGTTGTAAAGGGCTTAAGATTATTGGTGTAATGGAGGAGGTCTTAAAGTAGAGGCCTATGAGTTAAAATACTGCATAGAAAGTTGTTTTACAAAATGCACAACCCCCCTCCCCCCCCAACTTTACACTTTAATTGGTTGCTCTTTTCAGCTGTGTGTTTTATTCGTCTCGTTCTTAACGTATTTTACCTTATTTTATCCATCCCTCTAAACATCACTGTATTGTTCCACGCCATTCGATCGCTCGCCTCGCCTCGTCTCTCCAGGTTGAAGGTTCCCTCGTTAATGGAGCCAGAGTGCGTCAATTAGCTCCTTGTAGCTCTTAGCGGCCAGGCGTCCTTTTAGTTGGCTATAAAACTGCAGATTTTTCGTAAGACTTCTGTAGGAACTGAATGCTTGATTCTTAACCCCAATACTAACCGAAATTGAAGGAGAGAATTTATGCATCTCGAACGTACGCTCTCCAGTCCTTTAAAAATTAGTAACAATTTTTTAGAGTATGTAGAATGTAAATTCCTGAAGAAGGTTGAAAAACGGAGAACATATATTGGGAAAAATAAAAGAAAGAAGTTCATTAGAGCACGCACGCACGCACGCACGCACGCGCCTGTGTTGAAAGAAAACTGTATTTTAAGTAGAATGTAATTGATATTTAAATTAATGAAATTTCAATTCAGTTTTCTTCATAAAATTTTCAAGAAGTTTGGAGAAATTTATATGTATAATTTAGAGAAACGACAATCAAAATCAGTGTTAACACTTTCACGATAAACGGCGAATAGGTTGATTTTGTGGACTGAGTGTTATTCTTTAATTTCGGACCATTTTTCCGCGTCTGCTATCTAAATATAAAGCTATCTCTATACAGGCCTGGACAGGCCGTTAGGCTTCCAGGAGGTTGAGGCTGCCAGAATTTCCAAACAGACGGCACGTGAAGGTGGTAAGGTTGTGAACCCTAGGTACCGGCCGCCTTTACCCCGAGGAGATATTCCTGGTACTCATTTCTGTTAGAGTCTGAGTCGACCCCAGGGGCCACAGTGCTGCCGGAAGTCAATGAAGAATGCCAGTGACCCCATCAGAAATCGAAACTGCGACCTTCCGACTTTTAGCACAGTGTCTCAACAAACTACACCACCTGGCACCGCACGCACGTAGTACGCCTTTAACTTAGTCATGTTAGCTGAAAAAATATGGTAGGAAAATGACGTATAATCTAACAATGAGGGACGTTCAGACTCTCTGGGAACGTATTAGTAGGCGTAATGTTACACTTCTTGTTGTTTTCTTTTCAGATTTGTAAGTATGTTACAGAACGCTACTGTTACTATTTACCACCACCACCACCGCCGCCGCCGCCGCCGCCACCACCACCACCACCACCATCACCACCACCACCACCACCACCACACACCCCCCCCTTACAGTACTATTATTTGTTACTTTATTTCTTTGAAGACCGTCTGTATACGAGTATGTCTACCTATTTTTATGTATGTTAATTGCGTTATTTATAATACTAAATTTGCACTCCGTCGAAATATTTTGTTGATTTGGCCTATAAAGAGCTTCTTCCAAACTATGTACGAATAGTCTATTAAACATCTATCGAAATGCAAACTTAATATACCCCGATGTATCACGTCAGTAACACATATTAAATATTATGATTGTATTTGTTTTTTCTTAAAGTAATCAACAAGTAAATAGCACTGAGGAGACAGTAATAGGTATATACAGATGCAACGTAAAAATGCTGCTCGTCTATGGCAGCAGTACGTCACGTTACAACAAATCGCGTCTATGTAGCGCCATATTGGTGTCTCTATTACAATGAAGTAACACGTGATAGCTCATAGTTTGAATTAGATATTATAAATTTATTTTGTACATTTTTCCTAATTACCTGACATTCAAATCGTATGTATACGAATACATTATATTTATCGTCTGTTGTTTTTGGACTGTCTGACTGTGATGAATCTCCTGTTGTCGTGTCCTAAACAGTGAAATGTTTTCGCAAATCTACGTAAGTCTTCAAGTAAAGTCTTTGTTGTTTTTGTTCGAATTTAGTCAAACTGTATTTTGTCCAACACGTTATTAAAGGTGCCCCAGTATGATGTATATTTCTATGTAGTGAAAGCTGAGTTGTTGCATTCGAAAAGGCGGATACAGACATGACGAAGATAATGGTAACATTTATTAATTTATTACAGACGCGCCTAAATATTCATATAAACGGAAATCTGCGTATTTTATAACGTATAGATTTTTATCAAAATATGTTTAGTATACCTCTTGGCAAAGAAACGATCTAGCACCCCGTTAAACCAAGGAAAGAATTATATCTTCTCTTATAAATCGGATTCTTTAATTACAATGTATGACACTATTGTATATGTACACGTGTCCAGTCGTAAAATATCTGCGCTCTAAGACTCGTTTCATTATGTACAATCATGCTTTAACCTTTTAAACCCTAGCGGTAACTTTACATAAGACCAGGTTTAACATTAAAAAATTCTACGTGGTGCCCACATTGCGTTTATGTGTTTTGTACGGATCTCAGAACAAACAGCAACTTTTGCCTTATAGAACATTAAGAGATTGGTTTTTATAACCGAAGTGGAGAGTGTTTACAGCGCGGTACGCACTGAGTCCTTATATAAAACAGATACGCTTCGTCTTTAAAGGGTTAAAATAACACTTTATTGCTACAGTTGTGTGCCCTCTGATAGAGCATCAAATTTTACACACCCACAGGAACTGAGTATTCAGTAATCACGCCGAATGTGATATTGGCTTTACGTACATAATTTCCACAAATCATCTTCATCACTGTGGTGAATGATCCGAGCTTTTGATTGGTTTTGGTCACCAGCGTTTAATTTGGCCACCAGGTACTATTGATGTGGTATTATCTTTGAAGAGGCATGTGTGCATTATGCAAACTGGGCCCCTGAAATGTGATGGTCATGTGTGCATTAGATTCGTAGTACCGAGGTTTTGAAGGCGTCTGTATATGAATACAGCTACTGTGTATGGGAACATACGAATGAAATGTTGTTTAAAATAACCTTAGATTAGCAGTGGTGAATGTGTACTAAATTTTGATCAGAATATCTGAACGGATCAGATTATTTGAAATACACGAATAGGCGCTAATGTTAAAAGGGATGTCCATAGAATTGGATGTGACTGGTTGCGAGACAGAGCAGTGGCGTTCTCCTGTAAACATAGTAATGAATTTTGATTTTATCCTTACAGTTTACAACGCTGTATTTAACAATTTAAATTTTATACATACGCACCAACTATATTGTATGCACAATAATTACCGTGATTTGTAATGCCAGATGAGATCTGAATGGCGAATATCCTATGTTTACATTTGTAATGAGGCCTCATGATGACCGCCTAGGTAGATGAAACATGTAGCCTACTTTAATTTTTAACATAATTTTTAAAATTAGGTAGTTGTGAGGACGGCATTTGACTGTTTGTTTTGTTAATACTATCCATTTTCCTTGCATTAGAGCATTACGTACAAAAGCTCAAAGAAATATACCTATAGTCAATTTGTATTTCATATTTCGTATTATTTTCTGCTGCATCTTTATACTCGTCTGTTGTCCTTGGTTCTCTCTGCTGATGGTTCAGACTTACCGAAACATGTAGGAGAAAGTAATATGCAACATAAACTATGCATCTTAATATTTCTATGGTGAATATATCTTTGTTAGTTCAATAAAAAAATACCAGTAGTAAATATATAGTTGTAATTACAATCCAGAAAAGATGTGTTTTACTAGATAGCACAGGTGTGGCCACTGTCGCAAGAACGACACACACTTGAAACCGACCGCTCAGTCAGTACAAGAGCCAGTGAACAATCGTTTCCGTCTACGCTGTCCCCACTGCAGACTGGGACTACTACCGGTAAGTTCCATCAAAATGAATATTAGGACATACAATCCCGGTGGGGACAGATTTTCCTCACCCTTCTAGAACAGCCCAGCGGTCCACCCAGCTTCCTGCACAATGGGTACCGGGTCCCTTTCCTGAAGGTAAAACGGCTGGGGTATGACCTTAACCACTCACCCCATCTAGTACCGAAGTTAAAGAAAGAGTAGGCCTGTACCTCTTTTCCCCCTCTCGGCCTTTATGGCCTGTGCTAGGGTGAACGTTACCGTCACCTTTTCAGAATCCCCCTTGGCTTTGTGAGTGCTATAATATTAAGATATCTAGGAAGATATCTCGTAGTTAGTGAAAGAGACGGATATCCGTTACGTTTATTGGATGTGTGTAACGGTATGGACAATTAAAATATGCGATATTATGTGTTTAATATTAGAGTACCATTTTGTTTAGGATTGGTGTTATTTTGTGATGTTTTAAACAAGGGTATGCGGAAAGGCTTGAAAATGGCTGTAGTACGTAGCTGAAACATGTCACAGCACTCCTTAGCTTATGTTTTTGATTGCATCGTTATAATCTTGTAAGACATACATTTTCTTTATTGTAAATATATCTGTGTGTTTGGTACTGTTATTTTCTGTTTGATGAGCTATACAAAGTACATTTCATTGGACTTCTATATATAAGAATAGTTAACCTTGGGATCTCACCAAAGGCGAGAAATTTCTCGTGCATCTTAGAGATTCATAGCTTCTCAAGAAAAGCTTCTATTTCAAGCAGTCGGTTACACAGTCAGTTATTATCTCCTATTCCAGTCCTGTAGGCAAGCATGATCAATTAACAGGCTTGCTGTTTGCATACATGCTAAGTTCACCAACTAAAATTTACATCCTCCTTGCAAATGCCAGAATAGAATTCATACCTTCTCACCAGTAATGAGACACTACAATGATATACTACTATATACATACAGGCCTATGCATAACTGCACAAATAAATGATTCAAGACAAGCCCCTTACCTGATAGAGATTTAAAACCAGGAGATTTATTTTCGTGACATATGCGTAAAGAAACTAAACTGACAAAAGATGTGTAAACTGGGATGATCCTGTCTTTCTTAGTCTGATCTCTTCTACCTACCCATTGGACGTGCAGAGGGTCATTTTTGCTCCTGATCACATTCAATGACACACAAACACATACTCGGTAGTACTACACTGGATGACTGATGGGCCCGTCGCAGAGACCTCTACCTTATAACACACTACATTCACAAGAGATACCCATGCCCCTGGCGGGATTCGAACAAGCAGTGTCACCAAACCAGCGGCTCTAGACTTACGCCTTAGGCCGCGCGGCCAGCGGGATCGGCTGAAATGTTCCATGGAAGTTAAATTATTTATTCAACTAAGTAGTAAAGATTAATAATAGTAATTATTATAATAATAACAAACATTAAATTAACATTGTAACTGCTCTACTAAATAGCTAAGATTTTCTCCCCTTTAATAAACCAACGTTAAATTCCCACGAAAATATTCGCTGCATTTTATTTTGAAACTGGCGAGAATTGAGAACGGTGTAGAACAGCCGACTAAGTGAATTAACGTTAAATATCCTGGTTTATTTTTCACAGTGACTTCAGTGTTACTGCACACGCCGAAAACAAACAAGCTCTGTATAACTTGCTTCTTGTTTCAACGTTGTAATGTAAGAAAATATTCCATTGGCGAAAAGAAGAAAACACCGCTGACTTCAACTCAGCATATACTTAATGGAAGCGTTCTTTTGTTTTTACTGTCGAAGGATGCTTCAGATAATTTTTTTAATAGGAGAATTTAAGTAATCTTTGGGAGTGTTTGGAAGACATTGTTTTCGGATATACAAGTTAGGAAACGTACAAATAGCGCAACAATTTGTGCTTAATTATGTCAAAAACTCTAACACTCACGGGAAAGTGTATGAAATATAAAACGCATGTTTGTTTTTCTGAAAAGATCTTGTTATAAACATTTTTCTTTAAGATACATTTTTAACGAGATGTGCTCGACAAACGCCAAGAAACAAGGGGAATTCTTCATGTAAAATATTCAGCGTGTTTTCCCCTCTGTTTCACATCACTTCTTTTCCAGTTTCCAGCGCTTCACCTTGTTTCCATTCTACCTTTACCAGAAGAATAAGTGGGCACAGTTAAATATTGTTATATTTACACATTTAAATATACTGATATCATACATACGTCATTTAAATTAATCTTTGTGCTAATAAAAACAGCTTTTCCCAGCTAAAATGTTTATCGAGATAGTTCCATGTAATATTGGGTGTGAATGTTAAAATATACCATTCTTTCGGAGAATCTTTAGATATCTTGCCAATACAAGTAGGTTAATAAACTTTCCGAAATGTCTGGTGTCGTTACTATTTCCATTGATACTATGTCCCAAAAAAAGGTTATGTCTTCCCACCGAAATATCAAGAATCATTCAAAGTTTGCCCACAGCGCCATTACGATATTAAAGAACTGGAATCTGGATCTTGCTAAACGTGAATTTACTGTTTAAATGTTTCGATTAAGTGTTTACCACATGAAAATTTTAATTTACTGTTAACAGAAAAAGTAGGATTATCCAAAGCGCCGACAGTTTTAAGATTTCTTAGGATACTCTGTAAGATCTGCGCCCTTTTGGTATTTAATGCAGCGCAGAATGGTAGTTTCTTGCCGACGTTTTGGGACAACCTATCGGTCCTATCTTCAAGTATCAATCAGTTCACGAAGACTCTAAAAAACACGCGTCACTGAGATTCTTTTGTCTCCTATTAATATGTCTATAATGTTAAACAATAAAATAGTGCGATTCCATAAATGCACAGGCAAAACGATGCAGTTATTTTCGTACGAAAACTAAGGTCTAAGATTTAAGTAACTTTATGAAAACGAGTGCGGTGTCTTTGCTCGCCATTTCGCTCTGACTTGAATGTAATGAAAGTGCTTTAGACTGGGAACTTCTCTCCCTTGTGTTAACCCGATGGAGAGATACAACTTTCAGGGTCACATAGCAAATGGACAGAAGTTTCCTGAGTAACCTCCACCTCTAACCCTCAAGGGGTAAAAGTTTACACCTTCCTGAACTTACAGCCAGAAGTCACAAACAAGATACAAGTGGGACAAAGAAGAAATATACAGGCAAGAAAACCCGGCATATTTTACGTAGTATTGACTGAAGATAATCTTAGACCAAACTTTAAAACCCATGACTTTCATTGGAATATTTGTACTCCTATTCGGTATTACAGGAGACTGAATTTACGCAAAAGTCCTCTGAAAGTTATAAAATTGTATGTGTATGGTTTCTAATACTGAAGGAAAAGTTCTTGGTAAATTGTGAGGAGAGTAACTTGGTTCTTCTCAGTGATTAGTTCTGTATTCAGTTTGTTTAACCCGAACTAACTTAATTAACTGAATTTGTTAAAAGATATTACAGAATTTCTGGTGATTCGATTTTCCAGGAATTTTCGTTGTGTGACGAATTATCATGGCGATCGTTTACTTTTATTTGGACTTACCTAATATTTGCATTCTCTTTCGTAACAATGGCTGTATTATTAGTAATAAAAATTCTGGTATTTAGTTTTAAAATTTTACCTCATTCCATTTTTCGTGGGTTTTGTTTATCTGCTTCCAAGGACATGCTAAGGGAATAATCGTGCACTAGCTAAATGAAGACAATTAAATGTGTACTACATGGTATGGTACAGGAAAATCCCAGAGGTATTATTAGCCGTATATGAAGCGGACTTGGTGACGGTTTCAATTTAAGCGAAACACAAAAAATAGTGGACAAAATGCTTGAAAATTTATTTCAAAAACATAATAATGTGCAATGTGGAGCTTCAGCATTTGTACTCAGTTTGTCGTCTCATGTAAACTGCATATTGAAATTTGCTGGCCTTTTTCGTTTGCATTTTGTGTTTCGTTCAAATGCCCTTAATATACCTACGGTAAATAAACATTATAAACTGCAGTTTAGGACGGCTAAGAATTTTGCTTACTGTATATGAAATATGTGCTGATCACAGGGGCTAATCAGTAAATTTGGTTATCTTAATCTGCCCATAATATGGTGCGGAAAACTCGACCGAAGTTTTAAACATCTGAAGACCCTGAAGACAAATGTCGCAAAAAAGGGCTGCATATTTGGATATCTCCTGGAAGAGAAAGAAATATGTTTAGGGATATGCGTCTTCAGTTATCTGTAAATTTGAAGCTAGCTATGTTCGGTACGTTGAAACGACAGCAATGCGACATCACCCACGCATATTTAACAGAAGCGCTTCTGTTTGTAAGAAGAGTAGTTTATTGAAGCTAATTAACTCCGTACCGAGAGCTATAATTTCACACAGTAGTATATTTCAAGGTTTTGCAGCACGCTACAATTCATTCTTAGTTTATACGCAAGCTTTACAGTAAAGGATTGTCAACATAGAAGGGTTCGAATTACGAGCCGCGGGCAAATATGAATTATAATTTGTTCGTAGTTCAAAAATGCAGCGCGGTCCGTTGAAAGTAGTAATGTGTGGAAGGTGGAAGCGCTGTTCCAAGGTCATTCACCGACGTGGTGTTTGCTAGTGCGCAGTTTTGTCAGTTGTGAGGAACATGAGCCAAGCGAAGGAACACGTTAGTGTGGAACAGCGCATTATAATCAAATTCCTGACGAAAGAAGGTTGTAAACCGTCGAAATCTGTTCAAGATTAAAGAGGCAGTATGGTGAGAAGACACTGTCAAATGTTTGTGTCTATAAGTGGAGCAGTGCGTTTAAAAAAGGAAGGGAAACGGTGGAGAATGAACCTCGTGAGTGGCAGCCGAGGACTTTCGTAACAGGCGAGAACAATGACCGCGTCGATGCACTCATTCGGGAGAACAGGCGAATAACTGTCCGCGAGTCGTCTGGAATATTGAATATCAGTGAAGGTAGTGTGAAAACAATCATTAAACAACACCTTCAACACTCGAAAATGTGCGCCTGATGGATCCCGCGTTTATTGAAGGACGAACACAAGCGTACACGGCTGCAAGCGGTGCAATCATTGTCGTCGCGGTACGAGCAGGAAAGGGACGTTTTCTTGGATTCTGTCGTGACAACGGACGAGACGTGGCTGCATTACTTCATGCCCCGAGAGCAAACGTTCTTCAATGCAGTGGCGTCACCCAGGGTCTCCAAAACCCAAAAAAAAAAAGCGAAAACCACGTTCTGTGCTGGGAAGGTTATGGCCACAGTCTTCTGGGACTCTAAAGGTGTACTGTACGTGGATTTCCTCACAGAGCGTCGCACAATAAACGCTGAATATTACTCAGCACTTCTCGAAGGCCCAGTAAAGGCAGCCATCAGGAACAAGAGAAAAAGTGCGCAAACATCAGTGTCATTTCTCCAGGATAACGCCCGTCCACACGTGGCTGCTCGCACCATGGAAACCATCCAGAAACTGAAATGGAACGTTCTACCACATCCTCCATACAGTCCGGACCGTGCTCCCTCAGACTATCATCTCTTCGGCCTCCTAAAGGAGCATCTGGGCGGAAAAGGGTTTCGCAATAACGAGGAAGTGATACAGGATGTTCGGGAGTGGCTACACGGGCAACCAAGAGACTTCTCCCTGAGCGGCATCCGCAAGCTTCCGGACCGCTGGCGCAGGTGTATCGCAAAGCAGGGAGATTATGTTGAAAAGTAACAATGTCAGTGTCGGAGAATAAATCAATGCTTTTGTTCTATTTCCGAATTATAATTCATATTTGCCCAACCTTCGTAAATGCAGTCCCTTCCTTCAAGATGAGAGATTTGAATGAAACTTTGGCGGGTTGAAGTGTTAATTTTGGTGTATTATCCTATTGAATACATATGATTACAGGATGTATGAAAATTGTATCCGTATGGATGTATTGTATATAATATTCACCAAGCCAGAGACTAGATATCAAATTTTCGTCAGGAATACGTTTTAGGTATATTTTATTCTGCTCAAAAATAAGTATGGAGCTTTATGTGCATTCGTCAGCTTGGCAAAATTGCCCTTGTGTGTAAGTAAGACTGAATCCACGGAAACCTCGAAACTTCTGATAGCACCTTGAAGCTAGGTGAATATGAGTTGTCAGGTTCACGCTTCTGCCAATTTACTGTCGACAGGATGGGAGCAACACCCGATTACGAATTGCATAGGAGGGTGAGTGCGCACATAATATGAAATGCTGTCGTGGTTAATTCTTTACGTGGGCAAAACTGAGTCGTTCGTTAGTCGAATGTTTTAGTGGAGTTTATTCTACGTGTCAATATTTGTATCATACAAAACTGTATCTTGAAGGTGATTAAAATAATGTAGTATTTTGAAACCTTAAATTCGTCGAAACATTATGTAAAAGTTCTCTTCCTGTCTCACGGAAAACACGCGGCTCCTTTATGATAAGAAGAATCTGGTAAAGGTATGTAGTCAATTTGAAGGTGGTGAGGTCCTTAATAATGGAACAGGTTATAAAAGGTAAGGCGCGCGCAGTATGCAGTAAACTCTCCTTCACTGGTTATTAGGTAAAACTTATAAAGGTAAACACAATACTAGGTTTCTTACAATATTGCTTCGTTTCGATAAGTTTTAATTTAAACCATTCTACGTAATAATTCTTAGGCCGCATGACTAAAAGTGTGTGTGCATAGCACAAATGTGACATTTATTTTTCCTGTCGTTTGCAAAAGATCTTAGGAAGTTGGACGTTTGTTCATTTATATTTTAATTGTGCTTTGAATACTGCAGTTGTGATTGTTTACATTTAAAAATGATTAGATATTTATACTAATTCCTATTTTCATCCTCATCTTGTTCCGGTATTTGTAATTAAGGCGAGTTACAAATTATGGGTCGGCAATTGCTACAATTCGTGATAAGTCGGAGCATGTGACGTCGTACCTTGAGTTAATATTATTGTGCAAGAAGATTATAACCCATGATCTTTTTAGCAGTTACAATTTTGGTATTGCTGCAACCCCTACGGACAGCTCCTTGTATCTGGCTGACTCACTGAACTTTACATAGAAGGTGGAAAGGACGTGGAGGGTACTAGTTAGCTAATAATCTTGGATGTTTATTTCGAGGTTTCAGCACGACAAAAAATGTTTGCATATTTACCTGATCCTATGTCAGTGAAACCTGATTAAATTAACTGTTTAAAGCCTAGCGTTATTGAAAGATATCATCTGTTGAAACGCTGAAAAACTTTGCATTTTGCCACACAGCGGATTAAGGTGTTTCGTGATTTTTTTTTCAATAGTACCGCTTATAATTTCGCACAGGGAAATAATTATTTCCCTGTGCAAAATTAACTTGCTGATCCCTGTAATTGAGAGGGCTGTGTTCTCTGTGATGTGAACTGGTTTTCAAATATAATTTATATGTACGTTCCTCATCAAAATGTCAGAGACGCAATTTAGTGAAAATGTTTCAGCCTTTAAAATGATCACATTTCAAAATATTTTCGCAGAAAATTCCTCGGGCTTTCTTGTTTCTAATACCTGCATCTACGTTCCATAGTTATCTGTTTATTTTTCTCACAATAGCAGAAAGAAAACGTAAATCACAAATTGTGCTCGTTTTGTAACGCACAGTCCCATTACTGTTTACTGGTATTAGCTTCTTTGTTATTGACACTATTCATTATACAAATATTTCTGATGACTACTAAATTTGACTGACGGGCAATTTTCTCGAGCTGGATTTATATTTTGAGGAAATAACAGCGTGTAGTTGGCGGAGAAATTTAAACTTACTGCAAAGTATACTCAAGGCACAAAACTGTATTTAATAGAAATACAGTGTTAGTTTTGTATTACATATCTATAATGCAGTGTTTCTTAAAATAATACAGACTTCTTTTCAGAGGCAGTAACTCTTGAGAAGTATACGTAACTAATTAACAATTAACAATTAACATGGTATCAGATCCCAAGAGCTGATGTCTTCATCAACAGCACCATATGGAATCACGTCACATAGGCTGTGTGTTTTAGCTAGGTATCTCGAAGGGTTTTTTTCCTCACGTTGGGTAATTCCGACTTTTAAATGTTTAAAGGTAGACAGAGTGGTCAGTTTGAAAATAGTTGTAAGTTAATGAAAAATAGAATTGTAACTTTAATTTATAGCCTGAAATTATTTACTGCATTTTTATGATAAATTTAAAATTTTAAGTCTACGAATCTGAAACGAATTTTATTCGCTCTTTAGTCCCCTTTGGAAAATTGTCATTCCCTCAGGTTCAGTAATTGTAGATAAAGTTACAGATGACTAGTTTGTTTGTAACCTTTGGATATCTACGTTCTGTTTGCTTGCCCTTTTAGATGTCATTTTTCTTGTAATATTCATTTTCTCTGTCATCCTGCATTGCCTTCCCTTCATATTGTGGAAATATATTCCCTGAAGATTCCTGCTGTGGCAGGCAGGACATATTAAACCCTTCTGCCGCTACTCAGAACATCGTGGAATCCTCATTAGATTTTATGCTCCTCGTACATGCACGACGTTAAGGTACTACCAGATCGTTTGATGCTCTCTTCCTCTCTGTTCTGTTCTTTATCACTTCCTTCTTACCCCATTCCTTATCGTTTACGTCTTCTGCTCTTTGCACCATGCGCCCCTTCACACAGTGTAACTCTGTTCCTTTTATCTTTCTAATCCTTCTGTCTGCCATTAATTGTAGTTGTCTTATTTTGTTTTATTGTCATAACCATCACACATTTCTCTGGCGGACTACTTTTTTGAGTTTCCTGTTAAAACGCGTATTGTTGCCTAACACCACGCAGCACAGGGCGAGGCATTTCAGCGAGTTTCCACTCTGTTCAGTCCATAACACTGATCTTGATTTTCAGATGTTTTTATAAATATTAACCTTTTAAAGTCTAGCGGTAACTTTACATAGGACCAGGTTTAACATTAAAAAATTCTACGTCGTACCCACATTGCGTTTATGTGTTTTGTACGGGTCTCAGAACAAACAGCAACTTTTGCCTTATAAATCATTAAGAAATTGAGTCCTTATATAAAACAGATACAATTCGCCTTTAAAGGGTTAAAGTACACAAAAGTTTACGTTCTCCGAGGTATCTTAACCGTCATTACACTACATTTATATATGTTTACGTTGTATTAATTTATCCTTGTAACCCACATTACTACCCGGAAAAACGTGGTTTAATAGCTGGAAGAAGAAAATATTTTTCTGTTCTCCGAAATGTCCAGAGTTGCTACGGCACCCACCCAGCCACCTATAAGATAGGTGTTGGGGGCGTGATTAACGGGGGTAAAGCTGAGGTTAAGAATGCACGGAACTATGCTTGTACTCCTGCATATACGTGTACTGAGTACACAGGTTTAACTTTACCATCCGTACTCTGTCAGCATAAGGTTCAATCCGCCCTCCGTCAGCGGCCTCTATAACCTCGACAACGGGACACGAAAAGTTTCACCGGTCCAGGCGAATAAGTAAACGATACTACTTAACTGACGTGTGGTTTCCTCCATTATGGGGAAGATATGTGTTAACATGTCGTATATTACTAAGTAGAAATACATGCACAAATCGAATTTTTTGTAATAAGCAGACGTTTCGTAGGCACCTCTCTTGTGCCAAGTACTTGATTGAGTGTATGGTGAACTTCCATGTCCTACTGCTAGTACCAGAGGTCGTGCAATTGAAGCATACACCGAGGATTTTAACTTGATACGGGTGCTGTATCCCTATCGCATCCAATGCCGCATGCCATCTTCCCAGTGATAAAGGTTCTGACTTTATGTGATTGTATTTGTATTGTAATTGTATTTAATGTGTGCAGTATGTGTCCTTTATTGTTTGTGTAATATTGTGTGCTGTGTTTTTTTGAGTGTGGTGTGTTATTTTGTGTGATGTGTGTTATTTTGTGTGTTGTGTCGTATTGTAGTACCACTGCCACCGGGTACAAAACCATTTGCAGTAATAATAATAATAATAATAATAATAATAATAATAATAATAATAATAATAACCGTGCGCCGGTGGCCTGTTCATATAGGCTCACAATGTGTTGGAATTTGGGTGTGTCTTTTGGTGATGTTAACAGAAGTACTTGGAGAAATACCTGTCGCAGTGTCATTTTTCCCCAGTACAGATCTCACATG
Organism: Coptotermes formosanus; assembly: GCA_013340265.1. Classification (NCBI taxonomy): domain Eukaryota; kingdom Metazoa; phylum Arthropoda; class Insecta; order Blattodea; family Rhinotermitidae; genus Coptotermes; species Coptotermes formosanus. The sequence continues at coordinate 3,346,524 of BLKM01000529.1, forward strand.
GACTGACCTGGAATCGAATCTGGGCGTCCTTTTTGAGATGTCGGTGAGTAACTGCCTAAGCCATGACACGGCATAGAAGACGAAGATTAATCTGAAATGTATTTGAAAATTCAGTACGTACCGCGTAATACACACACTGCGCCTTTTGTATAGAAATCAAACATTTAAACTTGTATAAGAAAACAATCGCACTTTGATCTGAGAAACATATAAACACATGAATACACTCCGTGGCCGGAATGTGGAATGTCAGTGGTAAACGTGGCGGTACGTAACGTAAGCAGTGAACTAAATACGTCAGAGTGCACGCGACAAGCTGAGGTTTTATAAAGATGCATCACTTCCTGCACATTTGCATACGTGGAAGCGAAACGTGGGTTAAGAGGAACGGAAGTATATGAAAAATTTATGAAGCGGAAATTAAACTTTTGAGAATTGTCAAGGATGTACAAATATGACATAAAGTTTTAATTGTTGATACGCGTGTGTATTATACAAACCAATACGTATTCTACAAAACGGAAATATACATAAATATGGAGAAGAATGGTTATTCCACTGGAACGTAATATATAATGACAAACTGCTAAGCACCTGCAAGTTTGTCTGTTAATGTAAACCAGCACCTGCAATCAAATCGTTTAAACTACAAACAAATTTTACCGTAAGTTAATTCCTACTTATTCTGGCCTCTTTAGGTTATCACGAGAAAGTTGTAAAATATAAAACAATGGGCCCTACACCAGGTTTACATTTTAAAGAAGTTCTCTACAATTAGATACATAAAATTTTTATAACCACAAAAATCAGTAATATTTAATGTGATCTCCACCATTAATATTCAAATATTGCTGTCCCAATATAAATATTTGGTTTCTGATTTGAGATCTGTATTATAAAACATGGAGGGGCGGGCAGTGTCCCAGATGGCTGATGTACTGCGCAACAAGACTGGAGGTTCCGGGTTCGATTCCTGGTAGTGTTCTTGGAAATTTTCAAGTGGCTTATTTCTTCTGCCTGCATTCAGTGGCCCAGGGGTCCACTCAGACACTAACGTAAATGAATAACAAGAAATCTCCATGGGGGTAAAATGCGGCCGGCGCGTAGGGCTGACAGCCGTGCCTGTTAGTTGTACCGACTATAAAAGTAAGGACGGAAGGACAACATTTCTTACTCCCACTGAGTCTTCATGACTTTTTACGGAAAGCTTTACCTTATCAGATATATATATTCTCTCTCAAACAATACAATAAATTTCGGACGTTAAAAAGAGTACATTTACTGATAATATATTCTTACGTGTATTGTAAGACCTGTGGGCATGTGTTGCGGCAACCAATTCATAGCATAAAACTAGTAGTTTCAATATGATGTCTTATTCTTGTTTTAGGCATTCGGTGCTTTTGAGTGTAATGGTCTAGAAAGACCGAAACACGTAGGAGGTTAATTTACAACAAAACTTGTTACTGATTTAACCTTTTAAAGCCTAGCGGTAACTTTACATACGACCCGGTTTAACATTACAAAATTCTACGTGGTGCCCACATTGCATTTATGTGTTTTGTACGGATCTCAGAACAAACAGCAACTTTTGCCTTATAAAACATTAAGAGACTGGTTTTTATACCCGAAGTGGAGAGTGTTTACAGCGCGGTACGCACTGAGTCCTTATACAAAACAGATACGCTTCGTCGTTAACCTTTTAAAGCCTAGCGGTAACTTTACATACCACCAGGTTTAACATTAAAAAATTCTACGTGATGCCCACATTGCGTTTATATGTTTTGTACGGATCTCAGTACAAACAGCAACTTTTGCCTTATAAAACATTAAGAGACTGGTTTTTATAACCGAAGTGGAGAGTGTTTACAGTGCGGTACGCACTGAATCCTTATATAAAACAGACACGCTTTGTCTTTAAAGGGTTAAAGGCTGTTGCTTACGTTATTCTTTATATTAACACATATATATAGCCGGCGGTAAATGTGCAGCGTTCCAATATTACCTGAGTTGCCGAAATAAACGAGAGACACTGTGAAGCGCGTGTTTCAGTGTCGAATACTGTTTAGCTATCAGACTTCTGCACCCATGCGCTGCGTTATGTTTACTTATTTTGCATGTAAAGTAAATCTTCCGCTATTTATTACCACCCCTGATAGTAAATAAAACTTCAGATGTCTTTACAGGTAAATTTCCCCTCAAATTAAGTAGAGAGCAGTCTATTCTTGTAAAACGCAGAGCCTGAAGATGGCTTCATGAAAGCCGAAACCTGGTAGCTCTAAAATAAAAAAATCAAATCAAGAGAGGTTGACTGTGACTGATTGCTTACTTGAGAAAGAATCCTTTACAGGTACAATTTTCAATTGTTCTCTTTCACCTAATATTTTACCCACAATTTCCACAGTTTGGTCTCCATTGTTTGCATTTTTCTATATTTATGTAGCCTAATTACTTAACGTATTGTAATTGCATTAGTCATGTTTTTTTTCTGTCTAAAACATAGACGTGATCATTGTTGTTTTTGACGAATACTGCAGCGTTTAAAGAAAACGTAATACCGTCAAATCATACATAGATACTTTTTAAATACATTTTGCGCACGGTGCTTATATGTTCACGAAAATTATCCGATACTGTTAACATTAAGTCATCTACACAAAGGAAAAATTATTAATATTTCTTTGGAATAGAGAGCTGTATAAACTTAAATAATTATTTTGAACATTCTGACCGGAGACTGTAGTTTCTCTTTGCCTTATGATTAAGTTCTCATTCATACTCGTCCATTCTGTAGGACACGAACCGTGTCTAACTGAAAACTATTATTTGCGAAGTGGGGAGTCGGCTAGATGTGAATCTCATGCATTATTTAAATAATATTGGCCTACACTAGACAGTGTATAAACTATTTGGAACTTTTTTTAATGTTATTCATACCGTGTCTACTCTTATAGTTAATTTATTAACCAATTTATGCGCTTAATACAATACGTTCAGAAATAGAAAACTCCTTTAAAACTACATGTTTCGGCACCGAGGTGCCATCCACAGGAAAATATTCCGACAAAGAATTATAAGGCCAGCACCCTTGTGTAGGTATTTTGTTGCTTTCATTAAAAATTTAAAATATTAAATCCTAAAATGTACAAAATTAATGATAAAATTATAATGTTGTAAATTTAAATTTGTTTAAAATGAGATGTTGCAGGTAGAAGTGTCCAGTTATTTACATTGTAAGCAACTGTCGTATCGGTGTTGTGTGTTAAATCTACGAGCTGAAAAATAAAATTGACAATTCACAAGTACTGGGCTGCTAACCTCAGTTCGCTATTTTTTCGCTACATTGGAACATTTTATGCTAGATTTACAGAACGGTATGTTGCCGTTAATTCTCCTTTGTGTGTTGTATCCCTCTTTGTGTAACAAGATCCTTATACGTCATCTGCAGGATAAATGACCAATCGACCACACAGGCTTCTGTGTACGTTGTCAGTATTGCTTCGTATTTTTGCAGTCATGTAATTGATATTTATTTGGAAATAAATCTGCAAAGCAGACATGGTAAATTTACGTCATTCTGATTGTATCCTTTGTGTAGCTATCACAACCGAGGTCGCTGGCGCTTCTTCTTTTCTTGTTTCCAGACGTTTATACGACATTCAGTGTGTGGCATTAAATGGTAACCAAGGAACATTACAGAGTGATTTCAGGAGATTTTCTTTTGCTGTTACTTTTTAGGCGCGTTCACAAAATTGTGAAAAGATACTATTAGCTTCGTCATGTCTTTCGGTCCGTCCGTCCGTCCGTCCGTTCGCTTTCATGGAACAGCCCGACGCCCACTGGAAGGATTTTCATGAATTTTTATATTTCATTACTTTTCGAAAATCTGTCAACAAAATTCAAGTTTCATTAAAATCTGACAAGAACAACGGATACTTTACATGAAGACCCGTGTACATATATGATAATATCTCGTTAAATTGTTTTTGTAATGGGAAATATTTCAGACAAATTTGTAGAAAAAATCGAAAATCATATTTTATATTCAATAAAGTTTTCCGAAAATCGTGGGATAATGTGGAAAAATATGGTACAGCCAGACAGGGCACAAATAAAATAATACGGCGCATGCGCTTTGCATGCCCGATAACTAAGGCTACAGACACACACTCAGAATAAGCAATACTTACTGCTTTCCCACGGTATCAGTGCTTTCACGAAAGCAACTCAATGTTACGGTTATGCGTACATTGCGTGCCTTATTATATCTTGAGAATAACTCTACAGTTTTCTTCTCAATTATTTAAAATAGTACTATATGAACTGCACCTTATATCAAATGAAATCATATTGCTGCTCTGCGACGATACATATATCTGTCGGACATAGATACCTGACCAACAGGCCGTGCCATGGCTCAGGCGGTTAGTCGCCGGCCTCCCACTGCGGAGGCCCGGGGTCGATACCGGGTCAGTCCGTGTGGGATTTGTGGTGGACAAAGTGGCACTGGGACAGGTTTTTCCCCGAGTACTTCGGTTTTCCCCTGTCAATTTCATTCCACCGGTGCTCCATGACTAGGAAAAGGACAAAAAATAATAATAATCATCTTCATCATAGGGTTGCACAAGAAGCCTCAAGGCTGCGGTGCGTCCGTAGCGTCTGCTCACCTGACCAACAAAATCTGCATTCTAGTGGGTAGCACAGATACGCCCCTTCAGGCGTATAGTGCGTGGAAATCTTGGCCCCGGTGTTGGTTAAATCTGATATTAGTCTTGATTTTAAGTTTTCAACGTGAAATAAGTACTGTTTCCTTGTTTTTGGGGTTTAGTCGGTAAACTGGCTTCGCACATCCTGCAAAAACCTCAAAACCAGGAAACAGCACTGATATTTATCCTCAATTTTCTCAACTGCTCCAAGAAAATGGAAGGATAACACCTCAAATTATGCCACATGCACTCCTTTCGCACAACCTCCAATTAAGTATTCACTGATTTTCTATTTTTCAGCTATGTAATATGCTTATCGGAAGCGTCGTCAAATAAACTCGTTGCCGTGAAAAGTGAATTGCGCTGTACCAAGATGTGTTATCACTTAAGAAGAATAATAGTCTTTGGATGTTACAATTCCAGTACCTACATATACTTTTCTATGAGAACTTTGCCACACTATCTTTATTTCGCCACATAAACAGTTACCTGCCTGTTGCTGGATGTTACCTGAAAACGTGACCTTATTTTGGATAAGGTAAAATGTCTGTCCCCTCTTATAAAGACTAACTGCTCCATATCTTCCTCGCCACTTCTTCGCTCGTCTTCTTCAGCTCCAACAACGCTTCTGTATCTCATATCCTCTCTATAAGGAGCTTTCAGGTTTAAGTTAATATTTCCTACCTGCTGACTTTCCTCGCCAACTCAATTAGGATTCTCAATATGTGACACCCGCCGATCCCAGCGGCCGCGCGGTCTAAAGCGTGGGTTTCCGCCGTTCGCTTGCTGGGATTGCGGGTTCGAATCCTAACGGGGGCATGAATATCTGTCTCTTGTGGGTGTTGTGTGTTATCAGGTAGGGGTCTCTACGACGGGCCGATCACTCGTCCAGAGGAGTTCTACTGACTGTGGTGTGTCTAAATGAGTGTGAACGTGAAGCCCCGAAAATGGGGAAAACCTTGACCAGAAAACGGGTCGAAAATTGCCATATAAAAAAATGTAACGTTCGTCACAGTTAGGCACTGCTTTCACGACCGACTGCTGGGGCGACATTTGCCGCGATATTTGGAAACCACAGTTGGAACATTGAATATTACAGCATCGAAAGTTACGTTGCTATTCTGAATTAAGAGCTTAACAAATAGTTATGTGCGGCAATGTACTCGTAATATGGGCGAAATTCATAGTTTTGTACCACAGTCTCGTTGTTACTCATTTGAAATAAAATCTGGAAACAAAGTTGGCCCTGTCAAGGACCGAAAACCTCTAACATATACTGTGGGTGTGCGTGGATGCTACTGTATTTAATAGCCATTCGGATTAAAATTTTAATTTATTTTTCATTCTTGAAATTTTGTAGAAGCGTTTAAGCTGGGGAGCTGACGGATCTGTTTGGTGTTGACTGTGGAAATTAAAATGCATGACACTCTTTCCATTGTTCCTTTCATGTCCCTACCTAAACGTAATCCTAAAACTGTGGGGAAGTGTGAGTTTTCACATCCATTCTTTTCTACATTTCTATTTTTCGCTTACTGCATTTTGACCATTATCCGTTTCACCCATTACTATTTCCACAAGCAGTACTATTACTATAATATCACACAGTTTCAGGTTACAGTACTTAACACGGAAAATTTGGCGTAATTTTTTATTTTGTTTTGTGTAACCTCCAACAGTAAAAAATACTCTAAAATTAGAGCAACTGATAGACTTTCAACATTAATAGGCTATAGTCTGAAGAATGGCATAAGGTATATTAATGTTTGGGAGGATCGTAGTGTATCCATAATCAGGGCTTCGATACTTCTTTGGACTGTGCAATGAAGGCAGCAAGCTACTCCGAGTTCATAACCGTTTACTTGATCTCAGAAGACTTGATTTTTCCTCAGCGCCGCGGTGAGAACCTCATATCTCACAGTTCTTTATTCATAACAGTATTTAAATGTTTAGATATAACTTTCGTGCTGATGCTGATCTTGTTTTGGATTTATGGAAGCTTATAAAGACGGACCGTTCTGCTATGTGTTTGGAATGAAATTTTATTACTGGAATTTTAGAACGCCTTACAAAATTTAATGTTATAAATTTTCCGTGCAGTTAACTATTTTGCAAATTTATTAATAAAACCAACTGCTGCACAATTACATTTGTACATAAATGCAATTGTGCAGCAGTTGGTTTTATTAATAAATTTGCCTTACAAAATATTTGTCTTAGGTTTAATTCTAAACATTTACGAAACGTCAGTAAATATCTCACTGAACTGCGATGTATTTTAACCCTTTAAAGACGAAGCATATCTGTTTTATATATGACGAGCTAGTTCGTACCGCTCAGTAAGCACTCTGTCTCGGTTACAAAAACCAATCTGTTAATGCTGTATAGGAAAGTAATCGCTGTTTGTTCTGAGATCCGTACAAAACACATAAACACAATTTGGGCACCATGCAGAATTTTTTAATGTTAAAGCTGGTCGTATGTAAAGTTACCGCTAGGCTTTAAAAGTGAATGCTTCCGGGTGAATTTAACTGTCCACTGACATTTACCTATTCTTTCATTAATTTTGACTCAGAGTCAAATGATCGCAGGCAGGTTGTAGACAGAATTTGGGTGCTTGTAATTAAAGGAGAGACAAATATTGCTATGGTGCTTAAACGGTATTATGTTATTTTGTATTTGAATCTCGTAGCTTTATGTGGGAATACTACATCGAGATGGTAATCTAACTTCCATGGAATTGCCTTTGTTAACTGAACGGAAATAATGCCTACAGATCTAGGATTCCTTTAAAACGAACGCCTCATATCTTTTGACATCAGATGACCAAATAAACAATTTTTATGTGCTTCCTGTCGTTCCTACTATTCTTGGAACACTTTCAATGCAGTCTGAAGGCAGTGAGTACATGCTTTTCTTTCGCGTGGAATGATCTTTAACTCTTTCTCTGGACTCTCTGGCGCTGTCTTTTTGTTCTGTACTTATTCTACGCTTATCTCATGAACGTCGAGATGTAACGTATCTAGCACTTCTCTCGTAAAAGGGGCATTTCGTGTTTTCAGTACTTATCTCGTAAAGGGCGAGATATCGTGTTTCCTTTACTTGTCTAGTAAATGGCGTCACGTTTAGACCGCCAGATTTACCTAGATCTAAATGCATTCCTCACAGAGAACACAGATTCTCTTTCTATTACAAGGACCAACAACATAAATATACACACGTTTTTATATGAAGCGTGTATTATTTTTTGTTTGATTTTTAAAAAATGGGTCGTGTTGACATTTTTATTAAAAATTCAAAATATGAAATTTTACAAGAATCCTTCAGTCGGTAGTCGAGTTTTTGATATGGACAGACGGAAGGGTGGAGAGAGATAAGGAAGCTAGTGGTCTCCATTGGCTTTTTGAACTCGACTGTAGGGGCAAATAACATCAAACACTTTCCCTTTGCCTTTGTATCATAATTCAAACAAGACGAGAGTGAATTTAATGTCTTAGTTTACCGCAGTACTCTGACCACACCTGTCAGGAAGGAATGACATAATGAAGAACACTACTGCAATGTCAGTGTCTTCACCTGTCTACGCATTTGCAGATTATAGCCTGACGCGTGTGGACTCCAGTTCGATACACAAAATAAATTAACTAAACAATGGAATGCTAATTCCCAAGTTGTAAACCATCTTTCCAATTCAAATTTTAATTTACAATTTATATCTGCCTTTACTTCATCTTGCCTTAGGACCTTGTGCTCTGCGGATAAAAGATTACAACTTCTCACACTCCAGGAACAATATGAAAGAATAAAGAATGAGTGTAATTAAGGAAGGGAAGTACGTAATGCGGGGCTATTGTGCATGCTTTGTCTTCCTTGTTCACAGTCTAGACACCTTTAGATGTTCTTGTTTCATTATATCTTAACACGACAGAGGCCTAAGTTAACAAAGAAATTAACAGATAGAAGAAAAGACAATGGGTAGTAAGACGGAATAGCTGCGACACAAATTATAAGGGGCATGAGACTGGGCGATAGTAAGTTTTACTCCAGCTTTTCGTAAAATGCTTCAATCTGTATGTTTCAAACCAGAAGTTCGAATGCTTCCATGTTGGTAGGTCTACTGGTTTCCAAGATAGAAAATTAAAAATTTGCAAAGTTACATTTTCTCCATTACAAGCTTTATGGAACTCTAACAGTTGACTCAACTTGATAATCGAGGATAAACACAGAGTCAGAGGTGTTTTGACATCACAAGCGATTGTGAACAGAGTCACAGAGGTGTGTTGATACCACAAGCCCATGCTTCTGTACAGAAGAAGAAAAGTTTGTCAAATATGGAGCATCGGTAGCCTAAATAAAGCTGCTAAAAGAAAAAAAGGAAATGAAACATAAAGGAAGAAGATGAAAGTTAATATTGGTGGAAGTGAAAGGAAAAGCGAAAGTAACAGATTTCATATACATTTCGTACGAAACTACATTCACCCTTTAAAGACGAAGCGTATCTGTTTTATATAAGGACTCAGTGCGTACCGCGCTGTAAACACTCTCCACTTCGGTTATAAAAACTAGTCTCTTAATGTTTTATAAGGCAAAAGTTGCTGTTTGTTCTGAGATCCGTACAAAACACATAAACGCAATGTGGGCACCACGTAGAATTTTTTAATGTTAGACCTGGTGCTAGGTAAAGTTACCGCTAGGCTTTGAAAGGTTAATGTCCCGACCGGTGCTGTGGGCCTGTCAGTCTCTTAGCTTTGTATTCCGTGTGTACCGGGGTTCGTTCCTCAGAGGTAAAGAGGCTGGGCCACTAAGTTGACCACTTGCCACCGTCTAGTTCTGAGGTTAAAAATGAATGGAGTTTTACACTTCTTCTCCCCCTCTGTGCCTTCACGGCATGCACTGGGACTTTACACGTCTTCTTCGAAATTTTGAGCACTTTTGATTTTGGGATTTCACATCGCAACCACTGGTAAAATGGACTCAAAACCTAACGAAATAACTCAATGGATCGGAGTAGTTTTTAAGAAGCCAGCCGAATTTCGTCTAGTCAGAAAGTCCTTTGCATTTTAAGGAATCTGAAGGTTGATTAGTGTGTTTATAAGGACCTTCGCCCCACTCCTATGCCAAATCCACACACTTCGCGCCATCCCCTCCTCTTTCCTTCAGTTGCTTTTTAATATTATCCTCCCATACACCCCCTGATCTTCCAATCTGTCTCTTTTATAGAAGTTAATTTACCAAATTCCCTATGCATTTCTCTTCTCACCCATATGTGCCACATACCCCATCCATCTTATCCTCCAATGATTTCATCACACCAATTACGTGTGCTGAAGGGTAGATATAATGGGGTTAAGAATCTGGAATATCTATCTTATGTACACAAGAAGAACAAGTAATTGTAGGGGGAAAATAAAGAAAGAATAATATAGTATTTCCATATTCGGATTTCATATTGTCAGCTCTGTGCGCCTCGCCGTCCCTTTATCGCCCGATCCCAGCGCATACCCGCTCACAGCCCGATCAATACGTGGAACCACTGCAACGGGCGGCATACCAAGTGTTGGCCTGTCCACCCTCATACTATATGATGACCTCGTTTAACCTTGCGAAACAGAGAGGAAATGACCGTTCGTGCAAATACTAAGAGGTCGTCTCTAAAATGGAGACGCAACGAGATTACATTCATGACTTAGGCCTGTACAGTGATCCAAGACCTCTTTGCCAGAGTAAAAAGTCCATAATGCTTACAAATGATTGAGAAATGATTTCCAAATTATTTACCTTGCCTCCACCTCAACATATGTTCTTCATTTTATGATCCTGTAACTTCTGCGTGATGATGTACGCAGCCGAAACATGTGGTAGAGTAAATAAACAGTGCATTGAAAAGTGTTGTGTTCACTGTGGCAAAGGTTGAAATAGTGCTTTGCTTCTCTTATATATCGGTTTGTAGATGTAGGGAATAATGTATGAGAGAGTTCAACTGTACATAATTTTCTTTATATACGCCTACCTACTGAATTCTAGAAATTTATTCTGAAAAAAAAAAACTTTTATGAAAGATGGTAGTAACTGACACCATCGTAAACAAGCACGTCTGTTACCTTGTATCGCTTGTCTGGAATTACGTTACGGCCATGAGAATGGCGAGTTTGTACTACACTGGGGGCTTTGCCGGGTGTTCAAGTCTCAAGAATAAATTGTGGGCAAAGTGTGTGTGTGTGTGTGTGTGTGTGTGTTTAATTTTCGCCGTACTGAAGTGGAAGGAGCGTGCTCTTTCCTGGTACGGGATTTTCTTACATTAAACCTTTCTGAAGAAATTAAATTTCGGTTTATTTTAATTTTTACCTAATGCTTATACCTGGACGCAAAGCCGATTTATCTGTCACGTGCGTCTTTAGTTTTAATCTTTACACTCTTTTTTAATCGCTGCTTGGGATTATTTGACTTTTTCCCCTAATGTTATCAGTACAGTAGTAAGGGTTTTCGGGCACAAACCCCAAGAAAAATGGTTTGAGGTTTTCACAGGGATGAATATTAATATTTTGCTCGTGTGAATTAGAGGAACATGCCTGCACCTTCAACCCGCAAGATCGGGCCGTCATGTTCTTTTGAAGTGCTGACACACACTATAACACGGTTTCGTAACTTAAAGGACTGTTGTATTGATATTATGGTAGACCAAAAAGGATTTGGTATCCTTTTTAACCCTTTACAGCCTAATGTTTACTGTCTGTACTACCAACCTTAACATTCAAAACATTATATTCTGCTTACAGCATGTATGCATTTTTTTGTATGGATCTCAGAACAAATAGCGATTATTTTCATGCACCTGATTGTGTTGCGTAACCGAGAAGGATTTTGTTTACTGCGCGGTCCGCACTTAATCTTTATATACAGTTCAGGTTTATGTCTTTCTTTAAAAGGTTAAAACCTTTGATCCTGTTATCCCAGTGTTACCTAGAAGTCAGTAGACTTCTATTGTATAGGTAATACAAGTGCTCTAGAATTTAGAATTTACATTAACTGTGCTCTGTTAAACATGTTATTAGAAATGACAGTTTCGCTACAGTAAAAAATGCGAAATGTTTCAATATAAGTCTGTGGTGTCCCTGCATATGTCAAGAATAGTGCCTTCACATTACTTTCTAGTTCCATACTGCCACTCTCGATAGATATACCAGCAGCTTAAACTGAGTTAGCTCCCAGTGTTTCATTTTATTTCGAGTATGTGGTTCGTTTTACTGAAATTACTTGTTGAGATTATATACTGTAATCTCGTTTAGCCTTACGCTGCAAATAAGAAGAGTGCAGATTAATTGCCCCCCGTGAGAACTTAAGTTGATTCCATAGCTGTTGTTTATGGCTTCTAAATTGTGCGTTCCTATATAGCACCTTTATAGCATTCTTGCACTTTTCGTCCAAGCGTGTTGAAAGTCGTTCTATATAAAATCTCTGCTTCCTAGAACACTGCATAATTTCAGACGACAAATTCAAGGCCTTATTATGGTTGCAGTTGTGGATGTCATGTTTTTAGCAGTTTTAGTTGCTCTAAAATTTACTTCAGTTTCTTAATGTTTTGACAGTAACTTACAACAACTGCAGTTGACAATTTTTCTTATTCGTAGCTGTTTGAAAACAGAAATTAAAGCAAAATACTCTGAAAGACTCAGTTTCTCTGTCGAAGTAAACACAATACGTTAACGTCATAAACAAGGGTGCACAAATCAAGTGGGCCAGATCTCCCCAGCGAATAAACATTTTACGTTGGTGCCTAAAATTTTTTGGTCCTCAGTATGGAATTTGCTTGATGTCACGTTGAGCGTCTAGAGTTTTGGGATGTCTCGTAGAGTTGTGAAAAATTTGTGCACCCCTGATTATAGACACCAAGTGTTTACTCCAGTTTATGATAATGATGGTTACTGCGGGTATTATGTGAAACACACAAAGACAGTAGTGTACAAAATGCAGCCCTTCTGATGGTAAATATTATGGTAAATATGATAACCACTAAACAGCAAGGGGTTAAACTGAAATTTGAATTATTCCTGTCTGCGTTAATTTTGAAACTCTAAATATCTTGCGATATGTGTTGTAGTTGGGACTCGAAGTTGGCCACATGTAAGGCCTCTACTTCGAACAGAAAGGAGAAACATATTTTATTCTCATGCGAACATCCGACGCTCTAAGTTTTAATTATTGAAAGTAGCCTTAATTAAACCCGCAAACAAACACATTTGCACCATATTTTTCCATATCGATTTTAATATTATCCCGGTCTATGCCAATGTTCTGAAAGTGGTCTGTTGCCTTTATTTCTTCCCACTAATACGTTGTACATATCGTATTCATTACAATATTCATTTAATTACTCCCTATACTTACAATTATTCATGTTTTTAATCCAATGTTAATGGGTCTCAGAAGTGTGATGTGTTTATTCGTCATTGTAAATAAGTATAAAACCCTACTCTGGGGACAACTGGGCAAGTAATCTTGCTCGTGTCGTTTATGTTAACTGCGTAAGCGTCATTCCATTTCCGAAGTTTTCTGGCGTTCATATTTATCCAATGTGTGCCTGCTAAATTACTAATTTCAAAATGAACTGCTGAATTAACGTAGAGCGTAAAATATTAAAGCGATTTTAAGGCCAAATGGGTAGAAATTCTCCTTCCTTTCCTTTAGTTGCCGGGTTGCAGAGGTCAGGTAGGACACCAGGTAGCCTTACTTAATTTGTCGTGGTTTTTCTTGGTCCCTCAGTTCAATCTGAGGATTGTGCTTCAAAGTAGGCGACCAACATTTTCTCCCAAAATATCTAACTCCGTGAAGCAGGGGCCTTCTTGAGAAGCTAACAGTTTCTCAGCTGGTCAAGAAATTCCCCGCATTTTATGGAAGCCGGAGGTTCATTACCGCCATCACAAGAGACCGCCACATGTCCCTATCGTAAGCCAGCTCAATCCAGTCCATGCCTCATCCCACGTCTTGAAGATCCATTTTAATATTATCCTCCCCTCTACGCCTGGGTCTCCCAAGTGGTCGCCTTCCCTCAGGTCTCCCCACCAAAATTGTGTATGCACCTCTCTTTTGCCCATACGTGCTACATGCCTCTCCCATCTCATTCTTCTCGATTTGATTGCCCGAATAATATTTGGTGATGGGTACAGGTCATTAAGTTCCTCTTTATATAGGCTTCTCTTCTCCCCTGTCGCCTCGTCCCTCTTAGGCCCAAATATCCTTCTCAGCACCCTATTCTCGAACACCCTCAGTCTTTATCCCTCCCTCAGTGTGAGAGACCAATCTTGCAAAATATTTCCATTAATTATTTACAAATCGTTATGTCATTTGATTTTATAACTGCGTAAACTGAGAAATTGTAAACGAGACAGCGCAAGCAATTCTACGTCTTGTTTAGACTGTCTTTACTGACAGAATGACAAACAGACTTGAGCAACTGCATTGTAGTAAACATCGAACTGAAGATGGTCTGAAAGAAAGCGTTAGCAAGTGGTAGCGTCTTTAACAAAAACAAAGCAGTGCTTAGATAAAACTGAATTATTAATACTGACTTTATGTACTACGTAAAATAATCTTCTGAATTTAACCTTTTAAAGCCGAGCGGTAACTTTACGTACCACCAGGTTTAACATTAAAAAATTCTACGTGGTGCCCACATTGCGTTTATGTGTTTTGTGCGGATCTCAGAACAAACAGCAACTTTTGCCATATAAAACATTAAGAGACTGGTTTTTATAACCGAAGTAGAGAGTGTTTACAGCGCGGTACGCACTGAGTCCTTATATACAAAACAGATACGTTCCGTCTTTAAAGGGTTAATAGAACGTTTCGTAAAGATGCACTTTGTACATACAGAGTCTTCTTGCGATTAACGCCGTCAGACACTGACAATGCGTTTTCTATAAGAAATAAACGTATACAATAAATTAATTCACCGATATTAAATTTTCTCTTAATAGCATGCAACATTTAGTATTGATCAGCTCGTGTACCCTAGAATCGTTTAACCCTTCAATGGACTTCTGCCAGAAATAAAAATTGAAACTCGAACGCTAGAAATTTCGAAAGTTGAAATATGTTCTGCTGATACTGTACGTCGCAACTGTGGTCTATCATAATTTACCCTTTCTGATGTTTGTTGCTGTGTAGAGAAACGTGAGGTAGAACATGTGTCCTGTTACTATATGAAATCCCACACGAACCGACTGAGACCCTGGCTCAGAAAATTTGTTGGAAATTCTAGGAAATAAATAACCAATGCAAGTGTAGAGAGGCTTCATTCGTTCAGGCTTCTGAGCTGTTCATTTTCACGTGATATGTAGGGCGTAAGAATGACCCTAGAGCATTTTCTGTTCGAACTAGTTTTGCTTTCCCATTCTGTTTTAAATTCAGTAAGTGTAACAGGCGGCACTGTAGAGTGTTGAACTGGCTTCCTTTATTCTTCGTACTCTTTCCTGCCCCCTGTGCTGCTCAAGCTGAAGGGAAGTGAAAATAATATTGGCAATTCGACTTGGTGCGACATTTGGGATTCTTATTTCATTCGTCTTCTTACTACAATGCACTTCTCTTCTCCTCCACACCACCTTCATGATGTATTAAAGGTTAGAATAGCGAAATATGGTCCTAACGAGTCGGTACTTCTTCTTCTCTCCTTCACCTCACCCCAAACAATCGATATTTTATTTAGACACACCAATATTCGTATAGGACGAAGGGTGAATTTTAAAGTAGAACCTGAGACTCTATTGTATTCTAAAGAATAGAAATATCCACGTTTCTTAATAACCTTCGACCTGAATGCAAGTTTGCAGAAATTTTTGTACTTCATGTTGTGTCCATTTGTGTTTAGTATATATTTGGGTAATTTTTTTCGTTCAAGTTCTTAGAAATTGTGATTTTCAATTACTTATGATCTGCTGAAACGTTTGAAATCTTCAGTTTCATTTCTGTGCTTATAGATATAGCAGAGTATGTCTTGTATAACATAAAACATACGCAGAGAAAGAAGATAATAATGTTTTATGTGTTTTTATTTCAGAAAGAAAGGTAACTTTTAAACTTACAAAAATACTGGAGGTTCTCCACTTCGTTCCCCCGTTTAAAAAAATTTCTAACCTGGCAATGTTTTGTCATGAGGTAAATAAAAATGTGAGACCTATTTTATTTGTCTCTTACACTGAGATAATCTTTGTGAAACATCGTGTTTTAACAAAACACGAGACGATGAAATACATGCAGCATTTATTCATTTTTATAACACACCTTCACAATCCTATAGGCTTGTTTAAACGTAACAGCTATTTGTACGGATTAAGTTTATCCTCGTTCTCTCTTCACGCCTTCTCATCTAATACAGACGTTTTCTACGCCATTTGATGTTCATCGTTACGGTATTATATGTACACAACACAAAAGTAATATTTCTTACATACAATAATATTTGTTTCTGTGCTTTCCATTTTACAATCTCTCTTTTGATTTTTAGGCAACCATATCCTGTAGGGTGGTAAGAATTTAAAGCAAAACTCAATCTTTGTGTGCTTCGTGGAGGAAAATTTATAATACTTTTCAAAGAATCTTTATATTTATAAGGAATTAAATCCAAGGAGCATATGAGAATGCAAGAGGCCACATGACAGGAAAAAGTGTAATTTTTTGTGTGCATTTTACAAAGTTATATGGAGGCAGTCACGTATAGCTCCAATCGTTCTTAACAGCAGAACAAAAGGAAGTGAATGGTCAGACTTACTTCCTGGTCCCTTTATTCAGGAGGAAAAGCGCGCGGCACCCGTTCAATAGGAGGCTGGATGAGTCCCATAGGCGGTTTGGACGACTAGAGAAGAGATAGGTTCCTTGTTCCTATAGAAAGTTCAGCCACGATGCCTCGCTTGTATAGTTCATAGCCTAATTACTATACGGACTGAGCTATCCCGGTCCACATGACAGGATAAAGGTAGTGTTTTGATGTTGAACATCCCAGTTGACCTGTGTATAGAAGGTATATATTTCAGTTCCTCAGAGAAGAATCAGTCACAACCAACACTTTTTTTGTTTTATTAAGCGCCAAACGTATATTTCTTACGTTTGAGGCATATCATGTGTTTCTTCATTTTATACACGTCATTTTTTCTATTTTATGTTTTTTTACCATCTTAAGTAACTTCCATACAAAATATTTTATTTTATATAACATCAATTCACTTTGTAAAAGAGGAAGGCTTTTTTCCCCTTCATGTGACGTAGAGTTTCTTAATTTATGTTTTTGTAGGGCCTGAGGATGGCTATATAAACCGAAACCTGGTCGCAAAATAATTTTTAATAAAACAAAGAAAAATGCTCGTTGTAACTGATTCTTCTCTGAGGAATTGAAAGATATACCTTATAACGGTATATATTTTAATAATATCTTTCAGGCAGGGGACATGTGCCAAGATAGAGTGTAACTTTCGAGTTCCACAAATTGTGAGGAATTTCTTGGCCCGTTAAGTAGTGTCAGCTTCTCAGGAAGAGCTCTGTCTATCGAAGTTGATCCGTTGGCGTTTATAATCACACGCACATAAACTCAGAGATTCTGTACGTCATGGATATCCGTTATTTATCTCTACAATCCATGAATATGTATTTATATTGATGTTAGACACCCCTGTCTTTTCTGGCATATACTTTAAATATTTTATATATTCAAATTTTAATATCTTTTACATACTTACGTTTTTACTTAAATGTGGTATTAAATTTGTTGTTGTATTTGGTATTTGGTACTAAACTTGACATGACCGTTAATACAGACTCTATGGCAAATTTCGTAAACATACTGTTATAGAAACTAAGTACAAAAATAAATGTATTTACTTTCCTACACGTAAAACTTCGAATATATGTGTGTATATAGGAAGTTATGTTTCTCTGAACTGAATCCTGACTTTACTGAAGATGCTGGACTTTTAACTAACAGGTGGTTTAAAGTGTGGAGAAAGAAAGCAATCCTCCGTTTTAAACTCAGAAAGTTACTCACAAGTACTGTTAAGTGAAGTTTCATGATAAGAAGCCCTGCAAATAGTGTACCATAACACGTCCGGAGATGTCTCCCTACAGTACTGTTATCTCTGCTTCACTTGCGAAATAGAAGGAACTTTATCACAAACTTCGGAACAGGAAATTCAGCCCTGTCCATGTCAAAAGTACAATCGACCGCACATATGTGTGTCATACACATGTATGGTAGTGATGGGGCAGTCTCAGAGTAAAGTATAGTTGTGAAGTTAGGGTTAAAATCTTCCGGACAAGTAAATGACAAGTGTCACCTGTTAGGTCGTGGGAAACAGGTTTTAAATTCTACGTCTTTTACGTCTATTGCACATAGGTTTTGAATAGTCTAGAATTGAATTTAAAAGACATTCCTCTTGTTTTCATAAACCTGAAACAAACCATGAAAGTGGGACTGTGTTAATGACCTATGAATGTATCGGTAGCGAATTAGCTCCGGTATCTATTGTCTCGCTCCAGTATAATTGTTGCAGCATTGAAAGAAGCGTTTTTCGTAACTCTAGGCAACAAACGACAGACATCGTCAGTACATGCTAAGTGTGTATTTGGTACTAACTTCTATCAGTCTTCCGGCGGACCTGAAGATGCTGCAAGCCTTCTCAGACTGTATAAATCGAGTATCACTGCGCTGCAAGGCCGAAGATTGCGGGTTCGATTGCCGAAATATTCATTGGGATATTTCATTGACTTAATGCTTCCTGCCGCACTATGGCCCTGGTGTCGACTCAGCCTCTAACAGAAATGAGTCATCAAGGGTATCTTACGGGGTTAAAGGTGGCCGGTGAGTAGGGCTGACAACCTTCCCACCTTCGCGTGCCGATTGGCTAGGCATTCTTGGATTCTCAGCGTTCCTGAGCACTAAGGGCCTGTCCAGTCCTGTAATATGATAGCGATAAAAAGCGAGTATAGTGAAACTTAGCCCCTGATATTAATGAAATTCAAAGATTTTAATAGCAGAGCACTGACAAGAAAACAAACATCACACAATACTAGTGACAAGAGGTTAGATAAAATAGCACAATCAATAATTCATATTTTGTGTTTTTAAACAGTTATTTTTGGGTGGAATAAAAGAAAATGACAAGACGGTGAGAACATGTAGCATGCACGTTAATGATGAGAAGCGCACACAAAAGTTAGCTTGAAAATTTGCAAGGAAGCGACTACTTCGCAGAATAATACTTACCTGCAAGAATTATATTAAGATGGGCTTTGCATAAACAGGGAATATACTGCATTCTTCTGCATCAGAACGGGAGCTGTTAAGTTCGATAGTGCAAGGTGTGTTTTGACGTTAGAAAAGAGAATAGGGAAGTGGTTTTGCAGACCAGCTGAGTGACTGCGAAATTTTCTGATATTGATATTTTCTCTTGCATCAATTTTAAAACATTTTAATTACGTTTTCATAAAATAAAACTGTTACAAATTTACGTGTTATCGACATATTAGGGCTCTAAGACATGTTCAGGGCATTGTGGTACTCGAGTATGCAGCCATCTGTTTACACTATAAGTTTAGTACAAGTGTTCTGTTATTTACTGCTTTTAAGTTGTGTGTGCGTAATTTGAAATTATTATGTTAATTTTAGCATCTAAATTGCTTTTTTGGTCTTCTGTCTATAATATAAAATGTGCATCATGGGATTTAATATGTTGATATATGCTATTTTACGTTAAGTAGGAAGGTGCATATGTATGTACGACGTATATGGTATATAGATCTGTAAGTAGTGATACAGTATGAATTATCCAGTAATTTCAAAATATTTATTTCATTTCAAATTATAATGTACGCCGGCTATAGGCTGAAAAGTTTTGTTGTACGAGTACATTTCGTGCGGCAGAAGTATTGTGCAGAGTTTAACGGTTGTTGCTTTATAAATATGCTGAACAAATTTCTTTGCCCTGGGTTTTCTTTAACATTCTTTCATAAAGTTTCATTAAACATTGTAAGAATAAGTCTTCTCGGTTATGAAATATAAATGGATTTTTGTTACGTCAGATTTCGAGCGTTATAACGCATTTCTTAACATGAAACTGATTCATTTCACTTATTCGTTATTTGTATTATCAGCGTATCAAGAGAAAAGACTGTACAAAAGTGAACTCGTCATGAAGTTAAGAAAGTGAAACGTAAGATGAAAAAGAAATAAGAATAAAACTTCTGTTCTTTAAGAAGAAATTAGCTTGTTAACATTGTTAGCGGTTCACCGTTTCACTGCATTGGTAAGAGACACGGCAAGTTAAGGAATTACTTGTCGTTAGGTCGTGGTTGGCGAACTCCGCTGAATTGAACAAATCGCCAAGAATAAGAACTCTTAACAAGGCTGTGACATGAATAAGCAAAATAATTCTTTAGTTTTAATTATAAATGTCAAAGATTTCACGTACACAAATCTTGCTCCATCTGACAGGAATTTAGCATTTTTAAAACCAGCAGTGGCTTTAATTAGCGCTCTATCTTCTGATGGATCTAAGCTCATTGAATGAGGCTCTTTTAACCACTCCTCTACCTTGTGGACATTTTATATTCATTAATAAAATCTAATTTACCCACACTGCTAAGACAGCTTTGAATGTGTAGGAAGACTTTTAAATAGTCCTCTGAAATAATAAGAATATCAAGGGAAGTGTTTGCGGCCTTCCTGCCAGCTAATGTTCCAGGGCCTGCCTGGAGGAAATGAAGAAGTCGACGATAGAAATGTCACTGTAACTGGAGTATGGAAACTGATGTGTTATTGAAGTGATATTTCTAAGAAGTACCAGCAGTTCTTAAATAGGGACCAAGTAGATGAAACCCAGAATTTCAGTTTCTCTTGCTATAAACTGGTGGAGGTAGCGTGAAGCTTAGTAAGGCTGATCAGACAGTGGAATGGAAGCAAAATTTTGAAGGCCAGTTTTCAAGTGTCGCAAAGCAACGTATAAAATCACAAGCTTAGAAAAGGACATGAAGCGAATTTGTCAGACGGCTATTAGAGATCAAATTTGTGATAATTGAGGGCCACACACTTTTAGGCCACAAGGAAATAAGGAGACTCTAAGGGAAATAAAAATCGAGTACAGCAAACTGTTGAAGTAGTTAAAAGAAACGCGGAAATGTAATGGAAACCACAAGACATCAAAAAAATTATAGGGTTAGATAGTAAATGTTGGCTGTAAATACAGTTCCAATCATTCTAAGGTTTTTCGAAATTTTTTCCATTCTTGGACCTTGTAGTTCCTATCTGACTGTGCTGTTGTGACGCCAACAGCTTGTGTTACCTGGGTTATTTTCATTTAGAAATTAGTTTGTGTTTAGGATCAGCAATTTTTTTCTTATGAGGTGTTGAGTACAGCTTTTTAACTATTTGCCCTATTATAAAACTGTCAAAATGTCACTGGTTCACTGAGCTTATTTTTCTTAGCTTAGAGTCATACGTCTGGTGCCCGTGTTTTCCGACATCAGCATGTGGTAGGTCTCTGTCACAGGCAGTAACCGGTATTTTGAACAGCTCGCTATTAATTGATTACTTCCTCTGTGCTATCTCAAGTGCAATTTCGATCAGTACAGTAGGTATAGTGACGACTGGAAGAAAAGTGTGGTACAAAATGCATGTAGACACGAGTAACTGACACAAAGTTACAGAATGCTCAGGATAATAAGGGTCAGTGCTTACACATACGGAAAGAGGAGGCTGTTAAACCGGATTTGTTCAAGTCAAATCCGACATTTTACAGTTTCCAGTATTTTGGCGGAGGTTACAGCTACGAAATCTGTTCGCAATATTATACACAAACTTAGACTTTCTGCACAATAAGCTTAAGGCTGAGGTGCATCCGGGGCATCTGCTGACGGGCCGTAAAGAAGAAGTAGAAGAAGGAGAAGAAGAAGACGGAAAACAAGAAAAAGAAGAAAAAAAGGAGAAGGGAAAGGAGGAGAAGGAGAAGGAAAAGGAGAAGGAGGAGGAGAAGAAAGAGGAGAAGAAGGAAAAGGAGAAGAAGAAGGAGAAGGAAAAGGAGGAGAAGAAGGAGGAGAATAAAAAGAGAGGAAGGAAAAGGAGGAGGAGGAGAAGAAGAAGCAGAAGGAAAAGGAGAAGGAGAAGAAGAAGACGAAGAAGAAGAAGAAGGAAAAGGAGAAGGAAAAGGAGGAGAAGAAGGAGGAGGAGGAAGAGGAGAAGAAGAAGAAGAAGAAGAAGAAGAAGAAGAAGAAGAAGAAGGAAAAGGAGAAGGAGAAATAAAAGGAAAAGGGGAAGACGGAGAAGAAAAGAAGGAAAAGGAGGAGAAGAAGGAGGAGGAGGAAGAGGAGAAGAAGAATAAGAAGGAAAATGAAAAGGAGAAGGAGAAGGAGGAGAAGAAAAGAAGGAGAAGGAAAAGGAGGAGAAGAAGGAGGAGGAAGAGGAGGAGGAGAAGAATAAGGAAAAGGAGAAGAGGGAGAAGAAAAGAAGGAGAATGAAAAGAAGGGGAAGAAGGAGGAGGAGGAGAAGAAAAAAGAAAAGGAAAAAGAGAAGGAGAAGAAAAGAAGGAGGAGGAAGAGGAGGAGGAGGAGGAGGAGAAGAAGGAAAAGGAGAAGGAGAAGAAAAGAAGAAGAAGGAAAAGGAGGAGAAGAAGAAGAACTTACACTTTACAGTGTTTTATCAGTAGGTGCTATCACAGGAGATATTCCACATGATCTTTAAATTTGCACAAACCAGAGCATCTGCAATATTTCACGGCTGGCTACTGGGTATGTCCAGTCCCTTTGCCTGTGTCCATTAATATTATAGCTGGTACACAGAAGACAGTATGGAGCTATTGGTACTTGACGTACCGAAATACAATACCATCAAATTTAGTTATGATTCTGCAACACTTTTGGTCGACGTAAGATATTAGGAAATAAAGCAGGATTTATGCGCTTATAAATGTCCCTTCAACCTCATAAAGCCGCACGCATTCATTGTTAGGAAACAGGAGCTAAAATTTTTTAAAAGCACTTAATTTGCAAGAAACACAAAACTTACAATAACACCGTCATCATAAGCATGATCATCATCTTCTGGTCTTCCTAATCGTCGTCGTCGTCGTCGTCGTCATCATCATCATCATCATCATCATCATCATCATCATCATTACGTTGAAGTGATTAGTAAATAAGAAATAATCAACGGGTCATTTACATTTTCTTTGCCAAGCACCAACGTAGTTTTATTTTTATACCTTTGATTTTAACATTCCTTCCGTGCGTCATAATTTTTTTCAGTTTCTACCAAGTGGTGTCTTTTTCAGTCTGAACGTAGCATTATGTGAGTGCTACTGTGCTTATTTACAGTCAACTCCAGACACGACAAAAGTTATCATTAAGAACGCGCCAGCAAGAGATAGGCTAAATGTGAAGCACATTTTAGCATCTGAAGAGGAGATATCGCCAAGGAAGCAAAAAGCACAAAATTCGGTCCATCTTACTTCGGAACAAACTCTGTAGCAAATCCGAAGCAAGGAATGTCTTTTAAAAGAAAATAAAAATCAAACACAAAAACAGAAGATATTCATGTGATGTCATATGTACAAAAGGAAAATAGAAATTCATTTTTACAAACAAGTCACCAGGAAAGGAAGAAAAAAGGGGGTTTTGCCTCTTAAAGTATTACGGTGCTGAATCTGGAAAAATGAGACTGGATGTGTTGCCAGATAGATAATATCTGCTACCATAAAATGTGCGTTGGTGCGAAAGGGGAAAACACTTCATTTGTGATATGTATCAGTGATAGGGACTGTACCAGCAACTAATCATGAATTTATTAAGGAAGTATGTTTCTGGTCAATTTTAAAAATGTTCAAAATACTTACTTACTATAATTTTAAAAATATTGTGTGATGATGTGTTTATGGACTTTATCCATCGTCCGAAGAGTAAAATATTAAAAAATTAATATCACAACGTGCCGGAAGCTGGCTCTGCTTCCGTCCTTAGGTGAATGTCAGCTGACATGGGGTGTCCAGTGATGGAGGCTAGCTCTGTCTAAGGGGCCCAGCGCAATAGGTGTTCCTCTCTTCTCCCCCTCCAGTCACCTGAGAACGGAAGCAGAGCCAGCTGTAAAATAGAATATTCAATCTGCATGTAGCTGTAAAACGAATTTAATTTTGAGTTTTTAAGAATTAATTGCAGAACAACGAATAGCAATAACTCTTCCTTTCTTTGTTTAGTCCTATGCATTACCTCCTTTATCCCTTCATTCCTTATGTTACTCCATACTTTGGTTTGGAATCAGATCCTGACACATTGAAACAAATTCACCCAGACCTTATATTCGTTTGTGCGTTCGGCGAAGGTATCTGTTCTGTTCAACAGATTTAAGTGAACACCACGATTGAGTACTCTACCGCTCTGATTTCCAAGGCAGATATTCCTGTTTCGAAGCCTTTCTCGCTGTCGTGTAATGCTAATATATTCCATGCAGATATTCTCATTTCTTCCGGTAAAGTACTGGAATACATCCTTGTAGTACGCTACTGCCATTTCCAAAAATCTCTTTCTGGTTTTTAACAGATTGTTTTACATTAAGTTAAAAAGTGTCTTACATTAATTTTGTGTGTTTCCAATAGTCTTATTTTTGCTTCAATTGCTGCGGTGGCGTAGTTGGTTGAGGCACTGCGTTATAAACCGGAAGGTCGCGGGTTCGATTCTCGATGGTGTCATTGCAATTTTTCATTGACATAATCCTGTCGATCGCACTATGGCCCTGGGGTCGACTCAGCCTCTAATGGAGATGACTACCAGGAACATTATCTGGGGGGTAAACGCGGCCGGTGCGTAGGGCTGACAACCTTAGCATCTTCAAGTGCTGATTGTCTAGCAATCTGGGAGCCTCAACCTCCTGGAACCCTCAGGGCCTGTCCAGGCCTATATGGGATAGTTTTACCTTATATGTGTATTATTACATGTGATAACCTACGTCATGTTCGTATGTTAGTCTTTATTAATAGAACCCCTAATATGTAGTCTATCTTTAGAGTGAGGTACAAAGTTTCACAATTGAAACTGGAAATATTATGCCTATTTCGTAGCCGTCCTCAAAACCCGGACACAAATTTGCTTACAAATGAACAGTGCATTAAGAGAGGACAAAAGTGAACTTTCTCTTCATTCCATTTACTCTTTATTTCTTTTTCCCAGAATGCGTATGAGTTAGTTGAGGTCTTTCATATACATCTGCCCTTACTCGGCGTTTCAATTTACTCAACAGACTGAAACTTAGTTCAAACAGCGGGTTTGATCGCCTTGCAGAAGACGCGTTCTGGCACTATAGCACTTTCGCCTTCCTTGCACTTCTTTATATTCATGTGCCTTGCCTTGTAAGTTCTTTCCGTTGCACACGCGTCACTTTTCGTCCAATGTTGCATAGTTTTGATCAATGCAAGTTACCACTGACAGTTCGTATATTAGAAATATATTTTGTATTATCATTATGTCGCATAATCAAACACTCGAACCTGAAGTTCGCATTATTTACGAACTAAGTGAACTTGTATTGTGTTTTGGAATTTGATAATTGGCGTCATATTGCATTTTGAGTAATACTGTACCTTTCAGTCCAAGGTAAAAACTTTGTTAAGTATGACATTAGGGAGAAGTATGTGCTAGGCTTTTCAGCGATCCTGTCATATTCGGACGTGTGAGCAAAATTAGTATTGTAGGTTAAATTTGTATTATATATGAAGGTTATTTAAACGTATTTAAATTGGTGTGTTACTTAAAATGTAAGAATTCGTACATTTCTGAAATCTGAAAAATTATAGATAGTGGAGGGGCATTTTATTTTAAAGCTCGAAATATTAAGTTTTAACCCCAGATAAATCGTTGCACAACCCTTATGTGCCTCCATTTACGTATAACGCTATACTGTGTGGTGTCCGCTTAAAAGTCGCAGCGTGCACAGGTGTCTTAGGGACCTATAATGATTGACGTCATCTTATAACGTAGTTACACTCCATTGTACAGCTGTTATTACTTTCTGAATGAACTGTTGTCCGTAGCGTGTCAGATTCTGTATTGTCGTTTTTCTTCATGCGTTGGAACTTTCCTTCGCTGTTAAAGAGTTTACATGGATGAAATCTTCGAACTATCATTGGAGCTTTGTGTCTCTTTGGCTTCAAGACTCAGTGATGTTAGATGATTGGCGTTACACCCTCTGGTAACTTATGAGTTCTTCGTTTGGTCACCATTCATTTAGGAATTAGTCAAGCCTGACTATTAGTTAGTTGATCACAGGGGATTCGAACCTTAACGTTTTCAGGAGCAATAACTTTCCGAACTGTTGTGACGTTGAATGAAACTTATATGTAGATTTTACGAGGGTAAGGACTCCAAGAGCCGATCCCGACGGCTGCACCGTCTAAGGCGTGGGTCTGCGGCCGCTCGCTTGCTGGGATTGTGGGTTCGAATCCGTCCGGGGACATGGATGTCTGTCTCTTGCGAGTGTTGTGTGTTGTCAGGCAGAGGTCTCTTGTGGTGTGTCTGAGTGTAATGGTAAATCCTCGACAGTTAGGAGGCCCTGGCCGACTAGGGGCCGTTGCGCTATGAAGAAACAAAAAGACTCAAGGCCATGTTCCTACATTTGAGCTTCATTCCGTTGCATACAGACGGCTTCAAACAACCCGTAAGTGAGGGCCAGCAATTTCATTGCCGCACAAACAAAATATACTGAACATTATTTGGCTACAATATTAAAAATAATAAGAAGAGAAAATTAATTTCTGTAATAAGTAGTTCCCTCCAGTGCATGTCTGTTATTTCACTTTAAACATCGACACAACAGATTTAATGTGCTGTGCGTTGACCCTTTTATTGGAACACGTTGTTACCTTACTTCACGATGAGCTGGCACACTGGAATATTTTCTACAGCGTGACGTAAAATTAGCCTATTTGAATCGTAACTCTTCCTGGTATTTGTTATTGTTTCGCCAGTTACTTCTTACTTCATATATCCTCTACTTAATACTTCATTTTCAGAATGTGTCAGTTCCTATTCCCTCTCCAAAGTGAAAAGTCAGCATTCTTTATAGCAGACGTGCTTTACGACAACAATTTTGTACGAGTTATTAGTTTGTTACCGTAACCACAGAAGATATAACAATTTGAAGTGAACTGCGGCATGCGTCAGTCCAATCACATGTGACATTGTTTTGGTCATACAGCTTGTGTTCTCCCTCAATGTCGTAATTCTACTGAGTCAAAGCAGTTTGTTATGACAGGTTGTCACCACAGATCTCTGTGACAGTCCGAAAATAAATCACCTTTATCATAAATCAGAGCTATTCCAAGCCGTCAGACTAGACGAGGGTTATGCAACAGAAGGGTGAAATCAGAAACTTTAAGTCCACCGTTATATAGCTGATACTTTCAACTGGCATGAAGGAGTCTACCTAATTCTTTACAAAACAGAAGACCAAATTAACGAATATAGCCACAGTTGATGTTATTTGCTGAGTGCTGTGATGTTTTCTTACCGAGGTACTGCAAAGCAACACACGAGGACTTTACCTCACTGCTTTGAAAGAGAGATCGTTAGAGGAGGAACACCTGGATGTAAAATGAGTTCCTCTTCTTCAGATTTAGGCCTTGTCCTGTTCAAATTAAGGAATACTTTTGTAGCTATTATTATTTTAGACATTTGGTATGATTTCTTGAACAGGGTGTTGCAAGGCTTCAGAAGAACTCAATCAAGGTCGTACCCATAGTCCCAGTGGCCCAGATGAATGTTGTACGTGTCTGACACGTAGCACCCAAATTTACCGACTTTTACTCAGCCTTGGTAAAAAAAGTTGAGTTCTTATTTCAAATAAACATATTAACCCTTTAAAGATGAAGCCTATCTGTTTTATATAAGGACTCAGTGCGTACCGCGCTGTAAACACTCTACACTTCGGTTATAAAAACCAGTCTCTTAATGTTTTATAAGGCAAAAGTTGCTGTTTGTTCTGAGATCCGTACAAAACACATAAACGCAATGTGGGCACCACGTAGAATTTTTTAATGTTAAACCTGGTGGTACCTAAAGTTACCGCTAGACTTTAAAAGGTGAAATAAGCATTTATATACTACAATCTGTGTATATTTGTACCATATGTGCTGTATAAAACCCCAAATATCCTTCTATCAACATGTAATTTTACTTATCATCTTGGAAAATGGTGTGCTGTGTTCAGTGTAGAGAGTAGGCTATGGGCTGGAAAATCCAGGAACATTTTTCGATTCATAGAAAGAGCAAGTGACATGTTCCTTTTGCAAGGCGTTCAGGAGAGGCCTAGAGTCTGCCGGTCCTCTTACTCGACAGATACCGGAGTCTCTTTCACCGGTAAAAGCCGCCGGGGAGGGAAGATGACCACCCACCGCCATCTAGTGCTCAGGTTAAGAAAAAGTGGTGCTGTACGTCCTTTTCCCCATATGCATTCATGACGTGCACAGAAACTACTTTATTTTTCACGCGGTTTTTTTTTACATGAGTAGGGAGTGGGTCTGTCACAGGTAAGGAAGAATTTACATGAACTTGCATTTCAGTTAAGGTGCGTCTATTTGTCCTTTATGTCCGTTACTTACCTCGTCACAGGAAACGAAATCTGATATCACGCACTTGAAAAAATTATGCATTATAACTTTAAGAATGATTTATCTTTTTTTGTTCAGTTTGAAGCAAGGAGGGGGACACAATAAAAATTTTTGGCCTTACGGGTAAACTTTCTTTATAATAGTCTGTTTGCGTAAGTTTTATAAACTTTTAATTAACATTTTATGCACGATTAGTTTCAGGATGATTCTATGTAGTATTTCCATAAATGTAGAAATTTAACCTTTTAAAGCCTAGCGGTAACTTTACGTACCACCAGGTTTAACATTAAAAAATTCTACGTGGTGCCCACATTGCGTTTATGTGTTTTGTACGGATCTCCGAACAAACAGCAACTTTTCCCTTATAAAACATTAAAAGATTGGTTTTTATAACCGAAGTGGAGAGTGTTTACAGCGCGGTACGCACTGAGTCCTTATATAAAACAGATACGCTTCCTCTTTAAAGGGTTAATTGCTAGTTGTAATATAATAGGCTGTTTTTCTATTACATACCGTAAAGATAGTTATTATTAAATGAAATTTAAGTTTTCTATGGCAAGAAAAATTAAACTGTGGTCTTCTCAGGTGGCTATGCCCCGCGTTAGATAACATTTAGTCCCATTTTTCTTCAGCAAAATGCAATGTTCTCTGACCCTTCAAACAGTACTGATGTTATGGACAGAATATGGATGCGTTTATACTGTGATTGAAGACATGTAGACATGTGTGACAGACAGTTCGGTAAACGTACATAGCCAGCGTTACCGCACAATAAACACCCATCCCCACTCTCTTATGTACACAGACATCCCGCAACACACATCTCATATCTGTGCATGGAAATGCTTTACGTTAATTACACACGTATCCGGACAGTAACGATTTAATTGTCTGACTAGATTGTTTGCAGTAATCCTCCAACATTGTAGTCACAAACGTTCCTTCTTGCTTAACATATCGTTTTATTTTTCGGATACAAAGAAATGTGCTTTAAAAGTTTATTTGAAACTGAAAGATATATGGACAGCACAGATAAGTTTTTCCTTGCAACCGCACAATGGAAAAATTAGCTTTTCCAAGGACGAAATTCCGCGTTAATTTTACGTTAGTAGCGTCCGGTCAGTTTTTTATACACGTTACAGAGAGGGGCTGTTCTAATCAGTTCAAATGCAAGCACACAAACACATTATTGGGAGTAATATTTATTAGTTTCTGAAACTCTGTAGGAGAAGACAGAAATCAAAATGAAGAATAAGAAACAGAATTGTTTTAAAAATATCAGTGTTTCTGTACAATTAAGCTTAAAGACAAAGTGGCGTAATTGACGTCAAAACAAGAAGGCGGGGCAGATGCGGTCACCAATACGGGCAATTTGCAGCACAGGTTTTTGGTTTTACAAATGAACTCCTTGAGGCTTTGAGCACCAACACGTAGTTCGTGATACCACCTTCCGCACATAACTAACACACTCCGTGGAGCAGAGGCCTTCTTGAGAAGCTAACAGTTTTTCAGCTAGTCAAGAAATTCCCCGCATTTTATGGAACCCGGAGGTTCATTACCGCATTCACAACAGCCCGCCACCTATCCCTATCCCACATCTTGAAAGTCCATTTTAATATTATCCTCCCATCTACGCCTGGGTCTCCCAAGTGGTCGCCTTCCCTCAGGTCTCCCCACCAAAATCCTGTATGCACCTCTATTTTCCCCCATACGTGCTACAAGCCCCGCCCATCTCATTCTTCTCTATTTGATTACCCGAGTAATATTTGGTGATGAGTACCCTTCCACACATATGTGCCACTTAATCCAATCACTTGTTTACCATCTACAACACACGACACATTAAACACGGGAAGAGAGAAATGTTATACTGTTAGGCTTTATCCGGTCAGTATGATCGTTTAGCCTCGCTGCTGATGTTTGGGAAGTGAAGCAGACGCATTAGACGCCAGAGCAGTCGAAATAAAGCAAAAAATAGTAATCTCTGTGGTTAGCACTGTTAACTACGTTCCTTGCGCACGCGTGACATGGGAAAGTAATGTTGGTGTTTATTAACCTTTTAAAGCCTGGCGGTAACTTTACGTACCACCAGGTTTAACATTAAAAAATTCTACGTGGTGCCCACATTGCGTTTATGTGTTTTGTACGGATCTCAGAACAAACAGCAACTTTTGCCTTATAAAACATTAAGAGACTGGTTTTTATAACCGAAGTGGAGAGTGTTTACAGCGCGGTACGCACTGAGTCCTTATATACAACAGATACGCTTCGTCTTTAACCTTTTAAAACGTAGCGGTAACTTTACATACCGCCAGGTTTAACATTTGAAAATTCAACGTGGTGCCTACATTGCGTTTATGTGTTTTGTACGGATCTCAGAACAAACAGCAACTGTTGCCTTATAAAACATTAAGAGATTGGTTTTATAACCGAAGTGGAGAGTGTTTACAGCGCGGTACGCTCTGAGTCCTTATATAAAACAGGTACGCTTCGTCTTTAAAGGGTTAATTATGCCTCTTTTTCTTATTATACAAGTATGAGACGTTATTGTGTAGCGATAAGGAGGGAAATGCTCCTTACCCTACTGTAATAAACACTACACTGCTGATGTGCAGTGAATGAAAAACTATCCCTCACATGGACACACAAAGATATTTGACTGTCTACAAGAGTGAAGCTGTTGACTGTATTGCTCAATGGGTCTGTGCAGCAGTCTTGTTCCCTGTTTTGATCATAACAGTCCCGCCCTAAGATAATACTGGTTGGTTTATAATATGATGACACTCGCATGATTCTTATTGGGCTGGTTTAAACGAAACGTAAGCCAATGCCCGTAAAGACATCTATTTACGTCATTCATTTACTGTGTCAATTGGTCTGAGGGACGGAGAACTCTGTCAACGTAGCTTTACAACTCTGCTTTAGAATAGGCCGCCATTAGGAAGGTAAATTCATTAGGGGTTGGAAGTGAATGTGCCAAATGACTTTCTGGTCAGTGTTGATGGTAGTGATTTATAAAGCAAACGTGTGAATGCCGTCCAGTTTGAACAGATATTCTCTGCGGCATTAGTGTGGAGGGGGGGGGGGTATTCCAGATGCAAGTAAAAGGGAAACGACATGTGTCCGTGACTTTCAACGGTGTACAGGACAGCATCGTGATATGAAACGAAAAATATAGTGCAACTGAAAGAGCGAGAGAGAGAAGAGGTATCTGAAAAATTGGTGTTTGACGAATCTATATTTGCGGCTGGTAGCATTTGACAGTGTTAATAGGAACAATGTTGGTGATTTCAGGCGTCCGCCATGTTGCTGATGATGATCTGCGCTCTTCTGGGAGGAGTTTTGTTTTCTTCCGAAGGGGTTGAAAAAGTGAGTAAACAATATTTGCTTATTTTATACCAGGGATGCACAAATCCTGGGCGCCTTACAGCCCAAGAGACTAAACTTTTCCGTGATGTCTGCAGTTTTTACATAATCCTTGCAGTTGTTTTTCTTACATACACAGAGACTGTTATTTTACATGTATGGGGCATAGAGCGTCAGATAAAAATTTGGGTTTACAGGTCAATCTAGAATTGTGGATCCTCAGGATGGAATTTGCTACCTGTTAATATCAATAATAGGCTCCGAATAACACCGCACTATGAACATATTCATTATATTTTGCTAAACATGATTTGTCCGCTTTACACGGCATTATCAGGTAATCTTACGAACGCATGGAAAGAAACTGCGCCTTTAGGATAGATCTCCCCTCTACAGACAGTGGATATGGAATTTTAATAACTTGGTTATTATTGCAGATAGTGGAATTGTAATAATTTTAAAATAAGGATTATAATTAGCCCTTTAAAGACGAAGCGTATCTGTTTTATAGAAGGACTCAGTGCTTACCGCGCTGTAAACACTCTCCACTTCGGTTATAAAAACCAGTCTCTTAATGTTTTATAAGGCAAAAGTTGCAGTTTGTTCTGAGATCCGTACAAAACACATAAACGCAATGTGGGCACCACGTAGAATTTTTTAATGTTAAACCTGGTGGTATGTAAAGTTACCGCTAGGCTTTAAAACATCAGTGTAATCAGAATGTGCTCCTGAGATTCCTTGTTATGTTCGTAAATGTCACAGTAAAATGTAATTAAGACATATTATTCACAGTGTTGTGTTATTCTGACCCTATAATTGGTACTGATTCGATAAACACACCGGTTTGTTGGTACAAAAATTGCTACGTGTTATCTTTCTGGCTCCTATAACTTGGGTTTGGCGCTTATAATTTTCGAGAATTTGTGGACCCTTGATTTGCACCAATATTATTATAATAAAGTTCTTAGTATAGTTCCTAAAGCATTCAATGAGAGTAAGCAGTTACGCAGTCGTATTGAAGCCCGATCCTTCCTGAGCAGAAGACATGGCATTTATCATTCAGTTGAGAATCTTTGTTCTTTGTGCCCTCTGTGTAACAATGTTTACCTTATACCATAAAAAAGTAACTTCTCCTGTTGCACCGTGCTTTCGTAAAATTTGGTCTATGGCGCTAAAGCAAGGTAAAAAGATTGCAAGGGCGGTGCAGTGTGGTATATTCCGGTACCAGGTGTTATGGCTTCTAATTATACGCGGGGAATTGTTGTATGCGTTTTTAGGCGGCTTCACAAAGCAGGTACGAAAGGCGACTGTTAGCCCTGTCATGTCTGTGAGTCCATACATCTGTCCGTATAGCACAGCGCGATTCTGATCGGAGGGATTTTCGTAAAATTTTGTATTTAGGACCCCCATTACATTTTTTTTGATACAGTGTAATTTTGGTAAAATCGGACACAGGTACCATTTTACATGAAGGCCTTAATAAATATTTAAAAATATATACCTGTAAATGATCTTTATAAACGATACATTTTGTTCCCTTTGAGGTACCAGGAGAAGCTGCAAAACCCAATCACACTTTAAACACAAAACTTGAGCGTGGTATGTCTGTAGCCGTTTAGGATATCCCAGCGGTTACTAGATGCGGATTGTGATGTATTGTAAGTCTGTTTCTGAGGTACAGAGATATATTGTACGTACTCGGTGACGTGTAAAATGCGGGAAGGCACATTATGGGCCCTCGCATTTTGTGTGCTTTTTTTTTTTAAATCAGTAAAGAATATACAGAGTGATATCGTCATCCCCTTGTGCATGTACTCGATTTTTTTGATTGTCAGAACAAACACAGCGCTTAAATACATGCACTTTATTTTCGTCTACTACATGTTTCGGCCATGTGTACTGGGTATCATCAGGCGGGAATTACAATACCATAAAATGAAAAGTACACTGAGGTGGAGGCCTCCCCTTCACAGTTAAAAATGTTAAAAGTATCTAAACTGTCTATTATTCTCTATAAGCAGTAATATTAGGATACAGACACATTAGTTAAAAATGTTTGACCTCTGATTATTAAGTTATTGGGAAGGAAGAGTTTTCTGCTATTCGCACAAAGTGTGTAGTGGAGAAGGTTCGCATAACTGGCGCCGGTTGGCTCCATGTTGGTCATATGGGATGAACTGCCCGCAATACCAGCTTGTTTGAATTAAGACTCGGGCCCGATTGTATGTGTGATATGATTTGCGTAGATTGTGGATTTGATTTGTTTTCATTTACAACGCACTACTTTGTATCCGTGCTAATGGCTTCGGGTTTGATAATCATGTTGATTGTAATCGTGTTGAGTATGTTAGATGGATGTCGCCACTGTCTATATGTGTGACGCAGTCGAGATGATAATACTAAGGGAATGGCAGGCGGTAACGCGTTTTAGAGTTCAGTATCGTATTATTCAGACGCAAATTTCAGCACGTTTTGCTGGATACTTCAAGTAATGTGATTTAACCTTTTAAAGCCTAGCGGTAACTTTACATACCACCAGGTTTAACATTAAAAAATTCTACGTGGTGCCCACATTGCGTTTATGTGTTTTGTACGGATCTCAGAACAAACAGCAACTTTTGCCTTATAAAACATTAAGAGACTGGTTTTTATAACCGAAGTGGAGAGTGTTTACAGCGCGGTACGCACTGAGTCCTTATATAAAACAGATACGCTTCGTCTTTAAAGGGTTAATATATATTCCGAAAAGTCTGATACTAACAATTCTTCATTTTTAAAGGGAATATGTTTATTTATTTGATATGGTTCTCACAATAAATATATATTATTTTTCCGTACATAATCTACCACTTGCTTATTTTAATCGTAACACGCATTGTGCTGTGTGAGGTACCAACTAAACTTATGTATGTGTGGATAACGTACGTCTTATTGGTTAGGAGTAAGGTTGGTTTATCAGACAACTGGACGAAGTGAGACGTGGTCACACAGGGCATTCTGGGCAGTTCTTGCCTGTGTGAACAGAAGAAGAGAGAGTCCCGCGTCGCGCTGTATTACTACAGTCAGTTTTGCTATAAAGCGATAGTTGTCTTTTTTGTGAGAATCAGCCTTAGAGAAATTCCCGTTTTGAAAGTAGAGTAACATCAGAAAAAAATTGACTCACAATCCAGCCTTACGTCTTCACATTGGTCGCTGAAATCTCATAATAGCCAACACGTGTATGCGAAATTTCGCGTCATACAAACAGCGTTTACCCATACATTAATCGCGTTATACCCAATTCGCTTTAAAGAAGCACACTTAGTAGCAGAACGGACTGTATTAGTAATAGGGTGACAATGATTACAGTAAGAAGCTGAAGATCCGATGTGGCTTAAACCATCGTTTTTTAAGTAAAATATCTTGTCTGTATTACCAAAGTGTTTGCTGAGCCTATGGGACATGTGTTACGCTGTCGTCTTAAATTCTACTAGACTCTGTACCTTAATGTCGCGTGTCGAATGTGGTGTTTCTTATCGTCTAGAGCAGTAGTTCCCAAAGTCTGCCGCGACCATTTCCCAGGGGATCCGTGGATAGATTTCTGTAATGGCTACTTTGAATGTTATTATTTCTTTAAAATAGTCATGAAACTTCTTTAATTTCCATATGTTTTTATATGACCTTTGCAATATCTAATTTAGAAACGCCCTGTACCCACGAAGTGAACGATAAGCATTTTAATTAAGGCCACATTATGCAATGCTTTAACCGTTTAAAGCCTAGCGGTAACTTTACATACCACCAGGTTTGACATTAAAAATGCTACGTGGTGCCCACATTGCGTTTATGTGTTTAGTACGGATCTCAGAAGAAACAGCAACTTTTGCCTTATAAAACGTTAAGAGATTGGTTTTTATAACCGAAGTGGAGAGTGTTTACAGTGCGGTACGCACTGAGTTCTTATATAAAACAGATAAGCTTCGTCTTTAAAGGGTTAATACTTATGCTACTGTTATGTGTCCGTATCTATCTGAAATCACTTCCGAGATATAAATTTTTAATTTTGGGTACCTGTCATCTAGACACTGTATATTTACGCGAGCAAGGATGTGAGGATCTGTGGTTATTTTTCGAAGCCCAAAGGGGTCCGCGAGCAAAAGAGTTTAGGGAACTTTGGTCTAGAGCGTATCCTTAGAGTCGTGAGTAACAAAAATGCACAAAACGAAACTGCAAACTTAACGTGATGTAAGCAACTGCAGTTACCGTCAGTACTTGTGTAACCTTCCTGTCGTGTCACAATCTCTAGCATCCACCTGCTGCTACCTGCAAGTGCCACCTCCCTGCATTACCTATGTAACACCTGCCACTGACGTTATGTGTTCCAAGTAATAACAGACCCCCGTAATTAACCACAAAGAATATACATTTTAACAATATTCAAATGAAAGTTTTTGTCTTTTGGATGTGATAACTTGTAGACTGGTAGAAATATACCGACGTTTCGGAGAATATTACTTACCTCATTTAATTTATGTTCAGAACAGCACGTTTTGCCGAAATATTATGCTCTTCTGCTGAACTACGTAGAGTGACGCCCCCTAGAATTGAAGGCGTGCCTTGATAGTCAACGCTGTCATGATCTTGAACCTCACAGAAGTAAAGTTACATGACCCAGTCATAATTCGTGCAGTTTCATTACGAGCATCATGGCAGGCCCTTGTACCAGTCCTACACGTTCGTGATTCAGTAATTATATGTAAATTTACAAGAATGTACACAGTAGGGGTAGTTCACAGGCCTGCATCCGCTAGCGGCATGATATCAGTTTCAATATTGGCATGATTTATGAAGGACAGTTAAAAGCTTTGCTCACCTCTAGGTATGTACCTTTAATCACAATGCAGAATATGTTGGTTCCCCCGCCTGAGGTAATGTTACGCCGTCTGTCTGTCCGTGAGTTACATATTGCTTGCTGTACTCATCACACAGTGTTCCGTTCACTTGTTATATACATAGCACAAAACAAATAACATAAAATTTATCCAGGTTACTCGAGAACGTAGCTTATATCTGCATGATATGAATACACTCCGCAAGGTAGAGTATGCATTCCATACTTGAAAGTACATTATTGGCAGTTATGTATTTATGGATGTGATAATCTAGACAAGCTGGTATGGAGGAATAAAATTTGTATTAAAACATTAGGAAAG
Source organism: Coptotermes formosanus (assembly GCA_013340265.1). Taxonomy (NCBI): domain Eukaryota; kingdom Metazoa; phylum Arthropoda; class Insecta; order Blattodea; family Rhinotermitidae; genus Coptotermes; species Coptotermes formosanus. Next base: position 3,383,412 of record BLKM01000529.1, read on the forward strand.
AAAATGTTTTGTAGATCTGAGACATTATTTGAAAGTATCCAAGGAAATAGGATGTCGTATACATTAGTTTGGTCGAGAAAAGGAACCAGTGATGAGTCCTTATTTCAATAGCAATTAACATCTGCTTTTCTTACGAGACGAGGAACTAGTCGGATACCTTCACACATATTAGCTTCTAACTTGTATTTCCACTTCATGCAGTGAATGGCTTATTGTGAATGTAGTATATCAGACTAGTACCATTATGGAGTAATGCTTAAGTATATGAATATATGAAGTGGGCTATGAATATTCGCTAGTCATATGTTCTGCTTTGAACACTGGAATATCACAAAGTAAGAGGAGTTTGCACGACGGTTTGTTTACTGACAACATATTTGAAATCACCGTACAAAGCTGTATTACATCCTGACACTGCTGCAGATAATTGCTCGCTGTCATTGCTCGTGTAGTTCCTTGTAACTAACAGCCCTACCTGCAGACCATATCCAAAGACACTTTGCGTCATTATATGGCTGATCATGGTCTGGGACATTGGCGTTTGTACGGTGTCTTACTTAAATATAAAGCAATCCCATTACAGGCCTGGACAGGCCCTGAGGGTTCCAGGAGGTTGAGGCTCCCAGATATCTAGACAGTCCGCACATTAAGGTGGTAAGGTTGTCAGCCATACGCACCGGCCGCGTTTACCTCCCAGGAAATATTCCTGGTACTCATTTCTGTTGGAGGCTGAGCCGACCCCAGGGCCATAGTGCGGCCGGAAGGATTATGTCAATGAAAAATTCCAATGACACCATCGGGAATCGAACCCGCGACCTTCCGGTTTGTAGCGCAGTGCGTCAACCAACTGCGCCACGCGTGCCCCATACTTAAATATAGTCAAGGTAAATTTTATTTTTAGCGACCTGGATCGGAGCCGTCTACACACTGCATGCTGGCATTAACCGTTTAAAGACGAAGCCTATCTGTTTTATATAAGGACTCAGTGCGTACCGCGCTGTAAACACTCTCCACTTCGGTTATAAAAACCAGTCTCTTAATGTTTTATAAGGCAAAAGTTGCTGTTTGTTCTGAGATCCGTACAAAACACATAAACGCAATGTGGGCACCACGTAGAATTTTTTAATGTTAAACCTGGTGGTACGTAAAGTTACCGCTAGGCTTTAAAAGGTTAAACAGACACCTATCAAAAATAACTTGTGTATACGAGTACAGTTGTGTTGGAGAACTACCGTGACACAACAGTACCTGATTTAGGGGTATGAAATATTTCCAGCGCGCGGGCCGCATAAAAAAACAAGAAGTTTAAAGCATGTCTGTATAAAATTTGCTACCTGGTCCATTTTACCTCTAAGCTGCGCGGGTGCGCGGCCGCGCAGTAAGTGAAATGCTCCCGCGCACAACGAATAGTTGCGGCGCAGCTGGAATTGGTCAGCTTTCATTGTAAATATTCGTATTATGCATATTACAAAAAACTTTTAAACTGCCGCGCAGTCGTCAGGTTGTGTAAAAATTTTCTGCTCAGAGCAGCAGCAGGTCCGCGCGACTGTAAAAAAAAATTAGAGGGTACGTTGTACTTGCTGGTATACTCTTCAACTTTAATGCCGTTACTTTAACACTGTGGAGCCGGAATAACGTAGTGAGTATTGTGTGGGCTTTACAACCGAGGAATCGCAGTTTGATTGCCGGCAGCGGGCAAGAGATTTTTCTCCTCTCCGAAACGCGCAGAGTGGCTCTGTGACCCACCCAGCATATTAACCTTTTAAAGCCTAGCGGTAACTTTACGTACCACCAGGTTTAACATTAAANTTATATAAAACAGATACGCTTCGTCTTTAACATTTTAAAGCCTAGCGGTAACTTTACATACCACCAGGTTTAACATTCAACAATTCTAAGTGGTGCCCACATTGCGTTTATGTGTTTTGTACGGATCTCAGAACAAACAGAGACTTATGCCTTATAAAACATTAAGAGACTGGTTTTTATAACCGTGATGGAGAGTGTTTACAGCGCGGTACACACTGAGTCCTTATATAAAACAGACACGCTACGTCCTTAAAGGTTTAAATTATTAACGGGGAATCTGTCAGCCTGGGGAAAACGGCCGGGATGTAATTCTGCCAATACAGGAGAGCTTAAGAATTAGTGCAGCCAGATACCATTCTCCCATATACCTTCATGATGTGCTCGAGAAAAACTTTGAGGAATTAATATTAATATATATCCCATATATGTATATTAATGTTGATTTATATTATATATTTTTATAAATGTGAATATTGATTTATCAAAGCACAACGGGATGAATACCATCAATAAAAAGAAGACCTTTGTAAGTATTTGCTTTAATTTAACAATTCATTTTCATGTAACTAACTGAAAAAGAGACCCACACTCAGCCTGCTTGTATGTAACTACTAACGGTCTATGCGATATCTGGCACTGATTGTCTTTTGTTAGCTCACAATTGCGACTCTGATGCTAGAGGAGGCAGTTTTAATTCACTTTACAAATGACTGTATGTGAGTAAAATCCTACGCTTTGATTGGCATACTTCATTTAAAAAAAAAGGAAGTATTTGTCCTCAGGTATTTTCACTCATAGGTAAACGCAAAGCTCGAAACCTAATGATATTGTTTTTAGAAAAGACGATTTTGCGAAATTCTGAAAAGAGATGAGCGGAGGTAGCTTGATTTAATTCTTTTATTGCTCTCTAATTTTTGAGCTTCGTTTGGAATCTCGAGAAGGGACTCAAAAATTTACTTCAAAGTGGAAAAGTAAATATACGAAATGTATTGTGTACCGTACAGTCTTGAAACTTGGGTTGCTGCTATTCTGTTAGAAACCAAATTGATTAGCATTTTATGTTGAATTCAAAGTTGAAAATTTGCTCCGTAAGGCGATAGTGTTAAAGCAAGAGCGGGAAATTTATTGCAGTGAAACAAGTGAGGAAAGAACGCCTGTTTAAAAAAATGCAGGTTATATTACAGGTCTCTTTGTGACGAAACTGTTATGGCTTCGCAGACAAAAGAAAGAAAACAGGACCCACGAATCGCGAGTCGTTTGTCAATCATCTTGCCCTCTCTAGCCCAACATCGAAAATTTCATAAGTAAATTTATACACGGTTCAAGAGTTCACCCGACAAATCTCCACACCGGCATCAAGTGCCGTGAAGTATCACACAGGTGTACATTGCATTCTCATTAACATTTTAAAGCCTACGGGTTGCTTGATGCACCGACAGGTTTAACAATAAAAAGTTCTACGTTTGCCCACATTGTGTTTATGTGTTTTGTATTTATCTCAGAACAAACAGCGACTTTTGCCCTCTATAACATAAACTAGTTGGTTATTATAACCGAGATGAAAAGCGTTTACTGCGCGGTACGAACTGAGTCTTTAAATAAAACAGTTTATGCTTCGTCCTTAAAGGGTTAAGTAAATTTATTGTACTATACATAGAAATATTTCACCACTATTCTTACACACATACACACATATATATCCATGTGTGGAAGGGTGTACAGAAATGCATACTTAGTAATGTACCCTTAGTATTTCCCTCCATCAAATCCATTTTCAATATACGAATAGGGTTTATAATTCTTATTAAACTATAAAAGAATATATTCTAGAAATTCCCCAGCCGTGAATAATGCGTCTTTTTCTGGATGGTATGAGAAATATATAACAGAAAGTTTTCTATAGTCATACGTGTTTAAAATTTTCATACTCTGTTTTTTTTTCGAAATCTTAGAATTGAGTTTTTGGTTTAAGGGATCATTATTTATTTAATGTGTTCCATGTCCGTGCACTATGCCATACAAAAACACTAATCACCAACAAATGCACAAAGAGAGTTTATCATCAATTGTTACACACTCCTACATGTTTCGACCCTGCTGGGTCATCTTCAGGGAGAACTTTTCGTTACCGTTTCACTAGGGTTGCACTTTACAGTTGAGTGAGAATGTGCTGTTGACTGTGTACTGCGTTGTTTTTGGAGGCATGAAGTCTCCGCGGTCCGGGCCTGAGGCACATTCTCCCGGACCGCGGGAGACTCTTTTTGTGCATTTGTTGGTGATTAGTGTGTTTTTGTATCATTATGTATTTCATTCCGATATGCTCAGATTACGCCTGTATTCAGTGCCATACTTGATTTTCCATTCTTAGTCTCTGTTTAATAGACCCTGTCAATAAAGGAACATATTCCAGAAAATATACGGACGAACAAATGCTCCTAAACCGTCATCTGGAACGCCATTCCACCGGAGGACATATACTTGAAAGCGGTTTCTTATAAGATAATTAACAATATCGATCACATCCCAGACTAATTAACTTACTGTAGTATTTAGAGCGTGCATGTGTATCGAAATATATTTTTCCATTTTGAGGCCTGAAGGTGCTTGCAAGTACGTAATTATGTATATCCATGCGGTAAGAAGATACAGGGTGACACTTCGTAATTTGCACTTCTGTGTTTACATAAAGATGCAGGTTGAATAAACAGAAAACCGTCCCTTAGTGGAAATGTAGATCTGAATTCTGCGTAATATTCTTAATCATTTAAATCCTGTATCAACTGTACGCACTGCCGTCTGTAACACTTAAAATTTTTAGTTTTGCTCACAAGTTGTAGTTACGTGTTTTAAAAAATAACTATTATTTCCCTAAACAACATTAACTGAGGTATCTTTATAAAGAGAGACGTAGTTTGTTTTCTGCGCAATGAGAACAGAATTTAGGCATTCATTGTGAAGAAGTAAAAAGAACGTCTTATTGGAAGACCACTTGTTCCGTCTGTCCGATTTTCATGAGATTCAGTGCAGGAGGTCCTTACCGAAAGTTGTCGAAAATGTGAGTTTCACGAAAATATGTGAGTTTCACGAAAATGTGTGTTTCACGAAAATGTGAGTTTCACGAAAATGTGTGGGGTTCACGAAAATATGTGAGTTTCACGAAAATATGTGTTTCAGGAAAATGTGTGAGTTTCACGAAAATGTGTGGGTTTCACGAAACTGTGTGAGTTTCATGAAACTGTGTGAGTTTCACGAAAATGTCTGAGTTTCACGAAAATGTGTGAGTTTCACGAAGATCGACCCAGTGACAGTTATAACTTACTTGGGCCGTTCAGAAATTTATAATCAGACTTCCTACACTTCTCGACCGATTTGGTTACAATTCGGTACGTGAGATATTCACGAAAAATTTATTGCTTTATGCTTAGAGTCTAAGTGATTTTCTACCCTTACTTTCCATATTTCTTTCTTGATTTGTGTGCACTAAATACAAAAGGTCTACAGCTAATGCTGTTAAGCTCTTGTGAATTTCATAATATTTGGTGCAGTGAAGGCTGTACTCTTTTTACGCGCGTAAATGAAATTACGTTTACGCATGTGCTGTGACAGCGTATGCCATTCTGAAACTAAAGAATGTGTTTGTGAAATGTATGTACTTTTGGGTTGAGCAGTCCACCCCAACATACCGAGCTTTAGGAGTGTCTTATCCTTCCATACACACGTAGATAGTCTCCAAAACATAATGTACCAGGATCTATTACGCAAAAAATGCCTACCTTTGCACTGACTGACTTTTTATATCTTTTTACTGTGTATATGGATTGCTAGTTCAGTTTTATGTAATATTATTTGATATGAATCCCTGATGATGATCCCATGAGGGGTCGAAACATGTACGAATGGATTATCAAGATACTGTAATATAAAATATCTGGAAACAATGTAGTTTATTTTGTTGGACTGAAAATTCTGGGTTGATTATTTCATGCATGCGTTACGTGATTGCTTATCGCGTATGTTTTGCTACCAAAAGTGAAAGTTACTTTTCTTTGTGTGTCGAACTTTATCTCCTATTTTAATGTGCAATTTATATACATTTCACGTGTGTATATGCTAGCTATATGTATATCGGAAGGACATGCACAGGTGTCATGCCTGTCACGGTGCAGATCACTTCCGCTTCGCTTAACATTCCATTCATCTGAAGTGCTGGGGCACCAGATAAATTCTTTTGTCGGTTCAGTTTTGTCTATACGGAGTGGCGTACGGAAGCGAACTGTTCTATAATGTAGAGTTTGACTCTCATTTCTATGTAAATTAAGGGATTCAGGGTGTAGAACGGAAAAGCCAACGTTGCCGCGCGTATGTCATTCCCGTTGGCACTGGAAGTAAATTTTTATATTTTTGATTGATCAGTCTATCTTAGAGTAAAGTCGCGCTGTTCCACAGGCGGTTAGTTGTCGACTTCTTATCGAGGAAGACCGGGTTCGTTGTTAGTGCATCCAGTGTGGGCCTTCTTCTTGAAAAAGTAGTTCGTTTTCTGGTGTTCCTTTGAACGTTAATGTTTGCCCCCGTTGGTTAATTATCATTGCGCCATTGCTCCACATTCGTCTGATATCTGGATGATGGAAAAGGGGCATGTCACAGGTTGCAATCCGAGCTACATAGTCTGTTACTTTAACACAAGATGATGATAATGATGATGATGATTATGGCCATGTTGATTGATGGTAATAATATTACAACACTGCAGTCAGTCAAGGTAATTGTATGTGGCTGGTAAGCTAGGAACATTGTAAATTGCTGTTGCGCCTATGTCTGTATGTCTTCTTATGTCGTTCTCTTTTTCACCCACTCTGTTCCACGTTTAGCTGCTTTTAACATTACAGAAATAATTAAAGTTAAGGAAAGAAATCAGGTTAGGATTTTGTACATTCATGGTGTGAGAGTGAGAACTGGAATTAGAGTAACAAAAGCGCCAGGAAATTTGGAACAGCAAAAGAAATTGACAGGTGTTGTCAAAGGATACAGCGAATGGGATAATATTAACCCTTTAAAGACGAAGCGTATCTGTTTTATAGAAGGACTCAGTGCGTACCGCGCTGTAAACACTCTCCACTTCGGTTATAAAAACCAGTCTCTTAATGTTTTATAAGGCAAAAGTTGCTGTTTGTTCTGAGATCCGTACAAAATACATAAACGCAATGTGGGCACCACGTAGAATTTTTTAATGTTAAACCTGGTCGTATGTAAAGTTACCGCTAGGCTTTAAAAGGTTAATGGTTACAATAATCGGGTAAAATTAATTGTGTTCCGTCCATACGAAGGCATGGCTGTACAGGGATAAAGCTAGGTGATCTGGATAGGAGAGACGACGGATTCACAAAGCCTGCCTTTAGGCCTTTATACATGTCAGATTAGAAATATGGGGACACGCTATCATGTGTTCGTAATAGGTACGAAGCTAAGTCATGAGCTGACTCTATGATGCAGAGTCGTTCTTGAAAAGACAATAAACAGTCCCTCAGCTGGTCCAGGAATTCCATAAATTTTATGGGACCCGTAGGTGTATTACCGTGTTGTTTGCAACAGCACACAACGTTTACTTATCCAGAGCCACATAAATCCAGTCCACCCTTTCACACGCTATTTAAGTTCGTTTTAATATTATTTTCACATCTGCAATTATGTCTGTCAAGTGTCTTCTTTCCTGCAAGTTTCCCGAGCAAAACAGTGAATGCACTTTATCCCCCCTCCTCTTACATGTCATACGCCCAACCAATTCCGTCCTTGATAGTGTGACACTAAAATTATTTGTTTAGGAGTAGTACAAATCATGAAGCTCTTCATTGTGCCGTTTTGTTAGTAATGACCTGTGACTTCTATTCTGGGGTCATATGTGGTGTAATTCGGGTGGTGTCCCCCTACCGTGATGGTAAGTTTTTTCGAATTTCTACAACTCTGAAGGCATATTCTGTAACACTGCGCCACAATACGTTACAGTACAGCGTCCTTAGTTACAGTTCACCACTACTTTGCGATCTCAGTCGACTTTAAATTAATTCTGCATTCTGGTTTATGTACTTTGAGAAGCCAAAGTTAAAGTAGAATAAAATAAGCACTGCTTTGGTGGAGGTATATGAAAATTTAAGCAGGTATAAGTGTGAATAAAATATTTCAGAAAAAAAAATCCTTGAAAGCATTAATAATTTTCTATAACCTTTGCACTTTGCAAGCTATGTTGCATTCTTCAGTGCTGTTACATAATTTTTTAAACTATTTGGATCAACGACGCAAGCAAAGATCATTATTGTAATATTTATCCATATTTGTTTCAGGTTTGTGTTTGCGTATTTGGTTTTTTACTAATTACGTGGACATAACACAAAAATACGTGTATACTCAAAAAAGTGTTAAATATCTGCCGTAAACTTTATGATGCTGTATTGTGTGTGTGTGTGTGTGTGTGTGTGTGTGTGTGTGTGTGTGTGTGTAAACTCATACCACTAACTGCAGTCACCAGGCTCCTTCTATTGAAGAAATTGTATAGAGCAGAATACGTTTAGAAAACAAACGTCACTTGTAATTGAGTAATGATTTGGAAGCTGTCGGTCGTAATCAGTTTGAAGGTGTCATCCTTGTATTCGACTAAAGAGAAGAAGAGAAATTATGCAGTTTTTCTGTCGGGAGCGTCTCTAACCCAGTGTAGATTTAAAGCACTTGGGCATACCTGTCAAATGGGTGTTTAGATCGCTGCCATTAAACCATGTTTTCGGTCTTATATTGTGTACAATACTGGGGTTATGATTTTGCGCGTGTCTTTAACAGCCATTAGCGTCAGCTAAGTGAAGTGGTTATGTCTAAATTTCCTTTTATAATATGTATAATTTTCCATGCCGATTTGAATGCTTGTCATGTGTGATATTATGAGAGGGACGAATAACATTTTGTTTGAAATTCAACTTCTTCCGGGAAAAAAAAAAGTTCTTGAGATCACTGTAGAATAAAGCAAAGAGTAATGAGAATCTGTGGAATTGTTTCCTTCTACCGCTTTCATAATACAAAGTACCAAATACAGTTGTGTGTGTACAGGCGTCCGTTCATCAAGCATTCTGTACCCAATATTTAAGTGTGTCTGTACTGCATCTATGAACAGGAAACTGCCAATTAACCCTTTAGAGACGAAATGTATCTGTTTTATATAAGGACTCAGTGCGTACCGCGCTGTAAACACTCTCCACTTCGGCTATAAAAACCAGTCTCTTAATGTTTGATAAGGCAAAAGTTGCTGTTTGTTCTGAGATCCGTACAAAACACATAAACGCAATGTAGGCACCACGTAGAATTTTTTAATGTTAAACCTGGTGGTACGTAAAGTTACCGCTAGGCTTTAAAGGGTTAAATGTAGATTAGGTTATAAACGTAATTCAACTTTAGCATCATATTTCTCGTCAGGTCTTTCAATTTTCTGCACTTGTTATGGGGTCGTATAATGAAGTATGGATTACAGATCACAAGGTTCATCCTATTCCAGTATTCATGTTTTTCAGCTTGATGTTTTATATGATAAAGAGAATTAAGTGTTGGAATGCATTAAACTATAATTTGAAGTAGCTTTCTCAGAGAAAATGCATTAATTTTAATGAATAATTATATATTTACAATACCGCAACTTATTAAGGTGTTAGTATTGTTTCGTTAGGAACGTATATATGAATACGTGTAAGTTCAGAATTTAATACCTATATCTTTCGCTACATGGAGCATAAATACAGAATATCAAAATATTTCATGCCGCACGCGGAAGGTCCAAATGTTGTTTACGCTACACTCATATCTCTTTTGACAAGAAACCAAAAGAAATTCCCATGCTGAACAAAGTCTACATCAGTCCTACAAGTCGTTAGGGTGGAAAGCAAGATGTCTGCCCACCAAGTTGTCTGTATACTGTGACGTTCCATTTTCCTTGAGCCTAATAGTTATTTTCGAGGCTCATTTCCTTCATCCTTATCCCTCCCTACGAAGACTCATCTTGTGTCATCGTCCTTTCCTTCAGTATGCGCTTCTACTATCCCTGCCTCATCCCTCACCAACCTCCTCCTCTCTGATGAGACATCAATGCGACAGAAACATTCTCCTTCTGCTCAGTATCTTCACCTTTAAAAAAAGGTTGAGTAGTGAACTAGAAATAATGACCAAGGGAAGAGAAAAATCTTCTTGTAAGGTTTGAGGATTTCACAGCGTTGTTGATGAAGAATGTAGTCTTCTGGCATATGCGGCTGTTTGGTTTGATAATTAGAAATGCTCGAAAATATGTTTTATTAATACCGCTGTTGTTTATTATGGATTATTATTAGCCTTATAGACAATATGCAAAAAGATCGTACTTGCGGAACACATTATGTAGTCTGGAGTGTGCGGGTTTCGTAGAAACAGTGGTGCTGATCCCGGCGATGACCTGTGTGTGACTTCCGCATATTGGTGTATCATAAACATATGCCAATATTCGGTTTGTTCTGTAGGCTAACCGAGCAATTTGGTCCAAACTGCAACTCTTCTGACTTGGATTTGGTGAGTTCTTTATTCTAATGTCGGCCGGGCCATCGAGTATACTATGTTTCGTAGATTTTGTGGGTCCATCCAGGAAAACGTAATATGGCTTTAAAATTAATCTACTACTGTTTCTTTTCGCGTCCTTTCCTATTCATTATTCATTATTTCAAACTATTCGAAGTAATATGTTCTGTCACACTGAGAGTTTTTTCAAATAAATTGCAAATAAGGAAACATGTAGTGTAAGCCTTTGTTACGTAATGTCGCTTCGCAACAGGAAAATCTAAAATCGCCACGTAATTAGGTATTGGTATGTGTCTTTATATTTGGTTTTAATATTATCTTCCATAATGCGAAGTTTGACATAGTACTACAAAATGGGTTAGGTCATAAAATTGGAAAAGTTTTCCCCATGCGTAAGTTAGTGATATACTGAAACTACAGCAAACCAGAAGCGCAGTTATGTAACACTTTAAGGTGTAAAGTAAAAACATAGATTATTCATCGCAAAGTGAAGTACATATACTGTGAATGGTTGTAGCGTGTGTTGAATCTCAGTTGATGACAGATTTTTAAATTATGGGACTACTCAGTATCTGATTGCCTTGCTTTGTACCTATAATGTACGAGTATAGGTTCATTGTGCAGACATCACTTTATGATCCGTTTTTTATGTTATACACCGTGCATATTACAAATTATTAAGACAAACCAACAAATATGCACACTATTCACAATATTGTATAATATAATATAATATAATATAATATAATATACTGTGCACTGTTGTGAATAGTGGATATATTTGTTGGTTTGTCTTAATAATTTACGATCCGTGTTCAGGAAATATTGTGTGTGAGTTTCAAGTTGTTCGTGGCTTTACACACTATTTCAGATCACCTTATTTTGCCTTTCAAAACAGTAACGAGAAGTCAAAATGTTGATATGTAATACAGAAATTTTCATAAATCTGGATATATTGATGGCGATATTGTTTTATTTATGGTATAGGACACTGCATCTATACACCACTGCGGTTGTTACATATGTGTGCAGCTTTTTTACCTTAAACAGGTTGTGCATTTTCCCCACACAGTGTACATGGGTCTTTCGTTTTTCGTTTCGTTTCGTAGTCCTTACCTCTTCTACCTGCTTGTTCACAGTAAGTGTCGAGGTTGTTTATTTTCACTTGATCACACTCAGACACACACCACAGTTGGTAGGACTCCTCTGGACGAGGGATCGGCCCGTCGCAGAGACCTCTACCTGACAACACAAACACTGTACAAGAGACAAACATCCATGCCCCCGGTGGGATTCGAACCCACGATCCCAGCAAGCGTTCGGCTGCAGACCTACGCCTTAGACCGCGCGGCCACTGGGATCGGCCATGCGTCTTTCCTGATTCTTTAAACAGGGAGCGATGTTTCCCATACAATGTGAAAGGACTGCTCTTTATACTAATAAAATTAGATAGTTTGTGTGAGGTACGGCATGAATTTTTAAATATTTCAAATTTTTGTGTAGCTTACTGAACACGTAATGAGGGTTTGTTACTGTTTTGTTATTTTACTGTACATATTTACATAGCATGCCTAAAGGGTGTATTTAGCGTGAAACATTTTTTAAGGCTTTCAGAGTTTCATCGCTGAAGGCATTCTCCGAAATACGAACGAATTCCCTAACACATTTCATAACATACAGACCTTCGTTACTGCAGTCTGTTGCTTGTTCAACGCGCAAAGCAACACTTTTTAAAACATACCAAATTTTCAATTATATCATTGAATTACCTGCATAAAGTATTTCAAAACCCTTATCTTGTTGAGGGAAATGAAACAAGGCATGTGCAGCAAATTTACTCTGTGGTTGGATATAACAGATTTCTATCTTATTGTCAAGTTTTGTGTTCTGTTTTGATTTATGACAACATTTACAATTTGTCAATCAAATTGAAAAGTTTGACCTACCCATATATATGTATGTGGAGTGCGAAATTTCATTCTGCTGTTGTGTGTTTCGACGGTAGGATTTTGGCGGAGAGATTATGAAATTCCCATATTCAAATTATGCTCCCGCATAATGTGCAAAAAGTCTCTAGAATTAAGTCGGGCAAATGTGAAGTACAAAAATAATTCTGGAGTTCCAGATCAAAATTCTGAGGCAATATCCCGGAGGTCTGAATGATATCTGTGATAATGATTGTGAGTCTATTTGCATACGAGTTATACAGTCATCGCTTACTTCAGATCATCAACCCATCTTTGCCAAAACGGGGCTGTAAACTGTCATATTGATTACGGCGAAAATGATACTGCTGACGATGGAAGAAAATGAAAGTTTGTGGTACCTCACAGAGGGCTTGCCGAGTGTCAAAATAATGTGAGGGGGGGGGATCGGGGACTTAAATGAGACACCTATGGCAATTTGAAATTCAAACACTTCCTTCTTGAGGTTAGACTCTTGCTCAGGGCAATCGTGAGGGTAATGGATTCATTATTTTTATGGCTAAAGACGCACTGAAATTACCTCTTGCGAGTTTTGTGTCTGTGAGACATCACTGTAGCTCACATTATAACGAATCATTGCAATACTGTCCCTTAAACTGAAATGGTTCTCAACAGTGCGAGAAGAATGCCTTTCAGAAAGAACAGTTTACGATCTATAAATTCCATACCCCTTACGCCGAAAGCACAGTACGTCTTCAGCTTGCGGGTAAAGGGAAGGTTTTCCGTATATAGGAATTACCTACTGAAGTTTGTAAACAGAGGCGCAGAAAGCCGAAAACGGGTAGGCAACCAGCAGGAATATCGAAACTACGTTACGAGCCAGTAGCTGCACCTGAGGAGCTTGTTAGATTATTTAAAAAAAAAATTATATTGGTTATGTGAAGTCCGTTCGTTTTATTATTAGTGAGATGAATGTAAACTTTATTTCAGGCTAAAACAAAGCGAATCTTTATCGCCAGTGCGTATACATATGCATATTGGTTTACACAGTAAAAGGTATATTTCACCCTGAGACAGACCGTGAAGCCGCAGACGGGGTGTAGAGTTACAGCTACATTCTTTTTTTAATCTCGGCGTGGTACGGAAAACCTCTACTCCACCGGATTTTGATCCCCGGACCGTCCAGCCAGTAGCGAGTCGCTGTACCGACTACACCATCCCGGTCCACACTTTATACCTCAAGAGAGACCGAGGAAGTTAGAAAGGACTGAAACTGGTTATCTACGTATGTATGGCACAATAGGGCAACGCTGCTTATGTTTTCCTTTGTTAGAGTTTGAGTGTGTATGACGCTGGTGTAAAACGATTCATGTGGTATTTGACCGAAATATAGAAGGATGTATGCGCCATATTCCATGGGGCGCATGCATGCAGCACCGATGGTGAATTTTAACGTAAGTACTTATTTTGCATTGTGTTAATTTTTTGATAGAGAACCTCGTACGTAATATAAAAGATAAGTCGTAAAATGCTTCCGAGGAAGAAAGGGAAATGTAAACCAAACTGGATATACAGTCGATATCTTCTGGGATGTGACGCCTTCTGGGATGTGACGCCTTCTGGGATGTGACGCCTTCTATTTTCGTGGAAATCACATTCACAATCATCTTCCTTGTTTATGGAGGCAGCAGGAATGTCTGAAACGTCGGCACTCTCTACCACACTGACCAGCGTCTGTCGGTAATGTCGCACCTTATAATGACTGCCGACAATCACACGCACACACTCAAGTATACACGCATAATTGCGTAAACCAATATAAGCTAGGCTATAATTTCGATGCCTTAAGAAAAACCAACCACTGCTCAGATTCTAGGATGTGTGTTAAGCTTGTTTTGATTTATTACACGTTATTTTGGATTATGGTGCCATACAGCGCTAAGCGGGGTACACGGTGGCGCATTTGGTTGAGGCACTGCACTACAAGTAGGAAGGTCGCGGGTTCGATTCCTCAGGGAGTCACTGGGATTTTTCATTGACTTAATCCTTCCTGCCGCACTATGACCCTGGGGTCGACTCAGCCTCTAACAGAAATCACCAGAGATATCTCCTCGGGTGTAAAGGCGTACGGTGTGTTTAGGGCCGAACACCTTACTAGCACTTTCAGGTGCGGATTGTGTAGAAATTCTGTGAAATTCAACCAGGCCTGTAATAGGATAGCTTTACAGCGCCAAGCAGGAAGTATTAAATGTGAAGTACGGTCTGCTAAAGTACGCTTACTGAGTGTGTATAAGGTGGCATAATGCAGCAGTGTTTGTCATGGTGATGCTATATGAATTTCTCTCGACTCTGAATATGTCCAGGACAATTAAGCTGCATTGGCTAACCTTACTGCAAACAGCAGTAAATTTCGAAGCCATACATAATTTATTGCAGACATTACATCAGGGAACATGTCAATTGAGGACTCTTTATTAAATGAGCCCAGAATCAATATTGCTGATGTCAGAATTCTGAACTGAGCATCACAAATCAGCAGTCATCCGTGCTCAGTTATTGTTAGGATTACTGAATGTTTTCTCTGACAGTATAGCTATAAATTCGTTGTCACAATTTAGTGGATTCACGCTTTACTTGCCTGTTGGATCATAATGTATTGTGAAATGTGTTGTATGTAATGAAATTCTAAGGCCATATGTTGGTCACGTGCTTTGGGTATATTCCAGAACTAATACTAAATTACAGTATTGTAAGGAGAAGTTGAGGCCATGTGTTGGTCACGTGCTTTGGGTATATTCCAGAACTAATACTAAATTACAGTATTGTAAGGAGAAGCTAAGGCCATGTGTTGGTCACGTGCTTTTAAATACTACTTTACATAGGGTACGTGAAAGCAATTAAGCAAGTAACTAAATTCGTATATTGGCCTACAAGAAAATTTCTTGAGAAGTTTATGGTCACTGAGTTAGTCACATTTTTCCTACCCATTTTCCTTCCATACCATGAGGACCTGGAAGGGTAAGAAATGCGCGCAACGATGTTGTTATGAATATCTGAAGTTAAGGGGCCACTTTAGAAATGTGGTAGTAGATAGGGGGATAATATGGAAGTCGATATTCAAGAAAAAGGACGTGAACACGTAGAAAGTTTCACCTAGCTCAAGACTGGATCCAGCAATAAATCCTTTTTTTCCTCAGAAGACAGACGGTACCTTGTTTTGCTCAATTTCTCAAGAATTGTCATGTTAATTTAAATATAAAAAATATAAAACATAAAAACGCTGTTAACTTTACTATTTTGTTAGTCGTGTTATTAATTTTGTACTAAAGCCAGGCTGTCGTTGTGGCGAGTCTCTTTTATCCCAGTTTACTTCACGTACAGAATTTTACATTACTTTATGTTGAAATAACTCACGAAGGAATTAGTATATCTTGATGTAGCGAATATAAAAAGTTAGTCTGTAGAACATTGCGGCTTACACGTGTTGCAAGGTTGGTCTTTCTACATACAAGTTAACAGCGAAGAGACCTAAAATTCTGATAAATTATCGTGAAATGTGGCAACACTGATCAGGTTTCTCCTGTCAGATGTTTGAACGAGCGTTAGACGAAATGGAGTTGCTATGACGCACGAATGGATGGTGACCATAAAGCTCTCCGGAGATGGAAATATGGCGGTTCCGTCAGTTGCCGTCGGCGGGGCAAAGCAGACGGAAACGAAACGTAAGTTTTGAAGTTGGAGGGAAGGGGGAAGTGAGATTGGACGAAAAGCAGGAAATCTCGTTGCGTGAATGATGGGGATGGGCCCATTTCCCTTATCTGCTGGCAGCCTGGCTGACTGGCGGGTGCATTTCATAGAAAATCTATACTTGTATATAGCGCGTCAGAATTCTTTAATATCAAAATGGTACTCGTATATGTTATTATAATGCTTTGACAGATAAAATATTTACACTTAAATGTAAATTAGATTTATTTACAAATTTTTGATATGTCGTCTATTGTAAAAAGATTGAACAAATCAAATAAGTAGAGCAGAACCATAATTGGAGGTGCTGAATGTCGCTCAAAAAGTCCGTGAATTACCCACAAATATGGAAACCAAAGGTTAATTTTCATGTTGACGGCAGGCAGTCGTAAGTCCGTCTCGAGAATGAGAAAAAAAACAGTCCGCTTTGTCGGTGGCATCCATTTAATATTACCCTCAATCTAGGCTTCTGTCTTCCAATTGATCTTTTCCTTACACTTTCCCGACAAAACCTTATTATATATTTCTTGTAACTCTCACGCGTGCTATATACCCGTCCATGACCACTCAACCACACTTGGTAAATATAAGGAACTATAAACGTTCTCTTAAAGATTTCTTAAACAGATATCTAGAAGAGATAGATCGCGATCTGTAAATATAATTAAAGATGAAGTTGTAATTTATTTTGTGTATAATATGGGCCTGAAGATAACCTAAACGTGGGTCGAAACATGTTGCCATATACTTTAACCCTTTATTGACGAAGCGCATCTATAAGGACTCAGTGCGTACCGCGCTGTAAACACTCTCCACTTCGGTTATAAAAACCAGTCTCTTAATGTTTTATAAGGCAAAAGTTGCTGTTTGTTCTGAGATCCGTACAAAACACATAAACGCAATGTGGGCACCACGTAGAATTTTTTAATGTTAAACCTGGCGGTACGTAAAGTTACCGCTAGGCTTTAAAAGGTTAAAGACCTAATACTAATATTATAACCACCTGTGTCGACGGAAACGAGGTGCTAATTTGTAATACTGTGTAACACAACGGAATATCTAAGATAGAAATTGCTAAATGCGTTAATATTAGTCTAAAAACGGCTCACAAAAGAGTCTAAACAGCTTACAAAAATACGAAGCAGTGGATAAACCCAAGCCTGCTTATTTACAGTTTATGTGGCAGGATGACGTCAGGGGAGCTTTTCTGGCTCCTCCACAATGACGCCAGAATGAAAGCCACGTAGGCAGTGAGTTACACAATGTGGTCCCAAATGGACACATTGTGCGAATCCCTGATGAGAAGTGGTTATGGAATATTCATGTAGTTGTTATAATCAGGGAAAGTCATGTAACAGAATGGAAAGTAGAGAGCGTTGTCACTTTCTTCACCGCGCCCACCACAAGGACTGTCCTGTAAACCAGGCCTCTGCGGTAAGAATTCGGAGACTAAAGACACGAGCCTCATCTTGCTTTCCAATTTTGTCCACCTTAAGAAAGTAATGGTTAAAGAGACAAATTTAATTTTTCTTAACAATCTGTTCTTTTGAAAAAGGAAAAAAAAAAATGAATAGATTTTCCAACTCATAAAATAGCTGCAACCTTTCCTTGTAAACAAGCGAAAAGCAAGTATTGTTTTTGTAGATCTCATGACATATATTTCCTTACCGCTTTTTATCTAGAACCTAAGACTAGCTTTACAAAATTATTCTATAAAAATCAATTCTCATTCCATGTGTCCTCGTTCCATTTTACGTCATATCCACTAGCTGTGTAATTTACAGTTCTTTCTGTAGGGGTTCTCATCTCGAAGGAAGTATCGAATTGAAAATCACAAACACGATTTTCATTTTCTTCTCCACGTGAACCGCCTGTAGGTTTATCTGTCATCTTCATCCCTTTCTTTCATCTCTTTGTAACTTTTGTCTGTGCAGCTGGTGAAAAACAGGTTTAGAATACAGGGGGCAACTTCCTGTAGATGTAATTAATAGAAGACTGTCTTGCAGTGACGTAACCTACTTCAACATGAATGTTCACATCTTTGCCGATTCCTCTTAAGATTATCGAATCTTATTACCCTCGATGTGTATTGTATTTAAATTATCGTTCTTGCTTACGATTTATAAGAAAAAAAGGATCTAAATCCTAGCGCTTATCCGAATCGGTGAAAACACTTGATACGTCATATATCTATGTAGTAAGAGGGGCTAAGATAAGGGAGTCTTCACATTTAAGATCGGAAAAAATTTGTTGCTTTGGAAAAAAACATCGTATTTTTAGAAGGTACCCGGACTTCGCCAGCTTCTCCTTCTGATAAGGGTAGCTTGAAGACGAAAATGTGTATGGAGCACTGGGAGAATGATAGTGGCAACGGAAACCTGAAATAATCGAATAACACCTGCTGAAACTACCTTTTTCACAATAAAATCCATATCGACTGGACAGCGATCGAACCCGAGCGTCCGCGGTGTGATGCGGGCGACTAATGACCTGAGCCATAGCACGGCCCTGAAAACTGAAATTCAATAAAACTGTGTATAACTGACCAGTTTCTGTTTCACATAAAAGAAAATCCTCCTCTCTTTGATAGAGATTAGTCAGTTAATGTCGTTTAACGAATTGTGCGCTGTTTATTATGGTTCTATTAGAAAATCTGAGTGCAGACACGCACTTCGGAGAAAAATGCTGTTATTGAATGTTAAAGTTGGTGGTGCATGTAGTTACCATTATGCTTTAAATGGTTAATGTTAAGGATAAAACTACATCCTTAATACAAAAAATTTGGCAACAAACACTGATGGCGATAACTTCTATTCTAACTTCGATGAACACATGGACATTCGTAGTAAATGGTCCTGCCAACCGGACTCGGAACTAGTTGCGGCTAGCAAGCGATTTGCAACAGATGTCGACGTGAAGCAAGCTGTAACTTCCTGGCCGCAGACGCTTGAAACCGATTAGTTTATGCTGGGTTAAAAGCCTTGGTGTCACGATGGGACCAATGCTTAAATGTCAAGAGTAACTACGTAGAGGTCAGATGTGTACTATCCTTTACCCAAGTGCCATGCGTACATCGAAATCTCGGCATCTGAGTGTTCTTTATCTGATTTTTGGAATTCTTTGGTAACTAGTGATTTGTCCGAGTAAGTGTTGATCACACGAAACATAATTCACACAACAAACAGTGCCCATCATAGGTGCATACGAATATACAGCCATTAAGCTGTCACACAAAGTGTTACGAAATAAAAAAGTATAAGTATTTTATGAGTTGCTGAAAAGTCATTGTCAAATTTGAGATATATTAAAAATGTGAAATTATAGGAATTTCTTCCCGTGTTTTACGACTTGAGCTTACAACGGCCTGGCGCTAGTGTTATTTCGCCCCTTATCATATTCCCTCTGCGCGAATCTTAAGGGGACTAGACAGAATGTGATTTCGTAAGTGTTGTATTTTATCGACCGTTGTATTAATAAATCTATGTAATAAAATGGCGTGATTCAAAATATGGAAACATCTCTTCAATACAGTTATGATTCGTGTGATTTTAGTAACCACTCTTACAAATGTTCAAGCTGGAAAGCTTCAAATATTTCGAGATTTTAAACACTCTTTAAAATAATGGATATTTTCAAGTTTTTTAGGCGTTATTCTTAAACTTTGTCTCAAAATCTATCAAAAAACAAAAATAGCTTTCATTCATTGTATTATCTCTGAAGGTACTTTCTCCCAATTGCTGTAATTTTTAATAACTCTTTGGTAATCTGCAGATGACGTGAATATCTGTCGGCGTGACCTTCCTTCACTTAGGTGAGAAACTGACACAACAACGACAAAACGTTACCAGAAAAATCGCTCCTGTGATAGACAGAAATGCATAGAAATAATGTAAAATCTATTATCAATTCCTAACAGAAAGTGGAAATTTACACCTCGGCTTATTCAAGTTCTGACCCGGACGGGGTGGATATTGGGATTGCGTGTCTGGCGCGGTGCGGGGGACTCCTGGCTATAGGAGGGCCACTGGACTGGTGTTTGTAGGAGCACAGGCCCTTCACCTACTACGTACAATCTGCAAACATCAAGTAGTTCAACTAGCGTGTAATGAGTGAGTTCACTGTGCGAATGCTTTCAGGATGAGAGGTAGCAATTTGTCAATTACTACGAAACCTGTCGCATGCCAGCAGGGATCATCTTCTGGTCTGTGGACAGTCGTGTATGCATACAAGCAACGAACGTCGTAAACCGCGTGGTGCTGCTAAATCGTTATTAAGCACAAGATGTAAAATAAAAAAAAACTTTCATTTTTTACTTTAGTAGCATAATAGATAATAAGTTTATCTACGAGCGTACTCGTACGCTCACTTATGAATTACAAGAAACAGATTCGATACAATTCTAAACCTATTAATAACAGGATTTTACTTCAGCTTTTTGGAATTAGAAAACAGGCTGTGAAATCCCTATACTGAGTATGAAACAATCGGCTTAAGTATGACTGTTTTAAGAAGTGGTGCTTGAACAAGAACGTGAAACTCGATGTAAGCAAAATCACGTTTATATCATTCACTCTTAAAGCAAAAAATATTGCTTACATAGAAAGCAGGTTTTAATCTCATCGCTCCTTGCCAGTGTGTGAAGGTCTCGGGGTGCTTTCAGACACTAAGCTCCATTTTCATAATCGTGTGGACCATATTGTAACACAAGGCTTAAAAATTTAGGGCTAATTCATCACATTACCTCTTCTTCAACCCTTGACACTATTGTTACTTCTTATTGCGCCTTTGAATTCGCCTCTGTAGCCTTCAGTTCTGTTACATCCTCCGATTCTTCTAAAATTGAAAGGGTCCAAAGAAAATTTCCTGATTTGTGCTACAACAGTTTTAATATTGACATTATGACTAATAAATACAGCGATATTTTGGCTAGGTTCAATTTATCTACGCTTCAGGCTAGGCGCCGGCACCTCGATGCCCTCTTTCTTATTAATGTCTTTACTAATAAAACCTATTGCTCCTCCATTTTCGGTGCAGTCAGTCTACACGTAGCTACGTACTAAAATAATCAGAGGCCACTCAGTATCTGACACTCAGCTCCACACTGCGGCCAGCCCTTCAGCCAGATATGTTACTGCCGCTAATGCTGTCTGTAGAAAAATCGATATTTTCAATTGCTCTGGTATCTCGCTAAAGAACGTAATTAAATCTAATCTTATTTGATTCCAATTCGTTGTATACCTACTACGTACCATATGTTTCACACAATTAGCCATTTTCTGTTCTGTGTGTGTATTAATTCTTCTGTTCAATTAATGCCTTTGTAAGTACTATTCTCCACTATTGTAATTTCGTCTGTTTTTATATTTTCTATTCTGCTTCCTTTTGTATTTTATTTTTCTAATGTAGCCGGAATAAAATATAAGAGGTACAATATGTCCATCTAGCGACTAAAACCTGCACGTATGGAAGCACCTCTATGTTCAGTGTAACATACATATATGGCCAAAGAATGTTTTGGGAAGTAGCGGTGAGTATAGCCGACACACTGTGATTGTATACAGCAGTCTAACAGCCACGTTGATTTAATCACAGGGCAGACAGTGCGATCAGTACAGAGAGACGGCCAGGAAATTAGTTTTAATGTTTTCAGATAGTTTATCACCACCAATATACTTTATTCTGTGCCATTTCAATGCACTTCAGGACCTCAAGTCATTACTATATTATTTATTTTAACAGCAATTTTAAATGCTCGACATATGACAGCTCTTTTCACCCTAAGTTTTCTGTTAAGTTATCACGAATTCCTCGATTTGCTCATTGGTGCATATAAGAAACGTAATTATATAATTACTAATATAGCAAATGTTTATTATACATGAAAGTGTATAGTACAAAGTGGAATAAACACAAATGTAACAATTGAAATTAGGATGGCCGGTGAGGATGTGCGCTGGGGAAGTGACTGACGCGAAAATTAAAGCTCATCAACTTTAAAATTACCATTGCTTTTAAGCAACTAAATTCTAGCAGACATAAAATTCGGTGTATTCTCACAATAAGCAACGTGTTCATGCGTGTAGGTACTGATTATGTTACGAGTGCTTTAGAAGACGAAAATAAGAAATCTCACATGTTACTTTAGCGAGTATTTTTATTACCAAATATATTCAACACTATGTTTTATGGCATCTGTACAATAAGACATATGGATGGGCGTCTATTAAGTACAAACCCAATCTTCATACTCCTGGTGTTTTTAACCATATAAAGAATTAGTCAATTTTCTGTTCCAAAAATCGCTATCTCCTTGTTGATTATTTCAAAGAATATATGTGAAGGAATATCAAATAAACCATCAAAAGAACTAACGTTCAGTTTAGTTTCGTTATACAGAAGGACACAGACACACGGTTTCTGTTGGTTTTAAGTGCAACATTAAAGCAGTATGTTGGGATTCGAAGCAAAATTGAATTTTATGCAGCAAATTTAAAACCAGCAAATGAAGTAAGTTGTTATTTCAGTATTTCGATTTCTGCATATAAATTGTATTTTATATTAAAATTTTGTATGATATAAATGTGAAAATATAATTTTATTTGAAACAATTTAATTTTAAATTAATCAAGTGAACAAAATGTCAAGTACAATGCAATGACAACTATAAAAGCTGTAATCCCACAACTTTAATGTCACTTAAATATATACATTATCAAACAATTTCCTGTATTCTCTTTATAAATATGATACAATGCGGTTTATGTACATGTATTATTATTGAGGGTTTTGTGCTTGTTTAGTATGATTGGAAGTATGAATTTCTGCACATGAAACACTATTAAGTTCGGTTAAATCACTTTACTTTCCAAACAGAATTGCTAGTAACTTCGACCTCTTCCAGCGTCCTCTAAGAACCATAAACATCTAAAAACAAATATTGCTGATCGTGTTACAACTGTTAGTGCTCACTGACTTCCGTTTCTGCTGTTCCTTCTTAATATTGCTGTATAATCTCCATTTATTCCGCAACAGACATTTCAGAACAAGTGTCGCTTGCAGCTACATGTTAATAAAATTCAGACACGTGCAAACATACAATACTGATACTTATATTGTGTTCTTTTGCACATAGACCTATGCTTATTTAGTACACCACAACTTATGTTACACAGCGGATCCATAATGCTTTATAAAAATCTGCCTTTAATTGGACAGTACTGAATACAAACGAAACTAAACATAATCCTTTACCACTCATTTGTTCCAGCCACTAGTTATTTAATGAAACCCGTTGGCGCTCTTCTGTTGAAGATTACAGCAATATTTATGTGTGTGTGTGTGTGTAATGTGGATAGTTGTTTATTTTCTGAAAAATTATTTATAGTAATGATTTTGGTGCAAATAAATTCAGATCTTTTCTTCGTAGCATGCTACTTTACAGAAAACACTAACGAATAAAAACTTAATGTCATAAAATTACTGAAAAGATATGAATAATCTGTCTAAGCCACCTAATAAATTAATACACAATATAAATATCAGCTGATATAGTAAACACTTGAATGCGCAAATCTAAGTTTAATTTTATTTTCTTTTAGGGCAGTAATACTGTTGGGTTACTGGTAAAGTAATGGGCTGTTATGAGTAAATATGTTTCATTTTATTAACTCAATACCAAGCGACACCTGCAATTACGGACCTGCAATTACACCCCTGTCCGAAGCTATGCCATAAGGAATTTAAATGTAATTTCGTCTCCATGTGAGGTACTTCTGCATTGAGTAAGTAGTAGTCTCTACATATTGTACACAATTTTTGTGCACCATTTTAAGTATTTCTGTGTAAATATTATCCTGCATTTTTATTTTTGCACATAATATTGAATTATATCCCTGAAACGAAATATATTTCTCGCGTCTTTATGCTCTCAGTTCAACGTATTTTGACAAGGACTTCTATACAGCGATAATACTTGTGTCTTATATTCTTAGTAAATTTTACACGCATAAATCTCTAAGTCAAGAAGAAGTTGAACTCTGCAGATGAAATGTTAAAAGCGCCATAAACGCATCAGACACTTAGGGCATAGTTTTGGAAAAGCGGCTTTTACTTAGGAACCATGCTTCAGGCAATGCAGAGGAAAAGAGGATTTCTCCGTTCACGGTTGTTTCCGTGATAAAAACCTCTTCACTTTTACCTTTTATTAAAACTAATTAAAGGGTGTCAGTCGTTCTGTCGCCATTAATTCCTTACACAGTATTTACCCCTATAATAGCATACCAATTATACTGCACCTCGCATATCAGTGTTCAATTAACTTTAAGTGAGAAGGGTCTATTTTTTTTCGGATGATTCACATTACATGTCACAAGAAGAACAATACTTGTATTCCATTTTATGTTCCTAATCTGTGAAGATGCAGATACTGTTCCTCATGCCTATATGCATAAAATATACAGACATGGACACTGTGAAAATCTCCAATAGTTCTTCCATAACGACAGTAGTAAAAGTAGCTTGTTTATCACCAAGCTTTCGATCTGCAGTGTTAATAAGAATTACCCTGTTTGCTTTTGAAATAAATACCAACCACACACTCTGACTCACAATGAAAGAGTGCCATATTTTATAAGTATAATGCAAATAATTTAAAATAATAGTATGTTAGTGTCACGCGTATTTAAACTTTAACTTACTTGGCATATGTTCACAAATTTCTGAAAGTGAAATTACTGAAAGAGGAGAGATGGTTTGATACGTGTAAATCATTGAATTATTTACCAAATAAGACCAGGCAATTCTATAACCTGCAAAATGACAGAAATTAAAAGCGATACCTAATTTCGGCCGCCGTCAGTAATTTCGATTCTGTTGGGCAATATACGAATATTAACTGAAGAGGTATAATCGGACACGCTGTGTTCTATTTGGGAAGTAGTTTCGAATTTCCCTACAGTCAAAAACTATAACATAGAGGCTAAAGTAATTTCGTTCCTGTTGTTCAGTCCTAAAATTATGAATATGATTCTTATTAATATTCTGTATCATGAAATACAGCCTAAATATTTGAAGGCCTAATTCTTAATTCCTGTTTGTCTCATACAGTGACTAGACTACGAGCTGATTAGTGAGGAAGGGGGGCTCGATTCTTGACAGTACAGAAATGTTCCTCTTGTCCATTTGTCCAGGCTGTTTCTGGGGCTAAAATCCTTCCTTTCCAGTGGGCACCTGGGACAACTTAGGCGGCGATAAAACGATCGAAGTTTGAAAGTGACTTTCTCTAGTTACAGGTCGTGTTACGTCATGGAAGGGTTCTAGGTCTAGCAGAGACACAATATTGCATTTGCGTGTCATACATACCTTAATATAAACAGCAAAATATTCATTAATAATACGGAGTAAGTGAATAAAATATATTCTTCTACCTCCAAGTGCTAGATATTTTAAGACATTATTTCAGTTAATCAACAATTTGAAGAATAAAACCTAATGGATAACTTAAATATGAAGCTGAAACAGCACAGCTTTTATAAGAATTTCACAAATTGCGCCAAAACGAAATGTTGATAACTGAAGATTGCTATAAGCGGATAAGTCTACACAGCCCTGTCATATATAAATACACACACACATATGATGACAGAATTAGAAGAGACGTATATATGTAATTAAATTAGGTTCCTTTTTGTTTTACTGTTAGATAACCAACTGAAACTGGGTGTCGTGAAAAAAAATCTGAGTATCATGAAGACACTGTGTTTTCATATTATTCATAAAGCACGCTTGCAAACTATTCAAAATTCCAGCTTGTTGAACAGAAGAAGATAAAGACACTTCATCTAAGAGTTAAGATTTTATTCAAGCGTCAATGAAGCCTCTAGTTATAGGCTACTAGAGAGAGGTCAAATTATATCTGGGTAAAATAGAGGAAAACGTTTGAAATTTTTGCGCAGTAGATAGACTAACTAGAATGGAAATAAAAATAGATAAAGCATGAAGGGTGTAAATGAATGAATGTGCTGTAAACTCTTGGAAACATTGTGCTTCCTTAAGGGTTCAAATCCATCCAAAGCTGACGCAAAAACTTGGGGAACCTTCCGATGAAGAATCAACTTTATCTTTTATTCTGTTAATTTATTTTAGGAGTGTGAAGTACTTCTTCCTTAATCAGTTGCCAAACAACCAAATTCGTTTCCTAACATTCTAAAGAAGCCGGCTTCATCACGGTTTTAAAAATGGTTGATAAAATAATAAAACAAGACAGCGAAATTTATCCAAATATAAGGCTCAAAATTAATGGCTCGTTGCTTTATAAATATATAAATCATCGAAAGGAAAACAATCAAAATTATTATCTCCACAGAGTAATATGTGTTTTAGTCAACTAAGTGTATTTATTTGTTCTGTTCCATATCGGTTTGAAAATTTATATTTACATAACTGCAGAATAATATACACAGGGCGCAGCAGAGGAAAGTATTTGAAATAAAGGTAACTCAAAAACAACATTTAACCCTACTTTTTAACAAAGAATTTCGCATAATTTATTTTCTTTCAAAAACTTTATCAGTCTGACTTCAGTACCTCTTTACAGAGACAGTCCCTGAAATACGCAATACGAAGTTAGTTTCCGGAAGACCAGACGCGAGTCGAATTTTGCGTAAGTCGGAATTTACTATGCATATCGTCAGATACATTTATATAAAACGTGGTCCAGTTGAAATCCAAGCTACAACATACTGGAACCTGACCGACCGCAGCATGACCGTCCGTCCAGTCGCTTGTGTTATCGCCCAGCACTATGCGTATGCTACGGTCATCTTATTGTGCTTTCATTCGCGGAAGGAAAAATTCAGCTCGTGTAAAAAATGTTATTATTTCAATTTATTTTACTTTTTAAAATATTACGTAGGTGGAGTAATGTCTGTACAGTGCTGGACTGTGCAGTGTAAGTTACCCATTCTGCTCCGTGTCACTTCCACCAGTATTGCTGCAATTTCTGGTCGGATGTGCTGCTCCAGTTCTGCGGTAGGCCTGTGCCTTTCTGTTAGGTGTCCCGAGATGATGCAGCCGTAAAGGGACGAATACTAGACCTGGCAGGCCTCTGAATGCAAGTATTCCAATTCAGAAAATCTTGCACAACGGTTTAAATTTTCATTCTTGCAATTTACGATAGTACAAGAATTAAGGAATCGCGACATAATTAATACAAACGTTTTTCTAGCAATGTATTAAAACAAGGGATAATGAAAATGATCAAAGAAGTTGTCTTCTTATAAGGGACGAAGCAAATTTCCGGCTCCTCTTGGCAACTGGGATGTTTAGTAGCCTGCGAAATCTAATTTTTTTGCCAGTTTATGACTGCTTCGACTGGAGGTACATCTAGAATACGGTATTCGTCAGCCACGTCAGGATTGTCGCCGAAACGAGGCAGCACATCACAGAATAAATTACAGCGATACTGATAGAAAGGACAGAATTTGTAAAAATTTATATAATTTATAAAATTACGGAAGTTAGTAATGCATATAAATCCTTTGAAATGTTAAAATTAAGAGCTAAAAAAAATTATTTTTTGGAATTATGTTTTATTTAAAAATCGCCAGGTTTGTCTGCCTCACTACGTACAATTTATACGCTACATCTGGTATCATAAATATTGTTTCAGTCTACTTTTTCTACTGTACTTGGACGTACACAGTGTCTTCTGATCCATCCCTCCTCTTTAAAAGTACAAGCGTATCATATTTGGGAATCTGAGTAACACACTTTTTACATTTCCACCATTTGCACTCGTATTCTTTACACACCCTTCAGTCTTATCAATCGAGAAAACAGTTCAGCCACCAGCAAGTTTACACAAAACAAGGACTTATGTACACTTCAACAAATTCTAACATCCACTGCATTATTGATGGCTTGTCTTCAAACCTTAAGCAGCATACAAAGTAAGAGAAATAGACACATCTCTTGTTCATTTTGCTGCTATGAAATCTTTCTTGTATAAAACATCAGTTTCGCTACTAAAGTTACGGTGCAGCTGCAGGAAAATTATATCTTAAAAATGCATGACTTCAGCAATAATGAAGAACACATTCTTACAATGGATAGTGCTTCTTTCTCTTCAAACACTTGTCCATAATTAATTGATTCTGTCAGGTTGTCTTGATGAATGCTGTCGTCAAAACTGTATCGATATTAATCGATTAAAAATCCAACAGAGTGCACAAAATAAATTAAATCTGGTTCGAATACAATTTTGTCCTCTCCCCTACACGTTTCGGCACTGCAGGACCTTCTTGAATGGGACACGTGATATTGGTAGAAATTACTAAACTTAACAAGCACTTGTACCCATGTGTCAGCTGACATGTCACACACTGTGCTAACAGAACTTTTAGCGCTAATGTATTTACTCCCTAATGGGAGTATCATTGTGTTAATAATATTATCAGAAACATGTAAAACATACTGTATGGTCCGCATTACAAGCAATCAAGTGATACGTTGAAGTATAAAAGAGTTCACAATATATTAAAAATAGGCCTATATTGGATATTTTAATACTTTAGGAAATACTTTATATTTAAACAGACTTGTTCAGTACTGGCGGAATTGAAGATTATATGCTCCTTATTTTAAGGTGAGACATCCCCCTTATGTTATAAATTTACAGATATATTTCTTTTTCCAAGTAGTCATACACAACTCACAATACAAGGTAAAATAGGCTACATGTTTCGGCTTGATTAAGCCATTATCAGGCCTACAATTAGAATATTAGAAATAAAAATTAAAACTGCAAGCAGGTGTGAGATCTCCAACCTTTACAATGTAATGTTACAATCATGAATGTATCCGAAAAGTCGTGAAAAGAATTATTACACACGAATCTTTGACAATAAAATACAGTATTTTTATCCTTATTTTATTGTCAAGGCTTCATGTGTAATAATTCTTTAACATCTTTTGAGATACATGTAAATATATCTGCAAATTGTACATTCCATTGTACATTGTGCTATTTGATCATAGTTTTAAAAACAGATGCCCTCATTAGGGAGTAAATTCACGAAAGCTGAAACGTGTCTTAAGTAGCGTGTGTCAAGTCAGCTAACTTAGGGATAGAAATTCAGTAATTTTCGCTAATATTATTTGTTCTCCCAGAAAATGTCGCTGTACATCCGGAACATGTAGGACAGTGGACTAAATTGATTTCCTTCCTTTTACTTTATTGTGTGCATTGTGTCATTTTTAATAATTAATTGTGTACATTGACGATGCAACAATATAACATTGGTACAAATACTTATTTACGAACTTGACATCTATTTCAGATATCTTACATGGGAGTTCCATTAAGTGACACAAAAATATAAATGAAATGGGGACGTAACACAATTAAACGAACTGTCAGCATTCGCAGTCAAGCCTGTCATGGGTAAGACTAATTCCAGTGTATCACCTTGGTGTAATTTTCTGCTTCGCTTTAAATGCACTGTTCCACACGTTCAATCGTGAGAATACTTGCACTTTTCCCACAATAAAAAGTATACTTTAGTTTCGTTCTGAAAGTCAAATATGGTATAAAAGTAGACTTCAACACTCTCGCAATCAATTCCTTCATTTTTTTTCAATGAATCTTACCTCAGGATTTACGAATTTTTCTATCGTGTGAACTTTCATGTTGAGTGTAAGTTAAAATATTATATTTCACGTCCTTTCTTAAAACACGACATAATTTGACAAAATACACGTATCCTGTACCTAACAGTTCCTGAGACCTGTAGATGGTGGAATATTACGTCACTGCATGTTTTGTTGTGACTCAGGCTTCGTGTCTTTTGTACTGACCACAGGATCAGAAAATTTCCATCTTATCTCTTTTGTAATGTCTCCCACCGCAGACTTACCCCTACTCTCGTCTTGTCTCCTGGGTTCACCCTGGAGCTTCCTCTGACGTCAAATTTCCGTACCCTCAATTCCTTCCCCTTCATAGCCTTCATCGGGGCTCTCTGTGAGAATCGCTTGTTGGTTATGCATAGTACTGCTCTGGTGACTGATTTGAGGAATGACTTTGGAGGTGACGTCATCTGCCTCTTGACCCACTCGGCTATTCCGTGGTCCTGCTGAGGGTATGTCCGCTACATTGGTTTGTGAACCGGAACTGTATGGTGTAGTTGCCATTCCTATTCCACTGGAACTTGGACTGAAACTTGAAGGGGAAGCGTCTTGGTTTAGCGTCTTTTTACTGACTGCACCTGTAGTTGAAGATGGTGCTGTCTGAACGTGGCAGTTGTATGCCAAATCGGGCCATGTCACAACTTTCTCCGTGGGAGGGCTCGTACAGCTAGAAGGGCTACTTATTGATAATGCAGGCGTTGGTAAAGTAGATTCACCCTTGTAGGGTGCAGGTGGGGAAGGCAGGTAAGTATTGTCTGGAACTGATCCATGGGATTCTACAGAATAGAAAGTTTGACTTAACTGTGATGGTTTTGATGGTGTTTGTGGAGGAAGAGGAGCACAGGGGTAGCCTTCTACGGTATACCGTATATCGGGTGGTGTGTAGTGTTCGTAGGAGGTTCGAGGTTGCGACGATCGGGATAAGTACTCGGCTTCTCTGGAGTACCTGCTGCAAGGAGAAACTGCATCAAGCCTGTGGGATCTATTGTGCGGCAGAGTCCTATAGAAAGCTGCAGCTGCGGGGGCCTGCGGCGGTGTGGAATGCAGTGGCAGATGAGTTGGCAACTTGGGTAGACCATAGTCCATAGGATAGCCGTCACTATCCAGGAAACGACCTGGGGACAGATGGACATCAGCTGTATGATGATGCTGGTACAAGTCTCGTGTACTTCCCCTCGGAAGTGTTGACATATGAATAGGGTACTGCCCTTCAGCGTCCCTTAGCTGATGGTGTGAGACAGACAGTGGGATGGGTTTTGACCCATTATTCTCGTAATCATGAATAATGTTCTCCATGGCCTCTTGATAACTGTTAGGACCACTATTTTCTCGTTCGCCTTCCTCGCCACTGTCACCGTCAGCTCTTCTACAAGACGGTCTGCGCTCCTTACCAACACTTTCGGTGTCATTTATAAGATCGGGATTTTGCTCCAGTTGGTAATTTCTCAGTGAAGGCGGACTGCCATAAGGATTCAGTAGACCAGGCCTTGACAAGTTGCTACCTAGAGCTGCTCCACCAGTTCCTGTAGAAACTAAAACGACGTCGTGATGGTGTCTTTCTGACATCACTACTGTGCCATTCACTTTCGCAGGACCGGCGATGGTATCCACATTTATCATCCTCGTAATCTGATTTTCAGAATCACCTATTACTGCAGACTTTCCCTGCTGTTCATGCTGATGCTGTAAAGCTACAACTTTGCTACGCTCCTTCTTCCTTCTGCGCCGTCTCTGACGATGACACCTAACAATGCACAATATTATGGCGATGATGATAAACAGAGCAAATACAGCCGTTCCTGCAGACACAGTTATAACATATTCATAAGGAAATATCGGTACTCCGACAATAGGTTCTTCTTTTACGACAATGCGAATAGTATAGTTAGATTGCGCTTTACCAGCAGGATTCTCAGCCACACAAATAAAAGTTCCATTATCGTCAGTGTTTGCATTAAAAATAAACAGTTCACTTCTCTTCTCTTCAGCGCCTTCCTCAACGAAGTAATACAAGTGAAGTCCAGGAGCAACTATTGAGTCGTTTTGTAGAATGCGTCCTTGGAACCACCATGACACTCTAGCTTCAGGAATAGCTGACACCTTACACAACAGTGATATGTTCCTCCCCTCAGCAATTTCAAGGTAGAGAGTGGTAGGTGTCACATCTGGGAGGCATGCAAGGTCTGTAAGTTCAATTGTCTTGATGAGAACACCACTAAGTCTGTGAGGTGTAGCACATCTAGGTTCTATGGTCTGAGGAATGTTGTAATTAATAAGCCACGAACGCAGATCAAGTAATCTACAGTCACATTGCCAAGGATTTCGATGGAGGTCAATTCCGTGGAGTGATTCTGGTAGAATGTGCGTGCCACGAATGTTGTTTAAACGATTGCCGTCAAGCTTAAGCCATTCGAGATTGTCAAGCCCAGTGAAGGCGTCGTCGTCAATCATTTCAATCTCACAATTGCTCATTTCAAGGGTGGTGAGGTAGGGGAGGTTGAGAAATGATCCTGTCTTAAGAACGCGAATGGGATTACCGGTAATTGTCAACCTCATTAAAGACTGGTAGTCACTGAATGTTTCTGTTGGGACGGCCGTCAAGAGGTTTTCTGAGAGATCGAGTTCCACCAAATTAGTCAACCCTCTGAAGGCACGATCGTCAATTTGCTTAATTCGACACCGCATTAAATAAATTTTCTGTAAGTTGAGCAAACCCATTCTTTGGAAACGTTCTCTTGGGAGGATTTGTAAATTGTTTCCTTGGAAATCCAGCACCTGTGTGCCCTGATCTATTCCGTCTGGGATAGTTATAAGGCTCGCATTTATGCACTCTGCAGTTTGCTTTCCTCCTTTCCACATGCATTTGCATGGCGTAGGACACGCGGAGACCCACCAGCAGCATTGTAATATAACCAGCGTGAGGACCCACCAGCCAGACATTATCAAAATCCGACTTCCGATTTTTTAGTTTTTGTAGTTTAAAATTCCTTGTGCACTACACCCGATAATTCTGCGTCAACATAAATGTCATTTTCATCACCTCGAGTCAGTCTATTGCTATCAAACCATGAAATGAAATAACGTTTCATTTACATCATTAATTGTACTGGTAAGTGAATAATTTTTTTATCTGCTCAAAGATAAGAGGTCCTTATTTGGTCGTGTTCCTACAACAATCGTGCTCATAATAAAAGTCATAGAATATGTCACATAGAATGTCAAATAAGAAAGCATCACCGTGACACCCAGTACGCAGTAACTTCGTAGATGGAAGAGGCCAAAGTTCACATTCCAACCACTTGTCTTCTCCAACTTCACGAAGCCTGTCCTCTGGTTGGTGCATAGAATACTTCCTTACACTGTGAGATATACACTGTACCGCTCTCATGACACAGTAACACATACACACTGCCGGGGACTTGGAATGTTTTGTTCTATCGTGCTGGATTCGAGCTTATTTTTGTGCCAAAATTGAAAAAATAAAAATGACCATTTTTATCACGATTCATTAGCTGCTGCTGTGGCACTTTGGAAGTAAGTGGCATTGAACACTATAGAGCCTTCTATTAAGGTCCACTTACTGGCATGTTAATAATGGACGACAGG
Organism: Coptotermes formosanus; assembly: GCA_013340265.1. Lineage (NCBI taxonomy): Eukaryota > Metazoa > Arthropoda > Insecta > Blattodea > Rhinotermitidae > Coptotermes > Coptotermes formosanus. Next base: position 3,416,756 of record BLKM01000529.1, read on the forward strand.
TTCAGTGCATGGCTTTGGTTCGCTTTATCGATCGTATATAGCTGTATGGGCAGGTCTGTTATATATTCGCTCTGTTTCTGTTCCGCAGTTTTGTCAAAACAACCTTGTTCATCCGCTGTACGGAGATCTTCCGCTTAATATATTAATATCTCTATTATAAAATTAACACAAACCACGGATAGGAGAAAGCATAAGTAAGAAAAATTTTTTGTATATTGTAGAACCCGTACGTCCTTATTCTGGAGCATGAGATTTGTGACATGTGCAAAATATGAATTCTCCGTTTCCTTTGCTGATAAAAAATATGCAGTTTATAATAATTCCTTTGTTAGTGACCATTTCAGAATATTGTCTTTTAAGTCACCCACTGGGTGTAAAATATTTTGAAACCGGTTAGTGAATACTCTTTAACCCGACACTTCACTCGTTACCTTGTCGTCAAAACACGTTTCTATTAGTCGTGTTTGTTTACCTGACCCCAGGTATCAACTTTTGCAAGTAACAAGTAGTGACTCACACTCATCTTCCATTTTTATCTTTGATAAAGACTATAAGATGTAATCTCAGAGAACATGTAGTCTTTAGGAAGATAACTTTCCTTTCTCGTGTATCATTTTTAACCACACTTTACGGAAAAATCCCAAATTCACAGATATCTCCCTCTTCATTCTTGTGTTGTAAAGACGTCGATGTTATCAGTAAATATCTTGTGACTGCTGCAGTAAGGTGGTGGTGTTGAATATGACTGTATGGAGATGTCTCAACTTGATAGATATCTGTCGATGTTTCCTTCAACTCTTCTTGTTTAGAATTGCTACGTAGTAAAGATCATTAAGATGGATTATCAACCCTAGTTAACGCCAGTTTGCGTGGAAGCGTCTTCAGTCAAAAACAGCACCATCTGGATGGGGTACCGACTGCGTGTCCAGGAACGGAAATAACACGCACTTATCTGAAACAACAAGATTCATTTAATTAAAAGCTAGTATTAACTTCGACGAACTAACATTAGTAATAACAAAACACAATACGGGCGGGAGCAAGACTGGCGTCAGATAAAGTACAATATAATAATAATAATAATAATAATAATATATTCCATATTATTATATTTTATAGATTTTTTAAATAATGGCAGAGACTTAGTTAGTAGGTGTAATTGTAATCTTATACTTTGTCACTACTGAAAGATTCCTAGCTTTTCGAATTGTGTATTAAAAGCAGTTTCTTCCAAAGTGTACTGTGTACAGCATTTCACTATAATTACAATGAAAATTATTACATAAAATATTACTTTGAACAAATATGATGTTACTAATATCGCTGCAGTTCTTTTTTTAAATAATAGTGGTGGATGTAAATTTACTTACGTTTCTAGTTACTCTGAATTTATTACGATACAGCATAGAATTCTTTTAGCGAAACCAAATTAATAGCACGACCGTGAAGTAACAATAACATATATTTTAAAGTGTTTTAAGCAGTGTTGCCCCGCAGAATACTAAGCTTGAAAACTGGTATTCTAAAATTAAAATCAATGCTTATCAAATAAGCTATGACCAGAAAATTGACAAAATTTCAAACTGCTACAAACGAAATTAACAGACATTCAGAAACACTTGCTTGCGTATCACACTTAAAAATATCATGCAACACAGTAAAAAGACATCCACAGAAATATTCAAGGGTTAGTTTCGTAATTGCAGAATATCATTCCTAAAGACAATTTCAGTATTATTCTTAAGTGTTACTGTTCTTTGGACGTCTACAACAATGCGTACTTAGCCGAAACAGTTATAACGCACATTTGAGGTAAGAAATAAATACAGTATTTATGTTAATTTGAAAGGCAGATTTCAACACCGATTCTGTGTAAATGTGTTGTCCGGTATCTTCACAGGCATCTCCTTGGTACGTTTAAGTTCAAGGGCCATGTTGTAGGTGATATTTATCTAAAGTCTGTATAGAAAGAATGCCGAATCTGTCATATACTCATTTGGAAAATAAATGCGTTTTTGCTTACAGTACGACGGACTGCGTTCATACTTCAACAGTGCAGTGAAAACATATCCAAATCAACGCTTCCCTTGTGGATAACAATGGTCGTGCTGAACCACGGCATTGGCTACAAAGATATTCAGAATTAAACCATCTTCATTTTATTTGTAGGGACGTTAATAATAAAGTCTAAAGGTCGAAATATCAATTGTTGATGTCAGGAATGCTATTGTAAAGCGTTATTATTTTTTGTCAAATTGTTTTAAAGAACGTCTACTAATGAAAATCTGCTACGAACATTTCTGAATGTCGGCATCTGTAATTTCCTTCTTACTTCAATTAGAAGTGTCTTTTACATGTCTTTTAAAAGCTGATTCTTTGACCAATTCCGTCGCAGTGCTAGCTTTCCACATCTTCTGCGAGATACTTCGTTAAATAATCCCAGTGACTAACCTGTTACACAGTTCTTCCTCTAAGCGTTCTGTGAAAATCATCTTAAACAATCCTGTTACTATTCTAAACATGCAGCTTCCTTCACCACTTAATTTCCATACTACAGATGTTGATGTTGTGGCGGCAAATATATTGGGTCCAGTTGTCACTACATTCTTTATAAGTTACGCGTCAGTTTAGACGAAGTACACACACTCTTCAGACCAGCTTCAGATCAGTAACGCACATGAAAATATAGCAGGCCTGACAATGAACATGGACCCCATAAACAGCCCAAAGACATCTCTACACATGTAGCGATTTTATGTGTTCCATGTCCATGCACTGTATTATACAAAAACACTAATCACCAACAAATGCACAAAGAGAGTTTTATCATCAATCGTAACACACTCCTACATGTTTCGACACTGCTGGGTCATCTTCAGGGAGAACTCTTTTGCTATCGTTACACTAAGGTTGCACTTCATAGTTGAGTGAGAATGTGCTGTTGACTGTGTACTGTGTGCTGGAGGCGTGAACTCTCTGTGGTCCCGGCCTGCACTGCACTGCACTGCACCGCAGAGAGTTCACGCCTCCAAAAATAACGCAGTACACAGTCAACAGCACATTCTCACCCAACTATAAAGTGCAACCTTAGTGTAACGATAACAAAAAGATCTCCCTGAAGAACACCCAGCAGCGTCGAAGCATGTAGGAGTGTGTTACAATTGATGATAAAACTCTCTTTGTGCATTTGTTGGTGATTAGTGTTTTTGCACATGTAGCGATGTACGTGCTTGACTTTTTCGGGAAATGTCGATTTTATAATATTGACTGAAATATCTAATCCACTGCCGTTCAATTTTGCCATCTTGTGGTTATATTGCAAATAACAGAGTGTGTCATTTGGTTTTCCATAGAAACGATCAACATATCGACAAACACATTATCTCCTGCTTAGAATAACTATATAACGACAAATCCTGTTCATTGCAAGAATCTGAAAATATACATAAATAAACTGAGTAGGCAATATACCAGTTAAATGATGTTAAATCAGATGGTGCAGATAATAATGTGTGATTTAAAAGAGTAGAATAGTATTTTTAAATATTCTTTATTATCACTCCAAAATTCATGCATTTCTTTGTAACAATATTCTCTTGGGACTTTTGATTCTGTGCAGCTGTATAAGTTGTCCCAGGATATCAGTGCTGCAGAAAGAGAAGGAAGAGTGTGACGAGTTACAAGCGTATTTTAGAGTGTGAGTACAAATATGCTCATAATTTGTATTTACTGAATCAACACCCGCAGTACAAATAGAAGAGACTAAAAATCAATTAACCGCACGGAATTTTAACATTCTACATCTACATTAATTTCCATTGCTTTCAATTTGTCGGGAATAAAACTACTTTCATCAGTGTAACATCACATTATGCTATTTTAGGCGCGTTCGCAAAACTGCGAGAAGTGACTATTAGCTCTGTCATATCTGGCTGTCCGTCCGTCCGTCCGTCCGCCCGCCCGCCCGTTTGTCCGCATGGAACAACTCGGCTCCCACTGGATGGGGTTTTAAGAAATTTGATGTTTGAGTATTTTTCGAAAAACCTATCAGGAAAATTGAAGTTTCTTTAAAATATTACAGGAGTGACGGTTACTTTATATGAAGATCTATGTGCATTTATGATAGTTATCTCGCTGTATTATTCTTAAAATTAGAAATATTTCAGACAAGAGTTGCAGAGAAAATCAAAACACATTTTATGTTAAATAAATTTTTTTCTGAAAATCGTACCTTTTATGAGATAATATGGGGAAATATGATAGGGCCGGATAGGCCACAGATGACAATATAACATGGCGCATGCGCTTTGCATGCTGGGTAAATAAGGATACAGACACGAACTCAGAATATGTACTACTTATGGCTTTTCCACGGCAAAAGTGGTTACGCGAACGCGCCTGAAATACTAGGTTACATGTACATTACCTGTCTCGTTACCAAGTATTTGCAGCATTTTGTATCTGTGTAGTAAAATCTAGCAGTTCTAATTGAAGCGTTTAAGGTGAAGTTCTGTATCTAAATAACACAACACTCTACAAGAGGTCGTCGACACTGTTATAAGCATTTAAAATTTCTGATTTATCAGGAGATGAGTGGCAAGTTTGGTGATCCAAGCGCCTTAACTCAGAATCTGTTTCACAAGTAGCTGCGTGTGCCACACAGGTGGTCTATACGAGGTGCCGAAGAGAGAAATCAGTGTCTTCGTGGGGAATCAAACGCCATCCATCCATGTCTAGCCAGTTCCTAAAATACACTTAAACTGTCTCTGCTCCCCGTTGAGGGCAAAAGGTAAACTCGATACAGAATAAAATTTGGCGCCGTAGAGGCTTCATACTGAAGTTAGCAGGCGTACTAAATTATTTCTGATGGTTTGCTTGCGACAGTTTGTGATAGTTATTGGAGAACTGCCAGACGTTAAACGGTGATAATGATGATAACGACGACGCTATCGGTGATGGTATGATACTTGATGTCACGGCTGTGAGCATGAAATTTACAGCCTTTCTGTGCTCTAACGCCATGTACTTTGGAAATGTTTTTCGAGAAAGTGTTGCATCTATTTTCAGAGTAAAAAGGCAGCAAGTTCTATCAAAGGTTGTCACTTTTATGTCAGGCTACATGTCATGATATCGTTGATGACAATGTTAGGAGTAATAATTTAGATCTTAGCGTGTTTACGTGCTGCGTCAGTAGCCTAATTGCCAGTTACAAAGTCAGCGGAAGCATCAGTAACCAACAAAAACAAACAAACAAGAAAAAGACATGAACAAAACCAAAGATGAAACAAAAACAAAGCTATACAATTAAACTCACAGGAAAATAAAAGTAGAAATAAAACAAGAATGAAACAGATTGCACATAAATACCGAATACATTTAGACGCACGGTAATGATATTTTAATAGATGCGAAGTTACCATAGTCAATATAAAATATGATTAATGGAAACAATTTATTCTGTAATATATCACTGTCTGTACAGACAATATTAATAGCTGGCGTGTGTCTAGCAGAAGGAAAGTGTTTTGCACATCCGTCTCGCAGATTCCAACTAGGAATTTGAAGACCCTTGGATGTGGAACGGAACGGCAATTCGAATCCGGGCTACATTAATAAAAATACGCATGAAGATAATGCCTCCTATCATGTGATTTATGGAGTTCCAGGTGCTCTAATGGATTGGCATAATAATAAATGTCTTGGTGGAAGAAACGATTATAACATAGCTGCTTGCTGTCCACCTTATTGACAACAGCAGATGTAATACAATTACAGATAAAAGAATTTTGACGTTTTTAGCGGAAAACGTATTTAAATTACTCATTTAGGCACTTTTTGGATACACTGAGAAGACAATGCCCTAGAAGACGTCATTGTGGAACAACAATATACATCGCAAAGAGCGAATAAACATTGCAAAAGGAGAATGTTCTAAATAAATACGACACCGAAACCTTTAGAAAGCTCTAAGGAATTAATTTGATAAGGGAGCAAGTTTTGAGGAAAGACGTCGAAAGAAATTACTGAATCAAAATGTCTGCCGTCAACTTGAAGCTGAGAGCTACAAAGATGGTTAATAAAATCAGATCGGTAATGGTAAATTCTAGTGTAACAAAACCACATTAGCAATGATTTAATTAAACGTTAAATAGTGTTAAACATGGCCGTATGTATCAAATTTAAATAATTTGGAAAAATTATTAAGAACAAATTTGGTCTCTAACTGCCAAAAGAGAAAGTAATGTCACTGTTTAAAACAAGGTCAATTGCCACTCGCTTCGCTACGGCTGACATAAGCGAAGGATGGAAATTTATTTAAGGACAGTACGTGTAGAAAGGTTTCGGAACAAGCATTTGTAATGCGACGAGGGATGTCATCACGCGCGACAGATGTGGACGGTCTTAGACGTTGAAGGGTGTTACAAACATTCGAATCAGAAAAAATCTAAAAATGAGAAAGTCAGTGGATACAGACTAAGCGAGAAAACTTCTGGACAAAATTATTATTGACGGGTTGAAAGTGTTTTGAAAAAGCATCCGCAACTTCACGAAATTCAACTGAATAAGTATCACCCATTTCAAACTGAACAGAGGTGGACTTTTTCCTAAATGACGACGTATTTCTAAAAGTCCTTCCGTGGCGAGTGTAAATTATCACAATTTACTTCAACGAAATAAGTCGTAAGCTCGTAAAAGCTACCATTAATTATGACGGTACAATAGTAGCTTCGCGAGCTTAATATGAAAATGAAATTTATACACAGGAGTCGGTTTTCTTCTTTTTAAAACTTCTGTAAAATTATTTATGCTTGGCTGTACCACCTTAGGAAACAGAACTACGGGTAGTAGAACTACCTTAGGAGGTGGAAAACCAAGGGGTAAACATATCCCTTCTGGTGATTCCAAGAGAAACCCCGTTTCCGTGTGTTGGGTATCAGCGCTGAGACTTGCAATAGAAGCACTAGCGAAGGTATGTTTATTGAGAGAAGACCAATCTTAAGTAGAAAAACAAATTCGTAAAAATGTGTAATGAAGCGAAGCATATTTGTGGTAGGAACATGCATTTTAATTTAAACAATTCCAATTAGTTATTTATTTACTTGTTGACTCAACAGCATACTGACCTCTTACAACGACACTGACCTAAATAATAACAATAATAATATATAATATAATCATTATTAATAATTATTATATATGATAATATAAAACATATAATATATAGTAACAATAATAATAATAATTATCATTATTGTTTAATTCTTTGTTTCTAACGTTCGGATGCAACAGCCAAAAGCCCAGTTACATGGACAGGGCAGGAACATAAGGGTGAATTATAGTGACGATGAATTGATCTGAATGATGGGTGAAAATAAAGCGGATAATATATGTTTAGTATTAACAAACAATGCCGATACTTCTCTCTTCCTTTGCGCTTAAAAATGACATAAGAGATGAGAAGAGAATGAAGAAGCTAATACATCTAAAGCAAAGATGAAAATAGTAAAGAGAGCATTATCCAGTGTACAGTACCCTGAAGGATGTAATAGCACTGTGGAGCTATTCACTGGTAATAAGGTCAGAGAACTGAAAAATTTAGGTACCCCTGCAATATAAGATCAAATTTAAATGAGAAAAACAGCTGAAGAAAAGAGAATCGAGGGTAGAAGGGGAATAAGAAGTGGTTGGTATGCAGGATCGACAGCCTATTATACCCGAGAGAGAGAGAGAGAGAGAGAGAGAAAAATAGTTTCGACCCAAAAATCGAAACACAGAGCGAGAGCTTAAAACTGAAATAAATGTGTCTAGTAATATAGAATTTAAGATTAAAATTTCATACCATTGTGATACGTAAAATTAATACAAGTGACGTGCACTGCAGAAAGCTTGGTGTTAGCAGGCACATCAATAGTCCGTAACGCGACTCGGCAAATAAATTATTATTATTATTATTACTATTACTATTACTATTATTATTAAGTACAGTAGCCGACATTTACTTATGACCACATGATTTCTCCACTTATAAAGCAGACTCACATGTAATAAAAATTACAAATGACAGGTTTTGACCGCTGTATATTAAATGTGATGTGTTGAATTCGAGGAAAATATATTGGTCATTTTGTGACCTGAACCCAGGAACAGAGTGCCAGTTACAGAATTTTGATGCAGCGCTCCATTGCACCGCATGTTAATCTATATTCCAGTTAATTAGTAAATATAAATAACACGTACCATATTTCATTTTATGTGTTATCAAATTATTCATTTGTGTTTTCCTGATAGCAAACCGACGTCAATAATATTTATCTTCAGTTAAGTTACAATGAGACTTGAACTGCCATACGCTGTTTATTTGGAAACGTTCGTTTATATTACTATGTATATCACAACAAACTTGGCATTTATTTGATTGTTTGTTCATGTGAGTTTATTTAATGAACCAGACAGCAACACATTTACGAGCACATGGTGATGAGTTGCAGGATGAGTATACATACTGATTTCGAAAGTATATGGTCGTAGTCTGTTATGAGAAACTAACCTTGTGTTTGCTTGATTAGAATGAGGAAAGCTAGGGAAAATCTTGGTCAATGCAGCCAGTCTCCAGTCCCTATTATTGCCCCGTATTTTCCGCATAGGAAACACAGTGCTGAAACCACTACTGCTGAGTTAAGGGAACAAACTACTAATTAACCCTTTAAAGACGAAGCGTATCTGTTTTATATAAGGACTCAGTGCGTACCGCGCTGTAAACACTCTCCATGTCGGTTACAAAAACCAATCCCTTAATGTTTTATAAGGTAAAAGCTGCTGTTTGTTCTGAGATCCGTACAAAACACATAAACGCAATGTGGGCACCACGTAGAATTTTTTAATGTTAAACCTGGTGGTACGTAAAGTTACCGCTAGGCTTTAAAAGGTTAAAGAATAAATAAAGAAGGATGGTAAAAATGACACTGAATTTGATGGACATAAGAGTTTACTTGTTATTTCGTGCTGCTGAGTACATTTTCAAAGGAGATACTGTGAAGCAAAAAGAAAAAAGTATGAGAAATAAGAAAAAGGGAGATAAGTGAAGTCATACTAGCATAGTAGTTCCGAAAGGATTAAGAAAGGAAGAACGAAACTGAGAGACCTCTTTTAAAAAAAACTTCTGGTAAAACAAGGCGCACAGGCATAAATTGGCAACAAATGGGACGGACATCGTAAGTGGAACGCGAAGAAAAGCAATGCTCTTCTTTAAGACTTGTTCTTCTCTAATGTATAGTATTCAGTTTCACACTTGCCAGACTTTTTTAGAGTTGGAAAAATATGTGAAAAATATATGAATTCTGAGAAGTAACATAAAAACACATCGGGAGATACGGCCTACAACTGACGCGTGAAACATTTGAGAACTTGATTTAACATCGAACCTTTTCGTCAGGGAAAGACAGATGTATAATCGAGCATCAACGTACGAAGGAAAAGTACTCCACAAATAGTTTTAACAGTAAGAACGGCATACGAGCCGGTGGTGACCGCCAGCTGAATTGGCGAATCGCGGTCGCAGCTCAGCCCAAAAAATTCTACACCGGAACGCAGACGTTACTGTAGAAACACATCTGCGACTGCTGGATGTGCTTGTCTGGGGAGCAATCCATTATTACCTGAGACCACGCAAACGGGCAAGCAGCCAAATCGCGTGAAATGGACACAATGACAATGTATTTATCACGCAGGCGTATTACAGAATTAGCCTATAAGAAGTGCTTGTTCAGTGACCGTACTTTTTGAAAGCCAGCTAAACCGACGTGTCTTCAGAATGAATAACAATTATATAATAATAATAATAGTAATAATAATAATAATAATAATCTTTCTTTACTTCACAGCAGTTTAGCTTTTTCTCAAAAGAGTACGTGTCGTACTGACAAAGCACATCTTATTCACTGTTCTGCCAAAGGCTTCATAAATGTACAGCATTCATTAAATATTACTGATTTCTGCGTTAGAATATATAGGGCAGGGCGAAGATTAGGCAGTTGTAAACTTCGTGAATTTGTTTGGAACAATAGCCGCTGTGGATAGTAACTAGTGGTATTGTGACCGTGCCATGGCTCATGCGGTTAGCCACCGGCCTCCCAACGCGGAGGCGCGGGTTCGATCCCGGGTCAGTCCATATGGGATTTGTGGTGGACAAAGTGGCACTGGGACAGGTCTTTCCCCGAGTACTTCGGTTTTCCCCTGTCAATTTCTTTCCATTGCAGCTCCATTACTAGGAAAAGGACAAAAAACAATCATCATCTTCTTCATCACAGGGTTGCACAATAAGCCTCAAGGCTGCGGTGCGTCCGTAGCGTCTGCTGCGGGGCCCTTCACCACTAAAAAAGAAACTACTGGTATTATATATGCCGTTTTCTGTTGCCATATTCGTATAAGCCCTTCTTCCAAACCTCTTTGCTTCTGGAGGTTCTCTGTGACGGTGCTGTGAAGGTTGTGACGGTTAGGAATTGCTACGTCTATTGAGTGTGGTTCTTTGATGCTTTTGTCATGTACAACTGTGTCCGGTCTGTTGTTATGGGTAGTTCGATAAGTTATTATGGACTTGTCATAGTATAAGTACAAATTATACCAACTAATGCACTGTTATTATTCAGTATGTTCTTATATTATAATACTGTGCTTCAGGGATACATTTAAAACTTAAAATCACACAAACAGGATGATAATACTTTGTTATAAACTGTGCATAAAGCAGTTTTGTGCACCTCACTTGCAGATTCTTGTTTTTTAGTGTGCTTCAGGAGTCCGATGTTTCTGTGTAGCCGGTAGGCACAGTTGGTATAACTGGTGTAATTTGTACTTAATTAATAAACTATGCACAGTATGAATAATATTAAGTTTGTCACCGTGTAGTTTATACTTTGAAGCCCTCTAATACGTATTTTATAATTACAATAATAATAATAATAATAATAATAATAATATACTACAGAAAACAGCTATATTGGGCACAGCACACATACTGCGGAAAGTGCTAATGTAGAAGCACAAAAGAGTTTAATATTGAAGACAGCGCTATATGCACCATTAACAGTAGGCGCGGAATAGCTGCGACACTCTATACCCTAGCAACATGGTTTGTTTCAGGTATATAAGTGTGAATACCCTGCATAAAGGGGATAATGTAATAATAATAATTATTATTATTGGCGGCTCAAATAATATAAAGTCGCGTGCGAGTGGTGCTTGCTATTTCAGGCGGCTAATTACCAGGGACTACTACGGAGGATCCAGTCCAAAGCCACCCCTTAGCAAATTCCTACGCTGCAACAAATCGTGAACCCATACGGTGCACTAACGACGGCTAATAAAATGAACCAACAGAGCGCAAATTATATTAAATATATAAGAAATGTACATTTATTTCGTCATGTGATTTATCAGAGTACTGTACATGACATAGAATCTAAATTAGATAACGCAACGGGTGCTGAAGTAACGTTAAGCGATCATTGGCCCGTCGGACTGCTGGCTAGAAGTCAGTATGCATCTAGAAAGTCCTGCGACCGGCCAACGTGACAGAACTTTTCTTAGTCTCTTCTCTCTTCAATCAATTGCTGAGAGGGTTCGCAAATTCCAAGTTGCTGTTACGTACTTACGCAGCCCTCCCGACTGAAATTCATTAAAGGTGCCACCTTCCTTTAAAATAAACCAAATATTTTTTCCCCCAAATTATACACTGTAGTGTTACCCAGGAAATTAAAAGACCTCACCCCTTATTTCAAGCCATTACTTTCCACAATTATAACGTCATTATTTTCATAATACTACTTTCAGAAGGACGAGCGGGCGAAGCCCGGTAACCTTCTAATAGATTGATGCTTTTCTGCCACACCTTAAATAAAAGTATTTACGTCTCCCCTGCCCTTTTGTTTTGTCTACCCGTCCATCTTCCTTCGAAGAGCCAAATTTTACCTTCACTTGCAGGGAAAGCACTTTCATAACAATCACAGACATGATTAACCCTTTAAAGACGAAGCGTATCTGCTTTATATAAGGACCCAGTGCGTAACGCGCTGTAAACACTCTCCACTTCGGTTATAAAAACCAATCTCTTAATGTTTTATAAGGCAGAAGTCGCTGTTTGTTCTGAGATCCGTACAAAACACATAAACGCAATGTGGGCACCACGTAGAATTTTTTAATGTTAAACCTGGTCGTATGTAAAGTTACCGCGAGGCTTTAAAAGGTTAATAGTGTGTTAACACAAACACATATTTAGTAGAGTATAGATATATACACATGTAAATAAAAAAGGTACAGCTGTCCCATTACAAGCCCGGTCAGGCCGTTAGGGCTCCAGGAGGTTGTGGCTCCCAGGGTTTCTAGAAAATCAGCACATGAAGGTGGTAAGATTATCCTTAGGCACCGGCCGCCTTTACTCTCCAGGAGATATTTCTGGTCCTTAGTTCTGCTAGAGACTTGAGTCGACTCCACGGCCATAGTTCGTCCGGAAGGATTAAGCCAATGAAAAATTCCATTGGTCCCATCGGGAATCGAACCCGTGACCTTCTGGCTCAACCAACTGCGCCACCGTGTGCCTCCATACATATAAACAGGCGTTGTTAAATTGTAGTCGTTTATGAAAATGTCACTTCTACAAGCAAAATGTTTACTGTTAAATTTTATTCCACACTAGAAAGGAACTTATTAGTACACACTTAAGATTATTGTATAAGCAAGGCAGTCGAGAAAGTCTTATAAAGTTAATTACCTAACTTGACAAATTTTGGGCACAGAAAATTCAAAAGGAATTGTTTTCCAGTTGCACTGCCTCTTATTAATGACATTTTAACATCATATAATTTCCCCAAGAAACAAAGAGTAGAACATAATTGGCAGCGTGAAATTCTAAAAAAGAAAAAGTTTTCTTCGATCCAAGAAAGAGAGTTGACTACAAAGTTCAAAGTATTATATGAACTACCAAGGAATGTTAGCTTTCTTTGAAAATAACATAAAATTAATTACGTCAGAGAAAGGAATTTAATTTAAATCTGTATTTTTAGGGCTCCATTATGAAACAAAGCCTTTCTTCATGAAATCTAGTGCTAAAATATTAGGATTTTATATAGTCTTTACCAAGTAACTGCTACCATAATGATTACACTACTTTTGTGGACGTGAATCGTTTTAGGACTTGTTGAAACGCTCGTTACCAACTGACACTAAAATACAGCGGGCGTTATGTCTTGTTTCGTAATACACCGCGAGTTAACTGAAGTCTGCGAGGATAAATACAAAATTAAATGCAGATGTTTTCTACGAAATGTCTGTACCTATCTATCATACCAGACCTCTCAGCATCACAGAAGGCAGCAGCCTTCATTGGGTTCTTGGGTTCTTACATTTTAAATTCATTACGTTATAGAATTCTCATTTAAAACCTATGAGGTGATAAGCTTAAAAATTACAAGAAGCAAAGCGATTACTTAATCATCTCTTCTAAATAAACCACTACCTAAATAAGTAATTAAATGACTAATTAACTAGCTCCGTGGAAGAGAGTCTCTCTTCAGACGATAATAATCCTTTACCTAGCCAAGAAACATCCAGCATTTTATAGACCCCAGAAGTTTATTAGCGTTTTCAGAGGAGCCCGCCACTTTTCCCTATTCTGCGCCAGAAGAATCCAGTCCACGCCAACCCCCCCCCCCCATCCCACTTCTTAAAGATATACTTTAAAATTATTTTCCCTTTTACGCCTAGGTCTTTCAAGTTGTCTCTTTCCCTCAGGTTTCCCCACCAATCCCGGCAGGCACCTATCTTTTCCCCCACACCTTCCACACTCAACACCCATCTCATATATCTTGATTTGGTTACCAGAATACTTAATAATTCTTATGTTTTTATTCGGTGTTTTGTAAACACTGCGGTTGATAAATTATCATAAAATTAATAAACAATAACTCCTTATCTTAAAACACTAACGGATACGAACTCTGTTGTGCAATAAATAGCCCTACTGAAAATCATGTCGACGCCGCCAACCACTATCAGGATAGTGCAAAATAAAGCACCACACTAGGAGTTCTTCACTTGGGCATAAATAATACTAGTAATTATACTCGTAATTAGAATATTGTCTTATATAAAATTCAGTAAGATGCAAAGGTATGTGACACTTGGAGTTCCATGGGCGGCCGCCAGATGGCAGGACAACTATGAGAACATTGGAGTTCCACAGACCGCCACTAGGAGCCAGGAGACGTAAATACAGAGAACTGTGTTTTCTGCGCGGTACGACCTGAGCCTGTACCATGATCCAGCTTTATTTACGTGTTTTGTGTAGATCGCGATTATTTCCCCACACAACATTAAAGCCCTGTCGGGGTGTGTTTATTGCGCGGTATGGACTGAGCTTGTAGTAATAAAAATAGAAATAGCACTATCCCTCAGTATATGCCATAGGGGCTTTAAACTTAATTTCGTCTCACATTTAACTTCGAAACTAAAGGTGCTTTCTAATTTAAATAACAGGAACACAGCTGCCTATCAAGAAACGTAACGGCGCATAGGGCAAGAAGCTAACATGTTTTCTCAGACTCAACCGCAAAGTAATTGTAGCACGGAATTTGGGGAAGGACGGCACAAAATTTGAAGAGTGGGAAGTAACGACAGTGAAAGTTAAGTGTACCAGCGTGAGAGAAGATACATATCATGCACGGTGTGTATAACACACAATGTGGTACGTTAAATTTAGGCTAAGGACAGCAAATTTCTCGAAATTCTGTCTTATAGGAAGGTAACAAACCAGGTCTGATGGTGTGTGAAAAATTAAATAATCAGTTCGGATAAATAAGCAAGTTCACTGACAAAAATATGTACGTTACAGTTCTATTAATATGTACTATCCTTCGGATAATTCAGTCGGTATAGTGGCCAGGTTATGAGTTAGAGTTCCGAGATATCATAATCCGGTTTCTGACAGGGCCAAGAGATTTTTCTCCCATGAAAGCACCCAGACTAACTCTGAGATTCACCCAGCTTGCTATTCAATGTGTAACGGTAGCTATTTTCTACTTTACTTAGTCCCTCCCTCTTCTACCCACTTGCTCACAGCAGGTGTAGAGGGTTTTTATTTTCACTTGATCACACTCAGACACACATCACAGTCGGTAGGACTCCTCTGGACGAGGGATCGGCCCGTCGCAGAGACCTCTACCTGACCACACAAACACTGTACAAGACAAACATCCATGCCGCCGCTGGGATTCGAACCCACGATTCCAGCAAGCACTCGGCCGCAAGCCTACGCCTTAGACCGCACAGCCACTGGGATCGGCGTAGATATTTTGCCGGGAGTAAAATGGCCGGAGCGTGAAGTTGATCACTCACCTCCATCTAGTGCCTAGCTGGCGCTCTTCCTCCACTCTTCCATACACCCTTATGGCATGCACAGACGCAACCAGACCTTTACGATCCCTTCTACCTGCCTTATTAAGGGCCAGGCTATATCAGACTTATTTACTTTAGTGTAAACTGCGCTGTGAACTTCAATACATTTTCTTCTTGCACAGAGCAACCGCTAATGTAACTCAGACACAACTATTCGGGCACCCCCGTCTGCGGACCACTGAAGTCATTTCGAACGTATGGGCTGGTACGGCGATAGGTTCCAGCTTGCCTTTGTGTTCCAAAACATCCTGACTAACCTATCTGTGGCGCTTACCTTCTGAATGAATTGTGTTGGCCCTGGTCTTCCTCGCACGTATTGTTACTGGTACGACGGATGTGCTAAGTTTAATCAGCCATGGCGAGAACTCCATTGTCTCGGTTTCTGTTAGTGTATATATGCATGTTAGTTACAGGATAGACCGCAAGAGCGCCTACAGTGGAAGGAAACAAGACAATAACTCTTATGGTCGGCGCAGTCAAGCTGTCTCAGACACTATTCCGGAAATGCCCATTCCAATTTCGGGTACGATACAAACTATTCTAACGGAAGTTTTTTGTGTTTTTACTCAGTACTACCACATGCGAGCTGCGATTGTATGTGTCTCTAATTAAAGCATAACAGTTTCCATCGTCAGCCTTTCCAGTTAATTATTTCACATCACCACGTTATCTGACTATATATGTATGTTAATGACGGTTTCCTTGAATAGATTACAAATTCTTAAACGAGAAGCTACTGCCTGACTCTAATGGCGATAGAATTAGACGCGCTATGTAGCAGGCGCAAATCACTTACAAACATAAAAGGAACACAAAAATTTTAGCGACTACATGTTCAACTAACTGCAACAACAAGATTTGTCTTCTAGGTTGTGTTTCCACGTAATCTAGTACACGTGTATGGAAGTTGCAGAGCATCTAGTTGTAAATTACGTGGCTTAAAATCCCAGTCACTTCCATTGAAACCTCAAAGTTGTATCATAATATTGTGAGGAAAGATAGCTATTCCGCAAGCAAACGTTGATAAGAAGGGACTCGGAAAATTATACGCAGAAAGTAAGGATGAGTTTATGGTTTACGTAACGAGAAACGTTTGATATATGCAAGTCAGATACGCTGGAACTTTCTGCGCAGCTAAATGTGCAAGGCTACAAAATAGCAGACTAAAAGTGTGTAGCCTGTATATAAGAGGACGGCTAGGATTTATGCACAATTTTGATAGGAAACCTCTTCGGAAATGTCTGTTTAGAAGACCACAAAAGTAAGAGAGACGATCGGAGTAGTAGCCTAGTTTGTGAGGATGTTAGGTGGATGTAAGCGACTTATTATATCTGTTAATGGATTTTAGTATAGCATTGTTGATCCCTCTGGTTCTGCCACCCGATTGGCGTAAGTTATTTAACGTTCAGATCGCCCATTCCGTTGTGCACGTACGATATTGTTTTTGATCTTTTCTTTCAGTCAAACACAACCAAAATAAAAACACTTTTACCCTTTACCCTTTAGTCTTTATTTCAACACGTGTCGGCCGCTAAGCGACCATCATAAGGGAAATACTTAAATACAAAGAAAAGTGTCAAGGCAGAGGCCTCTCTTTGTTTCTGTATGAATTGTAAGGGTTATTACATAAAATTGTGAAAATTTTAAAACTATAAAGACTGTAAAATTATAACATTGTGGGGTGCGCAGCTTCTGTTATTTCCTGTATGGAAATAATATTTACAACTCGGTTACGTTTATGTAGAAAAAATGTTTTCGTTTCACTAAGTTAAACTTGGTTAAAATGGAGACAATTGAACTAATTAAAGCTGAGTGGTGGAGGCTATTTACAACTTGTGATTCTGTAAGTGCAGCCTTCAATTTGGTTGTTCCTATGATTCTGAGCACCCTGTGCGGCCTTATCATCCTTGTAAAATTCTCGTGTTTTTACCAATCGTTCTTTACGTCGAGAGACTTCTGTGTTTACATTTGTGGCTTCCAGCTGCGTACGCCTAGGTTTATGGACGGACCTTAAAGCCTAGGCGTACGCTGTTTTTCTGTATAAATGTAACTGAGTTGGAAATATTATTTCCATATAGGAAATAACAGAAGCTGCAGATTCCACAATTTTACAATTTTACAGTTTTAAAATTTTATAATTTTCAGAATTATATGTAATAACCCTTATAGTACACGTGAAAACAAGGACAGGCCTCTCTGCCTTGACACTTTTCTTTTGTATTTAAGTATTTCCCTGATGATGGTCGTTTCGCGACCGACACGTGTTTAAATAAAGGCTATAAAGGGTAAATGGTTAAAGTGTTTTTATTTTGTTTGTGCATGACTGAAAGAAAAGGCCGAAAACAGTATAAGTTATTTAGCCACTTATTTGTGGCAATTTATATTTATACTTTCAGTCTGATATTTACCGTGTTCATTGGGACATTGGTTTGTTCTTATAATGATGTGCGGTAGTTCCTGTGTAAAACTAGTACAGTCGCTAATTATATTGGCCGCTAAGTCTATTTAGCGAAATATCTAACCACAGTGGTAACTGACATTAGTCCTGTTATGTGAAATTTTTCTCTAAATATGGCAGTGGTTTACTGTCATACATGAAGGGATATGGTTTCCCATTAATTCACTTCGCTTGTACACTATCTACAAATATAACAATGAGTATGAAATCCCCAATTGCCCTTGCAACGGAAATTTTTAGATTCCTGCTTTGAGAGAACTAATCAGGTCTTAACAGTTCTATTGCTGAACTTATATGCAACGACAAGAATGTGGGAAGTATGAAATATTATGTAGACCACTTAATATGTGGAGTGGCAAATAAACACTCCGTAATAGAAGTGGCATGATGATTGAAGTTTTATGTCGTGATATTACACGGAGAATCACGTAAAATTTATGGATGACTATTTAACCGAAAGATTTATTGATTTATGATTGATTGTTGTCCCAAATTTTTGGCTTATGTCACAAACCTCTGACTGATATCACAGATCTCTGATGTTCTAAACCTCTGACTTATATGTCAAACCTCTGTCTGATATTCCAAATCTCTGACTGATATGTCAAACCTCTGTCTGTTATCCCAAACCCCTGACTGATATGTCAAACATGTGTCTGATATCCCAAACCTCTGACTGATATCTCAAACCTATGTCTGATAGCCCAAACCTCTGACTGATATCCCAAAACTCTGGCTGATATCACAAACTCTGACGGACATCACAGAACTCTCACTGATGTCGTAAATGTCTCGCTTATATCCCAAAACATCTGGCTCATATTCCAAACCTCTGACTTGTATCTCAAACTTCTGACTGATATCCCAAACCTCTGGATGGTATCACAAAACTCTGATATCTCAAACCTCTGACTGATATCACAGAACTCTGACTGAGGTTCCAAACCCCGGACTTATATCCCAAACCTCTGGCTTATATTCCAAACCTCTGACTGATATCTCAAACCTCTGACTGATATCCCAAACCTCTGGCTGATCTCACAAAACTCTGATATCTCAAACCTCTTACTGACATCACAGAATTCTGACTGATGTTCCAAACCTCGAACTTATACCCAAAACCTCTGGCTTGTATTCCAAACCTGTGACTGATATCTCAAACCTCTGAATATCAAAAACCTCTGGCTGATATCACAAAACTCCAAATGATATCTCAGACCTCTCACTGGTATCCCAAACATCTGGCTGATATCACAAACTTCTGTCTGGGTACTTTTATAGTTTCGTACTTTCTGTTATGACGTTACAGGAAACCAATAATAACTGTCCAACACCACGACATGAACTAATCAACAGCAAGTTCAAAACTCAGCTAAAGGAATGTTTTCAGATGCAGATAATGCGGTGTTAATGAGTAGCAAAGTGTGAGTAAGCAGTGTGAGTAACTGTGAGTTGTTAAAGCAAGCGTAGTCCCAGTCTTTATATTTTGTTCATATAACTTATTTCGGAACATATAGTTTATCTGTTCTTTTTCGTATTTTCAAGGTTCCCCTTCGAAACCTGCCCTGGACGTTGTTATTTATACAGAATTTGTGCTTCCTTTTAGGGTACTGAGACATGTGAGAGGATAACCTTAAATTAGACTACGATGTCTTCCTTTCTAATTTGATATTCCTACTCAGCCTCTCACATCTCATTAGTCGCTATGTAACCTCTTCATTATACATAGCCCAGTTAAGTTCCAGAACGTACAAAATGCCTGTAACACAGTACTTAATTAAATGTATATAAATATTGAAGCAATGTAGTTGCGTGTAACAGATGTTGCCAGGAACAGTGAAGAGTGTATGTGGTTAACTGCGACAGTGTTTACACAACTTGAAGGCAAACGGTCGCCAAACGAATTACACTGACAAGTCTTGTAGAATATATACATGTTCGTATATGAGTAAACACTGAATGGTGGAACGCTGTGCTTGTTTTACTAGAACACGCAGCCCCGTTTAAGAAAGTCACGTTTTCGTAACTTATTTTATCTTGCCAATTTGTTGAAAGTGTCCGATTTCCTTTTATTTAATGCCACTGTCACTGACTCAGAATATATAATGTAAATTGAGTGATAATTATTAAACCAAAAGAAAAAAGTTATACCGTCAAACAAAAATTTATTAGTAGAGAAGGTTGTTTACACTCAATCTAGCAACATGTTCCCGCTTTGTGAACAAGCTGTCATCAGGCCAGACATTATAAAATGTAAAAATATAAACGTAACCTTATGTTATGTCAATCAATCTGGCCGTGATGTCTCACCCCTTAAAATTATTTTGTTTATATTACTTTCAGCGTTGTGATTTTGTTGTTATTGCATGTCATTCAAATTATATAATGTTTAATATTTATAGACATAACTTTAAAAACTAGGATATTCCCTTCTTGTTCAATTATATTTTCTCATTATCGTTTTCGACAACGATAGGCTTCATTTTGAACGATGCTGTATGTGATCTATATTCATATTTCGCGGTAGCTGGTAATGTAAATCGATGTTACGATTTGTAAGGATCATTTACCTAATGTGAATTTTGTATAACACATATTGCATGTGGCACTTTCTTTGTTATTTCGTGTTTGAGTCCAAATATGAATTTGAATATAAATGTTCTAGTTTCTTTCCTTAAGAAACTTTTATTGTCTACATACTTCAGCACACAAGATACCCTTCCCGCTTGTCTATATTCTTCAGCTTTCAGGAAGAGTGCCACGAATGCTGCAGTATGTAGAAAAAATTACCTAATAACAATATTAAAAAGGCTTTATTTAAAGCGGTACATCGCACGAAACATCCAATAACGAGGAAAACATCATGCGCAATATATGTCTTATAAAATTAGCATTTGGTAAATAATCTGTAAGAAACGGAATAGCGCGTTACGTTACTGCTGCCGCAGTGCATTATTGTGGATCACACACACCATCATTAAAAAAAGTAATATTTTTGAAATGAATAATGAAAAAATATGCTTGGACCGCAAGGAAAGATACTAGTTTTTAGGGTTACAAATATTGAACTTCATACGATTTGAATGAAGCATAATAACAAAACAGAACTATATGGCTAAAAGTAGTATATGAAATTGTAAGGCGTGACATCTCACGTCCATTTTGATTGACATAAGTTCAAGTTTATATTTTCATATTATTATAGAGGTTAACGTGAAGATGGCTTATTTGCAAAGACGAAAAATCTTGCTCTGTTGAATGTAAACAAGTTTTTTACTAATAAATTCGAGTTTGACGGAATAACAGTTTCCTTTTCATTTAACATAGGGATCACAACGGAATGTCATATACCAAGCCCGAATGCTAAGGAATTATGAATTGGTATGGACGTGGAAGGAAGATTCCATGACCTTGTTTCAAGTATTTCTCCTGCATATGTCTGGAAGTAATGAAAACTCAAATATTTCAGTCAACACGGTCCACTTCCCGGCGGAATTTCGCACAGGGCACCACCCTGAAACAAACCGCAAGCTTCAGTACTTGAGGCAGCTTGTTCAGTAAATTTGCAACACATGTAGAGTCATAACTAAATTAAACGCGAAAGTATAATACTCAAAAACATAAATTTAATATTCGGAGCGCTGTTATTACTGTAATACAAGTTGGGAGTAATTTAATTTGAAACATTGTATGGTATGAAATTTTACTGAAAATGCAGTCTGGTTATACTCGTAGTTACTTATCTTTGACTATTTAATATAATATAGATGTCGAGCAGAGGATAATATTAAAATGGACTTAGAAGACGATGTAGACGGAATTCACTTGGCTCAAGACAGTGGCCAATGAAGTCTTTTGTGGACACAATAACGAAGCTTCGTAATCCATAAATTGTGGGTAATTTTTTAAATCAAGAAAAGCATATATTAGCTTGTCAAGAAGTCTAGTGCATGGAGTTGCAAAAATGTTCGCATTAAAGAAATAAATGTAAAGCTAAATCCTGTCGATATTAGTGCTCATTAGTGGAATAAATCCATCATAACAAGTCAGAGCTTTGCTGCAGTCTGCTGAAGGGAACTGAAGCGTAAGAAAGGCAGATGTGATTTACAGATAGGAAGTCACTGTCTGTGAAGTGTGAGAACAATTGTACGGAAATATGGATGGAGCAAGATTCACTCACGACGTCGCAATCCAGCATAAAAACATAACGATATTTCATTAGAATGTACAACCTGCGTCATATGTAATATATAATTTTTTGAACACATTAACTTGTACCTGATTGGCTATTTCATTCAAAGCGTCGGCGCCAGTATATTATTAGAACTCCTGTATGAGTTTGTTGCCTTAAAGGTCAATATCGCTTCCCACCTACGGTGTATTACAAATTCAGCAGAGACTCTACGTCATGAGGCTTTGTATTTAACTGTGCCACCCGTCCAGAGTCACCAAGTTACCTTTGTCTTCCCCGCCTAAAACTTTAATGTAATTATGTCATTTATATAAGATGATAATGGCAAGAAAGAGAAATTTACGCCTTGGAATTTAAGCTTCTCACGGCTGTGGATATGATACTTAAGGCACGCTGGAATATGATGCCGTATGAGACGTAAGACGCTGGTACAAACTTTCTGAAAGAACATGAGTCCTAAGGGTTGAGGTGTTTAGCTTCGCGAAGTAAACACTTTATAGTATCAACTGAAAGTCACGAACTTAGGCCTCGAAACTTGATGGATATCAGGTTGTAAGGTCGTTGTTCTGTCGTTCTCTAATATTAAGGGTTTAATATTTTGGAACCGCAAACATGAAATTCTTAAAGTAATGCAAGTCACGATGAACTGACGTAGACGTATCTACTGACGGAGATGGCGTCATTGTTTGGCAGAAATTTACCAGAACACAAGATCATTATTTTATCCCTTTGAAGTATGAAGTTCATCAAGTGTGTATAATACGTATTTAGCACTCAAGCCCTACGTTGTAGAAAACACATGGTACCTCAATTACAAACACCACGAGGTTTATGCCTTGATAAATGTAATCGTTGTCTATTCTGAAAATCACAAAAAGCAAACAATTTCTGTGGGAAAAATTCAGAGTTTCTGTGTGTTACGGCAGATGTTATTTACAGCAGTTGCTTTGATTTAAAGAGAAACCTGCACAGCCTACTCGATTCCAGTCAGGGACAAGAGATTTATCTCCACTTCGCAAAGTCCAGACCCTGTCTGGGGCCCACCTATCCTCCTATCAATGAGTGACGGGCGTTTTTTTTCCCGGCGGTAAGGCGGCCAGAGCGTGGAATTGACCATTTACCTCCATATAATGTGGAAGTTAAGAATGAGGGGACCTATATCCGTACTCCCCGTATATTCCTTCATGGAGTGCATGAGGTCAACATTTGCTTTAAAGGCTTCTTAGGCCTAACAATATAACCCCAAATATTAACCTTTTAAAGCCTAGCGCTAACTTTACGTACCGCCAGGTTTAACATTAAAAAATTCTACGTGGTGCCCACATTGCGTTTATGTGTTTTGTACGGATCTCAGAACAAACAGCAACTTTTGCCTTATAAAACATTAAGAGACTGGTCTTTATAACCGAAGTGGAGAGTGTTTACAGCGCGGTACGCACTGGGTCCTTATATAAAACAGATACGCTTCGTCTTTAAAGGGTTAATACTGATTACTGAACGTCCGCAAAATTTGTCAGCATAAAATGCACATCCGTAAGTCTCTTGTTCAAATCTTAGTCTCGATGCTGATTATTCTGTGTTTTGAGAGGTTTGGTGGCTTTTTTTACAGATCCTCCACGTAAATTTCAGAATACCATGTCAAATTAGCCCTGAGCCGCATTTTTTCAAATTAATTATCCAAGAACGATCCCCTCCTTCTCCACCGCATATTCTCAGCTATTGACAGTGTCGTTAAAAAACAACGGAAGAGAAATAAAGAAGTGTGATATCTAACTATGCGGTCCCAAGAAGTAATATCACTTCAGACAGAAAACAGTATTTGGGTATTCCTGTCCCAGCAACGACTGTTCTTTATGGCGCCGATGTTGCCAGAATATGTGTGCCTGCCATCTTCATTTCTGCAGAATGTTCCCTGCGTGGCTTTGTGTGGTGAAAGTGCTATATTTCTGTCTCGCCCTGCTGCCAGTTCTTTCTGTAGGTGCCTCACGAACTCGGTATACATCTGTACTGTGGCTGTACTGAATGTAAATTATTTTTTCTAAAGCCATATTCACATGAGAGTCTAAAGCAAGTGAAGGTGGCAGATGTCCTTTATAAAGCATAGCCGAGAATATCGCAACGATCGATATCAGGGCGGTTAAGATAAAGGTGGTACAGTGATAAGTTCGGGGGTTCGCTGAGGACGATGTCACCACGTTCTCAGGAAATTTGACCCTAAGAAGAAGAAAGGGACAGGAGAGGGGACTGGTGTGTATTGACGAGCTTCATTATCTGTTTTCTTCATCATATTATCTTAAGAAAATTAGGGGGATAAAATTGTTGGGTTATGTAGCACGCATAGGAGATCAGAAATGCCAATACGACGTACGCTGTAACATTTCCATAGGAAAACCAGGAGGAAAGAGACAATTTGAAGGACTTAGGTACAGATGGGTGGATCCGGATTGGTATAGAGACAAGTGGTACACTCTTATGCAAGCGGCAATGAAATTTCAGGTTCCATTAAGTGCGGATAATTTGGATGATTCTGCGACCATTAGCACCTCGTGACGGACTGATCCATGGTTAGAGTAAAATTTACATCACGTGCTCATTTTCATAGGAACATTTTGTTTAGCACTGAACTGAGAAATAAAGGAGGAGGAGGAGGAGGAGGAGGAGGAGGAGGAGAAGAAGAAGAAGAAGAAGAAGAAGAAGAAGAAGAAGAAGAAGAAGAACTGTAACCTACGAAATCTTTTAGTCGACATAGATCATAAAATAACGTTATAAAAATGCTTATTGGACTGTCCTCTGTGGTAGTGATTTTTACATTCATGGATGTAATGTCGTATATTTGATTTTTTACTTTTGATGCAGTATAAAAAGCTCTATATATTATATATTTAGTAATAGTTCTCATTAAGACAACGTCGCCATTCAACTGTAAATGAGCCTGTGCTGCATTCGGAAGGGGCCAGATTTGAAATTCCGCCCGGCTGCCCTCACTTGTTGTCCTCAAACTTTTCCGGCCAATGTGGACTATCGGCTTAAAATCATGTAGCTGCTTCCCTTCAATTTGTCACTCCACAGTCTTCTTATTGTTCCGCACTACATGACAGAGATCGCTGGAAGAAGTTGTGAAACAACTCCGGAATCGATCAACAATTATCCTTTCCCAGAGTGGCTGGCAAGAACTGCCTTCAATTTTGAAGGCTTAAATCATGCCTCTCCCACTTTATATCATCCTGTCTGTGTGGAATTTTATTCGAAACGACTGAATTTCATCACTTTAAACATTTGAAGGCTGACACTAGGAGAAAGAGAGACAGAAAGAGACAAATAGACAGAGGAAGAGATTGAAGGAATGGCAGAGTAGGAGACGCATCGGCGAGTCATGGAAGAAATAAGAGACACTGTCTGTCGAGGGAAGAATGGGAATCACTTGGTTAGAACGTTTGCAAGCATTGTCCGCTCGACCAAATTCAAGTCACTCTGCAACTGACAGTCAGTCAATCTGCCCGTCTTGCCGTCTAACATCCCCCCTCCCCCCGTTCCATCAAATGGCTCTTGACCTAATTGCAGTCATACTCGCCTTGGAGTGTCCTCTGTGGCAAGAGGTCTGTCTTGTGTCTTCCGTCTTCGTCCCTCTCAAGTACAGGTTTAAATATGTACATTTGTATAGAACACGCCGTGATAAACAGGCCACGCGCAATGTACGCACCCCCAATGTGAAGCGTCTTTATTCGGCTTACACTGCGTATAACTGCAGCCTAGTCACCGAAACGGTCGTAAGATGGACCGACGCCAAGTTTCAACATCGTATGCAGGGTCCGTAAGTGTGACTTCAATCTTCCCCCGCGTTGTCAACGAAATCTTCACTCTTCTGGAATGTTACACAGAATATATTGGTAATTTGTTACCGACGTTTCGGTACAACCTATCTGTCCTATCTTCAGGGGTCAATCAGTCTTCTTGGACTGCTTCGTCCTTGAAGATGGGAACAAAAAGGTATCCCGAAAGGTCGGTAAGTACCAATATACGCTGCGCGACATCCCAGAAGAGCGAAGGTCTGAGGGTCCTTAATTTATCTGGCAAGTATCCTTTGCCAGTCCCCTCCTCTATTCTACTGCGCGTATGGATGGCATGTTGATTGGGCTGCGTTAATACGACGAATAAGACGGCAGGAAGTGATAAAGGACATTTGTCAGACAAAATAATGACCTATATTACCTACGTGTATAAAAATTTACTGTGTGCCTCACAAGGAACACAGTCATTTCAGCTGTAAACACCAGTTGACACATGATTGTTGGGTAAAAAATCGATATTTTGCGAATCGTGTGGAAAAAATAAATAGCCCGCGTGGGACCAACTGAATCTTTCCTGGCATTACATCATGTGGTACATAAACTGCGCTTCAGATGCTTAAACGTAGCACCTCGTTCGCACTTCTTGTCAGTACAGCTACCTTTCGAATTCGTCAATAGCGCCGTACCATGTACGATTATTGAAATTTGAAATTATTGTTACTTGTTTTTCCATTTGAATATGCTGTAGATTTATTACAAAATATTGTCACGTTACTGACAAGATGTAAATCGTCTGATAAGTTTAGTTACAGGCTTACGGATTTTCAGTAACAAGCTTACTATCTTGGCGAAGTTTTGCACACAGTTTTATGGAAAGCTTCTGAAGTAACTTGAACGCCATAAGTCAGTGGATTGTTACACGTACGACCACATGCTGTCTGGAACTTTTGCGCTGTTCAGGATCCACGAAAATAACAAATGTTTCTATCTGACACAACTGAGCACGTTCCTCCTCACTCTTTCACCTCAGAATGTGAACAAACAGAGTTTTTGGAATACCAGATGATGTTCAAAGTCCAGGAGCCATATAATCCTCAGCTAGATATCTTAAACACTCAAAAATTTTTGTCTTGTGATGGGAAAATTTGGCGAGTGGTTTTGTTGATGCAGGTTCGTTTTCATGTAGGCGCGTGTGGTACATTTATAATGTCACTGACATATCCAGGATACCGGAATTCACTCAGCTTCCTTCACAGTTAGTAAAAAATGAGTCCCTTTGAGCCCCTCGGTGTCGGTCGAAGATGACGCCACGGAATGTGTAGATCTATAATCGTATCCCCACATTATCCGAACTGTCACAGCCCATGTGGAGCTGCGACACATGAAAACAAACGTTGCTTTGCTTACGTAATGATTCTTGCATGTGACTGCATCACTGACATAAACCGAGCCTTTTATATGCCCAAACCCAAAATAAACGTGATGTCTGACTTGATGGTGGTTGAAAGTTAAGACTTTGCATTAAGAACCAGATAAAATTAAAAATCTGTTGACTAGCGCTCCACTATTTATGTGTAATATGCAGCATAGTGATTTATTTCTTTATATCGTAAATTAACCCTTTAAAGAGGAAGCGTATCTATTTTATATAAGGACCCAGTGCGTACCGCGCTGTAACCACTCTCCACTTCGGTTATAAAAACCAGTCTCTTAATGTTTTATAAGGCAAAAGTTGCTGTTTGTTCTGAGATCCGTACAAAACACATAAACGCAATGTGGGCACTACGTAGAATTTTTTAATGTTAAACCTGGTCGTATGTAAAATTACCGCTAGGCTTTAAAAGGTTAAGGTACTTTAAAGCAACGCTATACAAGTAGATACGGACCAGTTCTGCTCCATATACCGGCTGCGGACTCTTAGCAAAACCGACCGGAAACTCAGAAGTGTATAAAACTGAAACAAAGGAATTTACATTCACAATACGTAATCGGACATTTCGGCCCCCTTACATAGTGAAATAAAAATTAAAACCCTTGAATGTAGAAGCCTGTTACAACCCTGTGCCGTTCTGACTGGTGTTTAATAGTCTTATTATGTACAAAATCCTTTATATTGCCATTTTTCTGCAGATATTTTTCTCTTGCTCTGAGGATGTATTTCTTGTCACGTTGCTCCCTGGTTGTGAAATCGGTGTTTGGTTTTCGGATAGAAGGCTTTGCAGTGCGACTTACAGCATGCTGGATTACGTGCTACTGGGCGGGACAAACCTGACATATTTCACAGCTCGCAGAAAGAAACTGGGCTCTTGTTCCCTAGAATTTGTAGTTTACAGTCAGTCATGTTCTGCAGAATTTGTAGTTTACTATTAAAAGTATGATCCGTTACAATTAAATACATTCGAACCCGGTTATAACGTCATGAAAGGGAATGAATATTTTGTGTCATTATAAACGAGTATTGTTATAAGTGGGGAGTATGTAAAGTTTCGAATTTACATAGACAATCACAACTACTTTTTCCTTAGTATTTATACTCCATTATACTACTTACACTACACAGTAGTACGAATACTGAGGAAAAAGTAGGTGTAATTGTCTGTGTAAATTGGAAACAGTATTATATAAACACACAACGGGATGGGAAATTTAAAAAATTGCTTTAGCCGGAGTATAATGTTATGGTTAACAGTGACGAATTGATTGGTACCACAGAATATCTGGTGCTATAGGCGACGTGTCGTGTAAACCGATGTTGTTATTACCGGTTTGGACTCTACATGAAAAGGAAAGATCCACATCTTATTTATATTCTCAGTTGATAACACAGTGGCAGTATTTCAAAATATCTGTCGTTACCAAGTAAACAGATACGACCAGAACTACAGCTGAAATAACGCCGAAGTGAAAGTGACCTCTGTTCTGTTTCACGAAGAGTGGCGATTAAAGTTCCTTGGCTGGAAGAGATAAAGCGAAAGAGACAAGAATTGTGGGAGCTGTCAGGCGGTTAAGCTAACGCACGGGCGACAGCGATTCCACTGAAAAGCGCTGGGTCTGCTGACCGATTTTAAACATTTAATCTTATGCTTATCAAATTGGTGCGGTATACTAAGTGTGTAGTCACAATCTGTAGAAATGTAAAAGTCTGTACTTTATTTCCTTTTCCTTGAAAGTTATATTCCAGTAAACACTTAGATGATGTAGTGTCCAGTAAGCTATTAGAAAATCGACATGAATGTCATTCGGAAGATATAAATTGTCGCATTTTTTAAAGAACAATAAAATGTATCTTATTATATGTCTCATTCGTTTGAATAATTTTTGTATTTGGTGAAAATATAAACAGAGAAATATAGCTGCAAAATATTTCCAGGAATTCCAGCTGTACCACTGTCTAGACAACAAATGGTGGAACCCAGTAGACTGTAATACTTAACGTAAGATATTCGCTTTTTTGGGATGTTATGAAGCGTAGATTTGTAATTAGTTAGCGACGTTTCAGGACAACCTTAGATTCCATTTTCAAATGTAAGCAGGACTGCTTCACCCTTGAAAATGCTTAACCCTTGAAAATATGATTGTAAGGTTGTCCCGAAACGTCGCCAACTAACTACCAATCTACGCTGCGTAACATCCCACAAGAGCGAAGGTCTCATATACATCACAGCGGAAGTCTGAAATAAGGCACAACACTTAACTTTTTACTTGCATGATATACATACGTATGCAAACGAGGCTCCGAAGATTGAATCAAAATAAAACAGTTACATACTATCTAAGGCCAAAATTGGCTACCAGAGTGTTATTTCAGTTAGGAATTTCCACTAGAAAACGTTCGTTTAGGATGTATCCCAAAATTAGGGTCTCAGCATCCTGACAACGTCCACAAGGAAGGTACAGAATAATTTGAAAAGGGTTATGAAGTTGTCGACAGTGTTTAATGAATACAAATGACGCAGGACAGAATCACGTTAAGATTAATTCATGTTCATAGCCTTAAACGTTCGGACAGACAGCAAATTTGTTTTAATTTCTACCGTTAAATTTGCATGACAGATCAGCGGAGCACAAAATCCTAAGCAGTAGAGTTAAAGGAGTCCTATTGAGGGCCAAAATACCAAAAAAAAAAAAAAAAAAAAAAAAATTTTCCCCCCCCCCCCCCCGCCGCCCCGCCTGTTATTGTTATGACTGTCGTTATCGTCTTATCACCATCGCTGAATACTAAAACTCTGATAATCATTTTGTCACGTTTCACCAGTTTTATTAGCGTAACCTTGAAGCGTCACGGTCGAATGTTGATCACTTCTGGTTCTTATACCAAAAATCCCATATTCAAATCCAGATGAGACGGAGAGGTTTTCCGTAGTTTCTGTCAGTCACTCCAAGCAGATTCTTGGCTATCACCTAAATCCTAAACGTAACGTTGAGAGGAGGCAATGGGGGAAAATGCTCTCCAATTTTCTCTACCTAACAATATTTTTTGGCTCGATTTGAATTTCCTTATATGCACGGTCGATTTACCCCCCCGCCCCTCAATGTTATTAGCCAGTTTTATATCATTCATAGCGTGCATAGTTATTAACCCTTTAAAGACGAAGCGTATCTGTTTTATATAAGGACTCAGTGCGTACCGCGCTGTAAACACTCTCCACTTCGGTTATAAAAACCAATCTCTTAATGTTTTATAAGGCAAAAGTTGCTGTTTGTTCTGAGATCCGTACAAAACACATAAACGCAATGTGGGCACCACGTAGAATTTTTTAATGTTAAACCTGGTGGTATGTAAAGTTACCGCTAGGCTTTAAAAGGTTAAGCTTTATCCTGCTAATGTGGAATATATGGTGAGCTGCTAATAATGCCAGCACCACTAATGTGTAATATTTGGTGACCTACATTTGGCAACGCTGAAGGGAGCCTCTCTGTCTGTCTGTCTCTCTCTCTCTCTCTCTCTCTGTACAATGTCTCAACACTGAATCAACCGTGAAAGACGTCCTATGTCATATCTGTGTGCACACACTTACTCGGCTACCAACTAGGCCCACGATTGATTCAGTGTTGAGACATTGTGCAGAGACAGAGAGAGACAAAAACGCTCCTTTCAGCGTTGCCAAATGTAGGTCACCAAATATTACACATTAGTGGTGCTGGCATTATTAGCAGCTCACCATATATTCCACATTAGCAGGATAAAGGTTAATCAAATACAATATTGGCCCAACTAATGTATTGCTCTTATTTTAGATGTCTTTACATGTCGGATCTGCATATAGATACTGTAAAGACATCTTAAATAATGACAGTGCATTAGCTGGGCCAATATTGTATTTGGTTATTAGCCAGGTTACGCCTACTATGTAAATTCAACCAAACCAACTTACTTCCACGCCACTTACAATTTATCTTCCATTCTGAGCTCGTGACAACATCCTCGAGTGACTCGTAACTACATACAAGTAGTATTGGCTGTAAGGTTTATCAAATGACGGAAATTCAGTTGGAATGCCTACGAAGCAGGCAAACAGGACGTAAGAAACGCACATAATATTTTGCTCGGAAAACTGAAGGGAAGAGACCAATTTGGAGAGCTAACTATAGATGCGCAGCTAATATTAACCTTTTAAAGCCTAGCGGTAACTTTACATACCACCAGGTTTAACCTTAAAAAATTTTATGTGGTGCCCACATTACGTTTATGTGTTTTGTACGGATCTCAGAACAAACAGCAACTTTTGCCTTACAAAACATTAAGAGACTGGTTTTTATAACCGAAGTGGAGAGTGTTTACAGCGCGGTACGCACTGAGTCCTTAAATAAAACAGACACGTTTCGTCTTAAAGGGTTAAATTGTATCGTAAATACGTAATACAAGTAGGTGTGAATTGGGTCAATTTTTATCAGGAAGTTTCCGATCTCGAAATCACTTGTATGTGACAATAAAACTTTATTTCAAGACTTCCAGCTTATGAAAGAATGACTATACTTCATGGAGTTGGTCGTATTTCAGTGTTTATAGTGATCGTGTAAAAGAGCATGACTCACCCCCGTTAATCGCTTTTGGCCCTATATATCTGGCTTCAGCCCGAACACTTATAACCAATTCATTACCACCAATACGAGCCTACAGAAGAGAGTTGTGCACCCCTGTCAAATCACATTACTCGCTAAGTGGCGGTAGTTCTTCAACAGCAGACAGCTCCTAGCAGCAGGAGAATAGGGTGGGCTGACGGGTAAGAGGGTGGCATGCGCCCCTAGGAGAGACAAATCGAGACTTGGGACTTCTGTGCGTCCCTTTAAAAATGTTTCATGCCAGTTTCTTTAGGATCCGTGTACGTGTTTCACATTCCTGCACAACAGACGCTGATGTTCGTAGCATACTGTATCAAGTTTCATACTGCCACTGAATGCACTTTATTTCTGCTTCCTATTTACAATGACCAAGTCCATGTCTCTTTCAAACACTCCACCACATAAAAGTGATGAACCGGCTATATCGTTGCTCTGCACTGTAAGTAAATGGGTCGACGTGTATAAACTGTCCTACATTCCTGCAAATCCTTTTTATTTTCAAACTTCGTAGTAAAAAGAGTAGAAAAAAAGTCTAGACAGATTTTCCGTAAAAGATCTTTGTGAATTTTACACGTCATTGGTCTTAAAGAATCCAACCTTCTGGGATATCGCGTCGTGTCTACTAGTTACCTACATTCCGAACTATTGCAGAGTCTTTGTGTGTACTGTAAAGCAGTCCGCAATGGGCTATAGGAATATAAGAACCTCAAATTTTCCGTAATTGTTTGATTTCAGGCTTCGACAGCGGTGTAAATGGGGTCTTCGCTCTTCTGGGATGTTACGCAGCGCTGAATGGTAGTCATTTATCTACGTTTCGAAAAAAGATTATCTGTCCAATTTTCAAGGGCCAAGCAGTACAAGAATAATTCCTTTTGAAGGGTTTGACCCTTGAAAATGGGGCCCACAGTCTGTCCCGAGGTGTCCGTACTTAACCACCAATCAACGCTGCGTAACATCCCAGAAGAGTGAAGACCTCATTTGCGTAATTGTTACTGCGGACACAAATATGTTTGCTAATAAGCTAATGACATTACTAACATGCTGCACAGGCACGAAAGGGACTGAGTTTATTTTGTTACAAATGTCTACGCGCTATACTAAAAACGTTTCTAATAAAGTTTGTACCCTCATATTGTGGTGGATAACGTGTAATATAGTAGGTGGTGACCAAAATTCCACTTTAAATATGGGGAAGGTAAATTGCTTCTAAACGTTGGTACCCAACTGCCAAGCAGACATTATAGTAACTATGCCAAGAAAAATTAAATTAACGTCTTTAAATGCATGAAGGAAAGACGAAGGAAGGATGTCGTTTGGGAAATAATTTAAAAGACGGCGTATTTTACTTCCGTCGTTCTTATTGGAATAAGAGTGGGCGGTGTTCATTATTCATTTTTATGTTTGACAAGTTATTACATTGCCTATGTAGTGTTGGAAGTGTAGGATAATTGACAGGATGATAACCCGGAAAGGATGTAGAAAAGATCGTAGCCAACTTTAAAATATTAGCCCACCGCTTATCGCGACTAGTCATTTTTCGTGTCGTTTCGTAGCCCTTACCTCTTCTACCTACTTGTTCACAGTAGGTGTCGAGGTTGTTTATTTTCACTTGATCACACTCAGACACACACCACAGTCGGTAGGACTCCTCTGGACGAGGGATCGGCCCGTCGCAGAGACCTCTACCTGACAACACGACCACTGTACAAGAGACAAATATCCATACCTCCGGTGGGATTCGGACCCACGATCCCAGCAAGCGCTCGGCCGCAGACCTACACCTTAGACGGCGCGGCCACTGGGATCGGCCTAGTCATTTTTAATTTTATAATATCTGTGGAATATTTGTGACGTAATCTGAATTTTTCGCAACCCCTGTACAGTAAGGGTGTATTTTTGAGTTTATAAACAAAAAAATTTTAGACGCAAACGTTTATGTAAGAAGTAAAATATTCAAATGCACGTGTTAAAAGAAAATTTTATTAGCGGGTATTTACATTGACAATAAACCCAGCGTCGATTATGCATACAATTGCTGAGAAAAATAAAATATTAAGTTAAAATTATTACTATTTTATTCACCAATAGCATTATAAAGGAAAGGTGCTTGGAAACCCCTGAAAGACGGTGCTGAGGAAAACATTTTGTATACAACTGACCTAGAAAGGCTAAGAAAAACTATGATAATTTTCAAAAAGTTTTGCCGTTTGCTTGGCCGATTTTCAAACATAAGAGCTTCCGATTACGTAACAGAAATTTTAACCATCGGGCCGTGTTAATAACAGATAGCTCTAATATAAGGTAAACACTTCTTAAGAATTTAAAGCTACAAAGGAAGTGTCAGAAATTCTAAAATCCAGAAATAGGATAATGTTAATTTCCTGCGTGTGTTTTTTAGAATTAATTTGTGGCATCTGATAACGGTGTTTATCATTCCTTTCCACCTTCTTGGTATTAAACTCAGACTCGTTAATTGTAATTAGACTACCAACGGTGGAGTCCACAACTATTAGACAACAACGTGAGGCATGTTCCTGCATCGATTGTTTACAGCGAACTTTCATGTAAGCGTTTATTGTTTCCACTCAGCACATGGCTCTCAAATTGGATTTTAAACTTTGGGAGGATGGAAATGCCGAAGTTGCTTTAAACCTGTGACTCCCAACAGATTGAATTTCTTAGACCACTGTTAGACGAGTCGATCTGAAGCAAAATACGTTACGGGTGAAAGACACTTTGGAGAACAGTTTTTGCTTAATTAATGTCTCAGTAAAATAGTGTTAATCTTGTGGTCACGCATGGAAGTGTACACTCCGTGAACAATTATTGTCATGTATCCCTTGCATGGACATCATAAGAATAAGCAAATTATCAACAAATTATTATTATTATTATTAGTAGTAGTAGTAGTAGTAGTAGTAGTTCTATAATCGTCTAACAATTTAGCGTAGAATTCTGCTTGGGGATAAGCCTCTTTCGCCTTCAGTCTGTTGTGCACGTTACGGCTGGCTTATTCAGCAGTCCGTTGTGCACACTACGGCTCGCTTATTCAGCGTTATATTGTGCACGCTACGGCCCGCATATTCGTCAGTCTCTTGTGCAAGATACGGCTCCTTTATTCCGCACTATGTTTTGTACACTACGGCTCGCACATTCAGCAGTCTGCTGTGCACGATACGGCTGGCTTATTCAGCATTATATTGTGCACGCTACGGTTAGCATATTCAGCAGTTTGTTGTGCAGGCTACGGCTCCTTTATTCCGCAGTATATTGTGCATGCTACTGCTTACTTATTCATTATTTCATAGCTGACACTAAAGTGGAAGGTACAGTGTAAGGTAAAATAATCTACGTGGCATAATCAATAACAGTTTGACAGGTCATAGGCTGCTATGTGTATACCTCATATAATGAGATCGAAAAAAGTGACAATGGTATAGAGCCAAAGTAATTAAAATGGAGCATCGACTGCTCAGAACATATAAACGCTTAATTTGTCGCGACTTAGAACTTAGTCGTAAGTGAAGGACAGTGGAATGAATGTTCTCCTCGCTTAGATGTCAAGGTTAAGAGGGTATCATTTTTTATGGCGCGACAGCCCTTAGTGGGCTTAGATCCCCTCATTGTCAAGGCTTCACGATCACACTCAGACACACCACACTCTATAGGACTCCTCTGGATGACGGATCGGCCTGTCGCAGGGACCTCTACCTGACAACACACAACACTCACAAGACACAGGCATCCATACCCCCGGCAGGATTCGAACCCGCAATCCCAACAAGTGAGCGACCACAGACCCATGCCTTAGACCGCGCGGCCACTGGTATCGGTATTAGAGTATATTAGGAATGTAAAAATGAGGCTACATGAAATTGCTTATTCCCAGACTGAATTAACCCTTTAAAGACGAAGCGTATCTGTTTTATATAAGGATTCAGTGCGTACCGCGCTGTAAACACTCTCCACTTCGGTTATAAAAACCAGTCTCTTAATGTTTTATAAGGCAAAAGCTGCTGTTTGTTCTGAGATCCGTACAAAACACATAAACGCAATGTGGGCACCACGTAGAATTTTTTAATGTTAAACCTGGTCGTATGTAAAGTTACCGCTAGGCTTTAAAAGGTTAATTTGTTACATGCATGAAACAACGTCTTCGTAGGTTCCTTAGCAGAAGTGATGAAAGCGACTGTTAACTTCGTCATGTCTGTGCTTCCGTCACTCTGTCCGTCCACATGAATAACTCGATTCCCACTGGACGGATTTTCATTAAATTTAATATTTGAGTATTTTTCGAAAAACTGTCCAGAAAATTCAAGTCCCATTGAAATCTGACAAGAATAAGGGTTACTTTGCATGAAAACCTTTGTGCAATGATGACAGTATCTCGCTGAATTAGAACTGTTTGAGACAAAAGTTGTGGATAAATCAAAACACACATTTTTATGTTCAATAACTTTTTACCGAAAATTATGCCGTTTATGAGATAATGTGGAAAAATATGGTACAGCCGGACATGCTACAGATGATAAAATAATACGGCGCATGCGCTTTGCATGCTGGATAACCAAGGCTACAGACACACGCTCAGAATATGTAATACTCATTGCTTCCCCACGGCAACATTGGTTACGCGAATGCGCCTGAATGTTACGTTTATACGTATATTGCCCGTGTGTTTGGAAAATAACTGAAGGAAGTAAAGAAAATTCAAAATCGATCCCGGTACCTAGTAACGTTGAAAAATAAATAATTTATATTGTATAAACGACTTTCTATACCTCAAAACTTCAGAAGTTTACGCTTAAAAATAAGGAATTTTTGCATTTTTCTTCGAGTTTGCTGACTTTGCCCTGGGCACTGTTTGTGGGTATGTAGTTTTATCTGAGGGAGGACTTCACAGAGCAAAGTCTAATCAACTGTATTCCTTTCATTAACCTTTTAAAGCCTAGCAGTAACTTTACATATCACCAGGTTTAACATTAAAAATTCTACGTGGTGCCGACATTGCGTTTATGTGTTTTGTACGGATCTCAGAACAAACAGCAACTTTTGCCTTATAAAACATTAAGAAACTGGTTTTTATAACCGAAGTGGAGAGTGTTTACAGCGCGGTACGCACTGAGTCCTTACATAAAACAGATACGCTTCGTCTTTAAACGGTTAATTATACAGTTTTATTACTTTTCAGTTGCTATGGGCTGTTAACGTTAGTGTTGTCACTCTGATTTAATGATTTTTACATTTGAGTTCCAGGTGGCTGTTGTTTATCTAATTATTTGAAATTTCTATATAATGTTATGGTGAGTGTTTATTATTTTACACCTTACTGTCCCAATATTTTCAGTTTAAGTGTAATAATTTTAATATAAACTTAGTAATTATGTGACTTAATTTCCAGCTAGCTAACATCTTTGTAAAAACATAAACCAATTATTCAGGAAAAGGAACGGGTGTTGGAAATTCAGAGTGTCATAAATGTGTTGGGGTTAAGATGATTATGACGGAATATTCAGTTTAATTAGAGATCATTTGGACTGCCATTGATGATACTGCGACGGAGGTAGTAACCGTTAATTGTTTTGCTTTGGTATTGTCAGAATGATGATGACATCGTAGGATCGTACTAGTCTATTGCAGTAATCGTACTAATCGATAGGTATAATATGAATGTGACAATGCAATGACTGTCCTCTGATATCGCCACCACCACCAACATCACAATCTTCATCGACAATATCAAGCTGACAAGGCTCGTTATGTCCATTGCCTTTTCGGCTGTGCAACTTGTAGTAATTTCTGCACATCTATTTATATTCGTAGAATAAGTGCGTGCTTCAGTTTTCAGTCTTGTCATGTGACATAACGTTGTGTTTTACAGTATTGGTTTTTTCAATCATGTATAGGCAGGGCGGCAAAACTTTAAAGTTTTAAAGCCTAGCGGTAACTTTACATACGACCAGGTTTAACATTAAAAAATTCTACGTGGTGCCCACATTGCGTTTATGTGTTTTGTACGGATCTCAGAACAAACAGCAACTTTTGCCTTATAAAATATTAAGAGACTGGTTTTTATAACCGAAGTGGAGAGTGTTTACAGCGCGGTACGCACTGAGTTCTTATAAAAACAGATACGCTTCGTCTTTAAAGGGTTAATTTATTGGTAAACAAATTATTTTACAGTTATAAGGCTAGATATTTCAGGTTTCTATAACACCATCATCACATGTATATTCCCATTTATTCGTCGATTTATATTTTTATAACAATGTCCTGATTATGGTTTTTAAGAAAGCCGGAACATGTGGCATTTTTGTTATAAGTAAAAATTGTTTTACAAATAAATCAGAGTTGTGTTGAACGGAATAAATTTTATCGAAAAACCTTCCAGATTTCAGGTACTGTTTCTATATGTTCTCGGTTTCTTTTTCGATGGCGTTTTATTGTTGTATTAATATGGGTTATTCAACGTTCGTTTCTAATATCCTAACTATGTTTAGGATCTGTCACTGTGTCAGTGTACATATTGTAGAATTCGGAAACTAAGGTACCTATTTTGACTGAAGTTGTGTGACTGTGTATTTCGTCGCCGAGCGATTATATTGCGTTCCATGTGCCTGAAACAAAATATTATTGGTTGATTCAAATAAGTAATCAATTTCCGGTACTAGTAATGGAAGACTGAATTTGTGGTTCGGGGTGACATCGCTGGAGAAGAATTAAAAGCTCTCAAGTGCGAAGCGACAAAACAGCTTTTACTGATCGCAGTAATTGAACTCGGACACTGAGAGCTGTTTTTGGCTGTGTTCCCTAATGCCCAATTACAGAGTTCCGAATGTTATTCCGGAAAGCTAGGCGGAAGGAAATGAGAATAAACCGAATCTCAAAGTCACGACTTGCACTTCTTCTCATCCTAACCCTATGCGATTATTTTTGGTGTTCTGATACATTCATGATGAAGTTCAAAGCCCTGTAAATATCTTTCAGTCTAGTTTCTGTAGATTTTCTACTCAGATTTGATTTAAAACTTTTATAAACAATACCTACTTTATGTCTTCGTCCTTTGGAAAAGCCTCCTTAGTGCGTAAAGATACGTTAATTCATAATTCTTTTTCTTTCTTTCTTTCTTTCGCTCTCTTTCTTTTTCTTTCTCTCTGTTTTTCTTTCTTTCTCTCTTTCTTTCTCTCTTTCTTTCTTCAAAGAATTCATCTGAAGAGGTTGCACTTTATACTACAGCCGTACACCACATGTGAGAACAGTTTATTTTAACTAAGTACCATGTACTTCCTCAGCTGCTTGGTCTCTGATGTCCTAAACGAAGAACACAACTTTATCTCAATGTAATAAGACTTTGATAGAAAAGTTACACGTGTAGTGTTATCAAATGCAAGCTCATTGTGTGGCATATTGTTGTAAGGGTTATGCAGTTGAGTATGAACTGTATGTTGGAGTGTAAGGTCTACAGAGAATGTTCACAGGGCTTGAGATACACGTTGGTGGATATTTAGGATTTCTTTAATGAAATAATGATACAATTAAATAGGTCTACATGTCATCTTACGAAGAGAGATTGTTTCAGTGACAATACTGTTAAACATTGGGGGGCAGCGGTGGCGCAGTTGGTTGAGGCACTGCGCTACAAACCGGCAGGTCGCGGGTTCGATTCCGGATGATGTCAGTGGATCTTTCCATTGACATAATCCTGTCGGTCGCACTGTGGCCTTGGGGTCGACTCAGCCTCTAACAGAAATGAGTACCAGGAATACTTTCTGGGGGGGGGGGGGGGGGGTAAACGCGGCCGGTGCGTATGGCTGACAACCTTACCACCTTCGTGTGCCGATTGTCTAGAAGTCTGGGAGCCTCACCTCCTGGAACCCTGTGGGCCTGTCCAGACCTGTAATGGGACTGCTTTACCTTTTTACTGTTAAACATTCCATAAATGAAACAAAGTGCGTAGAAATGGTATTTTCAGAATTTCACAACTTCTTACGTACTTCGAAGTTTAAATTCGGGATAGCTGTTCTTTAGTATCATGTGATTTTCCTCGCAGGTGAAATATATATGCCACCACAACCAGGAATGGAGTTTGTTGTACATGACAATCTTCAACATTTACTTGTACAGCAGACTCCAAAAATCCAAATTACACTGTTGGACTGTTGGAATACAAAGTGGGAATTCAAAATTATTTGCTTGTAGGTGACTTCTACCCTGTAAACAGAAACAAGCATTGACTCCGAAGCTTTTGTAACTATCTACAGCGCTTGACTGTGGTATAACCCAAAGTAGATATTGCAAGTCTAGATTGGAGGAGGTGTCAAAAAAACTACTGGAATCAGAAACAGACTTGATACACCTTATGTCTATCATTTTCAGACATGCGCGTTTCGACTCTTCGATTTACGTCATTTTCTGTTCCTATGTTTGCTAAACTAAACTGCATTTGCTCAGAAAGTCCTAAAATTACTGTCAGGCTGTTCTTATGAAACTGATGTTGTTTGTCTTTATTAGAAGAACCTTACTGCAGCTGCAGGCACACAGTAGAGTGAACATAAAGAGCGCAATAGTGATTAAGAAAAAGGATTTTCGATTTGTTGCAAAATAACCAGGGCTGTGGAGTCGGAGTCGGAAGGAATTTTAGGTGGAGTCGGAGTCGGAGTCGGAGTCGGTAAAAATGTACCGACTCCGAACTCAATCTAAAATCTTAACTAGATTCTCAAAACTCAGAGCCCTGATAGCTACAGTAACCATTAGACTTATACTTAAATATAGGCTATAAGTCTAAAAAGTAGCCTGATGATTCACGTGGTGGCGATGAAATGTCTTATAGGTTTACCGTTATTAATACATATTGAGCTTTTACGAAGGAGTCGGAGTCTGAGTTTTAAAAATTGAGGAGTCGGAGTCGGAAGTTTTGTGTACCGACTCACAGCCGGGAAAATAACAGAGGTAGGAACAGAGTACACACAAAGTACAGGTTTTTAATATATTTTTGTCAAAATTAAAGAAGACCAGAAAAGCAAAGTACATATAAACTATATTTTCAGCATTTAAGCATGCGTGGTTGAGCTATGAAATAGTGTCGATTATAACGAACGGGCCAGTTTCAAGCCAACAGAACGCTTAAATTTGGGCACTCTAATAAGACCGTACAAATAATGGCAAACAAGTACAGTTTTAGAAGAAGAATCTGACAGAAACATTGATGTTTTGTAGAACGGACGTAAGTTATTTTAACAGAGATATGCACTAAGGATGATGAGAATTTAAATTTTGAAGTGCACATGCCTGGCAGTGAGTAACATAAGGTGTATAAAGGCTGCTGAATATTGCAATAAAACTGTTTGATCAAAGTCACAGGACATGTAAAGCATAAAGTAGATTGGAGGTGTCTGAGAAGAGAGTGTCCAGGAAAATATTTTGGTTTGAGAGAAATAACATAATAAGGGAAAAGCCAAAACTGCATTATGATATGTTTGAACCATTTGTACACTTGATTAAAACACAACTAGACAATCCTATCAAGGAGATGGAGACTGACTTGAAATATAGCACGTTTGGCAGGAATGTAAAATACATACAAATACTTGTCGGAAAACCTCAAAAGAAGAGACAACTTGAGAGACCTAGGTATAAGTGGCAAGGTATATTAACATCAAAATGGAGATGTAGTGACTGTGGATTGGATTTATCTGGATTAGGAAACGAAAGACGGATGGGCCTGTCGTGAACAACGTAATGGCATGTCACGTTCCACAAAACGTGGGGAATATCTTTGGCACCTAAGACATTCGTAGGTTCTGAAGCGTGGTCGCTATGCGTGACGTCAATAACTAGCCTTAAATAAGAGAGGCATGCATATAGCGTCGCCTGTTCCCAAATAAATAACTTTGTGATTGTCGCTCATTCACCGAAGTCTATGCCTGCATAAACTACTGGTGACCTAAATTTTATTTCGGTTTAAATTATTTGTTGACACAGTGACTCAGATGTATAACAGCTGGTTACAAAGACAGTGAAAGTAAAATGAGACAGCATACACACAGAGTCCAGACAAGAGAAAATCCTAAGACAAAAAAATAAGCACAACAGTTACAGCTGTGTACTACAATACAGCACTACATTAAAATTAACATGGAATAGAAGAAATGCATTACACATAATTGTAATTAACACAAAATAAATTATTAATGATCACCATATTAAAGCTAAGCTCGTTCTATGCTTAATTAAGTACGATGTAGTGAAGCTATATAGGGAAGTACAGATACAGCTCCACGAAGTCTTACCCTCAGCATTAGAGGGACGTGATTGGCAATCTTCATGCGCTTGTGGCCTTACAAGCGCGGGTAAAATACCCTATAAGCTTTTTGTAGGAGCCTGGTGAAAAAAACCAAAACCTCTGCATTTTTCGGGGAGGAAACCGCGATTCCCCAGATATAGAACCCGTACAGTAATTAATATATTGACTGAGCTATCGCAATTTGGCAATAATCGATCCTCCCAAAAGCTTCCATCACATCTTTATCCTCCTCCTTCTCAAAGTCGTGTTTAATTTAGTATCCTTCAGCCTCTAACAGAAATGACTACCAGGGATATTTCCTGTGGGGTAAAGGCGGCCGGTGCGTAGGGCTGACAACCTTACCACCTTCATGTGCCGATTGTCTCGAAATCTGGGAGCCTCGACCTCCTGGAACCCTGTGGGCCTGTCCAGGCCTGTACAGGGATTGCTTTACCTTTGCCTTTGCCTTTACCATATGAAAAATGATTTGACTTATACTCAAAGGCGTTTTTCTGGCTGCACTACCATTTCTCTCAAGAAAACAAAAGGTACAGAAACATGACATGTCTGTTTGGATTTCTGTTTTCCTATGGACACAAGATTATAGTTAACAGAATTGATACATACAACAGAGTGGGACAGCTGGCACATATCGCCCTGTTTGGTATTCACTTTTTGTAGTGAAGGTCAATCTGTGTCTCGTGACGCCAGGAAGATGATCCCGAAATACCCAGTACAAAACATAATCTATCAAACAATTTAACGAAGTGTCAGACAGGAAAGAAAATTGTACAAGAAATCGAGACAGACAAAGAGAGAGAGAGTGAGAATGAGGAAACAGGAAGGTATTAGAGAATCCGAACGGCTGGTAGACATATAGTGTGGATGGGTCACTATGGGAGAGGATCGCTGTGAGTTCCCTCCGAGTTTAACGTACGATATGATTGATGAAAATGTTGAAAACACAACTGGTTTTAGATTGGAATATAATCCACCCTGCAGTGCACTTGACGTGTGAATACCACAAGAGCAAATATCTTGCCCGCGCATTTTATCTGCTGTGTGCCACATCACAAAACTTACTTTAATAAAGAAAAATCTTCATCACCGGGTCACCATTTTTCATGTCAATCTGTACCAAATTAATTTAAATTACTCAGTTGCCCATATATTGAAATAGAGATATTCCAATGTTACTGTGCGTAGTTAGTCCAATCTGTTGGTTGCAACATGTCGATAACATGTCCGTTTGGCTCTGTAGCTGTCCACGTATGCACGTTGTGTTCGTCCATGATTTTCGATAAATTTGAGAAAGAACACGCGTTACTTACTACAAATTCTGTTAAAAAATTATGCATAACGCAATGTTTCGTTAAATTTAAAAGGATTCGAAAGACAGTGCAGGGTGTTCCCACAGGCATTACGCATAAAGAATCGTGGGTTCAAGTGCTGCTTAGATACTCGTAATTACCCCTTTAAAGACGAAGCGTATCTGTTTTATATAAGGACTCAGTGCGTACCGCGCTGTAAACACTCTCCACTTCGGTTATAAAAACCAATCTCTTAATGTTTTATAAGGCAAAAGTTGCTGTTTGTTCTGAGATCCGTACAAAACACATAAACGCAATGTGGGCACCACGTAGAATTTTTTAATGTTAAACCTGGTCGTATGTAAAGTTACCGCTAGGCTTTAAAAGGTTAAATAAACGCAACATGAAATCAATCCTAACCCTGCTTTTACGTCCACATAACAATGAATATTATGGGTCATCCACGCTAAACATTAAACACTTCAAATGAATTGTTTAGTTTGAACGTCACAAACTTAGGAAGCGTGTGTGTTCACTAAGTTCACTGTGTGTTCTTCTTTGAGAGGCTGATAGTAGCTCAGTTGTTTATAAAACTCCCCTATTTTTATTGCATCAAAATATTAATTATGGCGAAAATACTCATCTGTAATATGACGCCCTGTAAGTACGTTCGGAAGGAACTTTCTGCCTCCATCTTCAATACACGCTACTTCTTTATGATTTATTTTATGGTTATCCTTCCTCTAACCGCAGCACTTCAAATACTACCTTCGAGGCGGATCGACAAGGGTTTCGTTTCGTAGTCCCTCCCTCTTGTACCTGCCTGTTCACAGCACGTGTAGAGGGTTTTTATTTTCACACAAAACACACATCACTGTCGGTAGGACTCCTCTGGACGAGGGATCGGCCCGTCGCAGAGACCTCTACCTGACAACACACAAACACTGTACTAGAGACAAACATCCATGGCCCCGGTGCGGTTCGAACCCACGATCCCAGCAAGCGCTCGGCCGCAGACCTACGCCTTAGACCGCGCGGCCACTGGGATCGGCAAGAGTGCCGCATGCATTTCTCATCTGTGTCACGCGCACTACACATTCCACCCGGATCATCAACACAGGATTGTTAGCTATGATGATATTCGTGTCTGGACAAGTACAAATTTTGTACGTCCTTATTATCTAGACGCCTCTCCATCTCCA
Source organism: Coptotermes formosanus (assembly GCA_013340265.1). Taxonomy (NCBI): domain Eukaryota; kingdom Metazoa; phylum Arthropoda; class Insecta; order Blattodea; family Rhinotermitidae; genus Coptotermes; species Coptotermes formosanus. The sequence goes on from BLKM01000529.1 coordinate 3,461,498, forward strand.
CGTTCCTCCTGCCTTCCTTCTGTCACACGCAAAAATTCTCGTTACTTTACTCGCTATGATCCTCAATTTATGTTCTTTCTGTGGGTTCAGAGACCAAATTTTACATGCGTACTAATTTGGGTTAAATTTAATATCTGTTTCAGGTAGAAGCAGAGACTGAGTGACAGCAAGCATTTTCCGAATTCGCAATTACTTTACTTTATTCGTGAATAAAATTTTGAATTTTCACTATTGTACCAAGACATGTTCTTTGAATCATTTAACCAATTCAGAAGACATTTCTATACTGACTACCCTTCCCGCACTCTTGTGGCTTTCTTTAATTGTAATTTCAAAATATGATGCAGTTTTTTTTTTGTCAGCGTACGATATAAATTATCACTGTGACTGGAAAGTAATGTGTAAAAGCAAGCAGTTATTCGAGACTCCCTCGTTTATCAAATTATGACCTTTTGTTACAATTTCTTATGTACTGCACATTGTAGCAGCACTGATTCCAAACTTTCTGCTAGTCCATTTTGGATGCAGGGAATAGAAACGTTAAACGGTTCAATGAATTTTGTGTAAAACCTCACCTGGCGCCCGCGATTTTAAAATTAGAGCTTCGGGCGACGCGTGGAGAGGTAGCGGAGTGGCTAATGCAATTGGGTGACCAGTTGAATGAAAGTGAACATTTCTAGGGAGCCATCTGCCACACGAAGAAGGAGTCCACATGCTCTTTTGATAGCTCGCTATTAATACCTTTCCTCGTAGCAAGGGAGACCTTTCTTCCGTCCTTATTGCGTATAAAATTCAAAAACGTATAATGTTCCTCTTTATTTTTTCTAAGTTCTACACCTAAAACCCAAATTACGAACATAAAACTTGAAAAACTTTTGCATATCTTATGTTTCAGCTGACTGACCCGTCTAATTCAAAGAAATTAGAAATTAAATCCGAAATGTTGGTACCACTGTAACAACTCCTAATGACATATTTTCCAGATTACCTTAAACTACAAAACACTTCAACTTTGAAGATGGAGGCATATCTTCCAATAATTTGTTAACCAGCGATAAAAACACACTGTCGCAATGCAGACAGACCATAACCTGGAAACACACTGCTGTGATTTCCACTTTGTTCTCACCGTGCATTCTTTTGTATTACAAGTAAAATCACCAACAAAATGCACTGTATTTTTTACACTTATTCTGTCTTACCCCGACATGTTTCGGCGTAGCATGACGCCATCTTCAGGGGGATCGTGCAGATTTAAGACACTATTCACTCGGGCGATGTTTACATACAATATTAAAAGAAGTGGTTGCTAAAAACATAACATATACACATACTCAATACTTTTTAAGTTTGTTAAAACTTGATAAGGGGTGGTAAAATGGTAGTACACAACGTCATGATCAAAGGCAATACCACACTTTTACTGTTCATGCCGTGGCACATTGTTAAATAGTCAAAGAGGCTGATAAAATGTAACAAGGCGCACTGTTACATAGTCTTAAAATTGGTGAAATGTAATACATAACGTTAATAATGAAAGGCGTCATCACGATTCACTAATCATGCTGTGACACATGGCTAAATAGCCGATTCGTGCAGTCGTCAGGAGATGGATACCAAGCCATGTGAATGTGCGGGCGTTGAGTGTGATGAATTAACTTCTGTGCTGAGCTCCCGTTATGTAGTGTGTGCTGAGCCGACTGTGTTACGTGTGTTATGTTATGTTTTTAGCAACCACTTCTTTTAATATTGTATGTAAACGTCGCCCGAATGAATAGTGTCTTAAATCTGCACGATTCCCCTGAAGACGGCGTCATGCTACGCCGAAACATGTCGGGATAAGACAGAATAAGTGTAAAAAATACAGTGCATTTTGTTGGTGATTTTACTTGTGACACTGCTGTGAGATTATCGGGTCTTATAATTTTATACATGGCATGCCATTAACCTTTTGAAGCCTAGCGATAACTTTACATACGACCAGGTTTAACATTAAAAAATTCTACGTGGTGCCCACATTGCGTTTATGTGTTTTGTACGGATCTCAGAACAAACAGCAACTTTTGCCTTATAAAACATTAAGAGACTGGTTTTTATAACCGAAGTGGAGAATGTTTACAGCGCGGTACGCACTGAGTCCTTATATAAAACAGATACGCTTCGTCTTTAAAGGGTTAATGCTGATCCCCGGCAGACGCTGTCTTATCAGCTGTGTATGACTCATTTCCGGAAGCTCCGTCGCCGCCTGCTGCGTTACGTACCATAAAGTAAAGGCTTATTCGCTCAGACAGACAAATCTTCACAACAGTCCAGTTGCATAAGGTACTCGCAAGAGAATTAAATTCTTGTTGGCGAATATGAAGTACGGGTACAATATAACACAGAAGGTGTTGATTATCGAAACATGCTTAAGAATGGAATCATGTAAGAAGTCGCAATATTGAACTGGGTTTCCCTGGTGCTTCACATTCCTTTTGAAATCATGAATACGTCAATATGAGAAGAGTCTCAAACAGATTTTGTTACAGAAGAAGTGGAAGCGAATAGGATATGTTCTTTTATAAGAAACATTCATTATGTTTATATAAATGGTGGACAAAGGGACCAGTTTTAAGGAAGTCATCAAATGCTCAGTATTAATGAATTTCAGACAAGGAAGTCTAATATTTTTCAATAATTTGTTCACCAGACGTCCAGCAAATCTGATAGTTGAAGGTCATCGTTTTAAGACTCGATTTAATGCGATACGTTATATTATGTAATACAGAACGTTGACGCAGATAATATGGCAAGAATCCAAGTGAAGTGCGCATCACTGTGTGTATAACACAGTTACAGGTGTAAAGTCTTTGTTTACTCTTAAAAAGCCAATGCTATTTTATGTACCATCAGGTTTAACACTGAAAACCACTTAAACTTTCTAACCACAGGATGTATCCAGATTTCCTACGGTTTGTAAACCAGAAATTACTCACCAATACACCATTAAGTGACAGTTATGTTTTCAAGGACACGGAATGTCTCTACCGTGCGGTACGGTATTAATTCTTAAGTATAGTTCAGGTTAACCTTTTAAAGCCTAGCGGTAACTTTACGTACCACCAGGTTTAACATTAAAAAATTCTACGTGGTGCCCACATTGCGTTTATGTGTTTTGTACGGGTCTCAGAACAAACAGCAACTTTGCCTTATAAAACATTAAGAGACCGGTTTTTATAACCGAAGTGGAGAGTGTTTACAGCGCGGTACGCACTGAGTCCTTATATAAAACAAATACGCTTCGTCTTTAAAGGGTTAATTCTGTCCAACACAGATCAAGACACTGAGCTCAACGAAACCCCTTCCTCTTCTCAGAGAAACCCCAACGAAGTTGTCGGACTCGCTACTCAAAGAGATCTGGTCGTTATTATCATGCTGGGAGGTGGGGTTGTCATTAGAATGGACAGACTGGCTGACAAGCAGTTGCAATGTGAGTTGGGTTTGCAATGATTCCTCAAACCGTCCATTTTGTCAAGATGAAAGAAAATTAAGGGACTTCAGACTTCAACAGAACCTCTTTCTCGATTACATAGCAATTTTTAACTCTTTAAAGACGAAGCTTATCTGTTTTATATAAGGACTCAGTGCGTACCGCGCTGTAAACACTCTCCACTTCGGTTATAAAAACCAATCTCTTAATGTTTTATAAGGCAAAAGTTGCTGTTTGTTCTGAGATCCGTACAAAACACATAAACGCAATGTGGGCACCACGTAGAATTCTTTAATGTTAAACCTGGTGGTATGTAAAGTTACCGCTAGGATTTAAAAGGTTAATATTCGAAGTTGTCTGTTCGTGTTCTTATTAGCATTCCATTCACATTACTCAATAAGAGTACGAAGTAAACCATATCAGAATAATATTTAACTGGGAATAAAAAGACAGACCATCTTTCAGATAAAGTAAATTAATATCAAAATGGAGACTGATGCCGATGTAACAACAGAGTAATCAATTAAAGGAATAAGAAAAGGCGCAAGAAGATAAATAACAAGCCAAGAAAGTAAGATTTTAAGACAGGAACAGTAACGAAACGTGGAGCATAAGAGAAAGACTGCAAGAGATTTCTGGTCATCGTGGACGCTGTCTGTGTTCTTTGGACATAGATTGATGGTTCACTGGCGGTGTTCCAGACTGTTTTCGCTCACTTCAGAATTCAGGCTAGCAAGCATTTACTCACAACAGAACTACGCTCTTGAAATTAACAGCAGTCAGAACAATTCAAAGCCGTGTAACATTACACGAAAACAATACATTCCAAACCATTTCGTTTTGTGTGGAAAAGCGTACATCAAATATAAATCACGCCAAAAAACACGTATATACTGCAAGATTTTTTAAACATCTGATATATGTGTACAGAGTGAAAATAAAACTTTAGGAAATACACAGAAAATGTTTAAATATTTTGTTGTTTAAACAAATTTTAGTCACATCTTGTTGCAATAAAAGTATACTGTACATTAGACTTGGCTTTATGTTTTGCACTAGTCCGACGTTGTGTCCGTACCATGTCATATTTAAGGTGCTTAAAGTAATTTCATGATTGAGGGAGACTTTTCGGTATTATAAATTTTGAGAATATTCTTCAAGCATTAATACACGTATTCACGAAACTCAGTTCTAAGCAAGGGCATATGTCCTTCCCTTTTTCTTCCATGGTTCGACAGCCCTCCTGGGCCAGGGCCTCCTCACTGTTGAGGTTTACAGATCACACTCAGACACATCAAACTCCGTACAACTCCTCTGGACGAGTGATCAGCCCGAAGCAGAGACCTCTACCTGACAACACACAACACTCACAAGAGACAGACTTCCATGCTGCCGGTGGGATTCGAACCCCGCAATCCCAACAAGCGAGCAGATGCAGACCCATGCCTTAGACGGCGCGGCCACCGGGCTCGGCATATCCTCTTAATAACAATATTCAAACGCCTTCGTCGGTGTATTGCACTTGTAACCGAGTCTACGTAGCAGTCTCTGTCAAAGGTCAGCAGATAAATAAATTCTCTGCTTGTATTCGAACCCAAAGATTATCGTCGTTGCTGGAAGAACTCGTCACACGCAATACGGAATAATGACGTAACAGTAAAGTAATATCAAGTATAAAGACATTAACCTTTTAAAGCCTAGCGGTAACTTTACATACGACCAAGTTTAACATTAAAAAATTCTACGTGGTGCCCACATTGCGTTTATGTGGTTTGTACGGATCTCAGAACAAACAGCAACTTTTGCCTTATAAAACATTAAGAGATTGGTTTTTATAACCGAAGTGTAGAGTGTTTACAGCGCGGTACGCACTGAGTCCTTATATAAAACAGATACGCTTCGTCTTTAAAGGGTTAATCATAGGGTGATGTACGAAGTCCAAAGGGCAAAGGATTCAATATTTCACGTACCATCGTCAGAAATATGGCGTATTTTACGATTTTCGAAAGTCTGGTCTTTAAGAAATATTTGTTCTATAAATATGTTTCCGCAACCATAGTACATTTCTGATGCACGCTTGAGAGGTAGGTTAAACAGAGACAAGATATGTGAGCGTTGAACCCTATTGCAGAATGACAGCCGTAACAAGTACACGTAACGGTATGGAACTAATCCACAGTACCTGCAGTATACAAGCCACAGTTCGCTAATCCTAGTGCCTAATATGCATATATGTAGGATTACGGGGGATGTGTTCAGCTGCAGATCGAGCTTGCACGTGGAATTATCAGAAATCAGATACGCAAACAGTAATATTTCAGTTAAAATGCCACTAAGTTATAAACCTAATCTCAATTAATGTTGGTTCTATCTCTGAAACACACAAATGAAATATTTGCATGCTTAAGAGTTAATTTATTTTATACATTCGTGAGTATTTACATTAGCGTTAATAATTAAATGCAAGTAGATGTTATTCTACCCACAAATTCTTGATGCATTGCTCCAGCAGAGCTATAATATTTTTTCATGTATTTCTTTCCCTATATAAAACTTGCGTACTTCGGAAAGTACACCATAAATACCTTGAAAGATCTGAAATGTGGTTTTGGAGAAGGACGGAGAAGAACACTTGGACCGATCGTCTGGAAACTGAAGAACTATCACAAAGAGTCACGGATGGAAGTAACGTCCTGCATTAATATAAAAAGAAGCTAGGCTAACTGGATTTGTCACATCTTGCGTAGGAACTTCCTTCTAAAAGACGTTATTGAAGGAAAGCTACAAAGGAGAGGAAGGCAAGGAAGAAGACGTAAGCTGCTACTGGGTGACCGTAAGGAAAAGAAGAGATACTGAAAGAGGAAGCACTAGATCACACCCTCTGGAGACCTTGCGTTGAAGCAGGTTATGGACCTGTCGTAAGACAGCTTACGTGGTGGTGGTTGTGGTGGTGATGATGATGATGATGATAATGATGATGATGATGATGACGACGACGACGGCGACGACGATGATGGTGTTTTTTCTATGGCTCGACAGCCCTAGCGGGGCAGAGCCTCCTGCTTGGTAGGAATCCTCTGGACGAGCGATCAGCCCGACGCAGAGACCTCTACCTGACAACACACAACACTCACAAGAGACAAACATCCGTACCTCCTGCGGGATTCGAACGCGCAATCCTAGCAAGCGATCATCCGCAGAACCACGTATGAGACCGCGCGGACACGGGGATCGGCACGTCAATGATGATGATGACGACGACGATGATGATGATGATGATGTGGACATTTGTAAATAATATTCGTAGGTCAATATTCAAGTGTTAACATCAAACAGCTGAGTGTCAAAACAAATAGTGTTCGATGGATGTAAGGGGGTCTGTTCCTTGTCAGTAACTTTTATCATGTGTGTTTGTATTGATACCGTTACTTTATTGGGTGTAAATAAAACACAGCAAAGACACCGTTTTTTTGACAAAGTGAAATATCGAACTGAAGTAACCAGCATACTCGAAAGAATGAAACAATAGATGATAACACTTTCAAAACATATCAGAAATTTATTACCTCAAAAACAGAGTAGAATGAATTATGAAAATATTTATGTTTCCTCTTTAGAACAAATTTAGAACAAATTCACGAATTACTGCGCGCATCATGTGATGAGATTATTCACATTTGTTGGTGCATCTTAATTGCTTGCCTCAAGCATACTGAAAGTGAGGCCGCGAAAATTCTCAGTTGCTGCTAATTTACATAATATTCTGACATTCCTACGCGGTAGGAGTTTTCCAAAAATGCTGAAACTTTTGCTCAAATAAATGTCATGATGTCAAATAAGAGAATGGATATACGGAATACGTATTTAGCTCTGTTTCTGCCTGCCAACAGTCTCTAAGGTAGCTGCATTTCAAATTCATATGTGAAACTAAGTACAAAGTAAGTTATAATTATCAGAACATTAAAGAAAAAGTAAATTCTGGGAAAGTCGCTTAGACTCAAATACTGTAGGAAGTTTCCGGAGCGGCATGTTATGCCGCATTATCAAAAGTACACATCGGAGAGAAAATTTGTAAAATGCAGAAAGTTTTTCCCACCACAGTCAGTTGAAGAAACGTAAACACATTACTGAATAGCCAGCCGTAGCCACAGGTTGCTCAAAAACATGGCGTCTGTCCACTAAAGAGAAAGTCTGAAGAACATATCACAGGGAATAAAGATGTTTATTTTTATCCTATAGATTAACAGAGCGCAGGGATAATATTGCACTGATAAAATAATCACTGGGTGCATTAAAATTCTGTTTTAAAGAAAATTATCTTTCGAACTGTTAAAGAGGAAATTTGAATAGAAAAATATTTCCCATTTTCCGACAGAACTTGGTGCTTACTCTACTGACTAGCGAAGTGAAACAAAGACTGTTTGAAATTGTCGGTCTGTAAGTACTCTGAAACTCGCACGTGGAGAAACTTCAGCACATGGCGGGAACGTTGTCAGCTGCCGCGTCGCTGCAGGCGACACAAATCAGAACGTTAAAGAAATCGTCTAGGATACCGGTGTTCAAATTACGATGCTGCGAACACACTTGTTCAAGCGAGCCGGCAAATGTTCGGCGCAGACTTCATGTCGTTCTCTGTCTCGAGTTAATAGATATCACAATTAGATCTTTCGTCGCAGTGGACCGACTTTTAGAATATGGTCTATAGTACTGAATAACGTGTGTTCTTTTAACAAATCACACGGTAAAAATTAATCCTATAAATAATGCCGTACAAACTACATCAAAAATTACCTGTCGTTATATAGGCCTACGTAGATACTCGGTGGCCGGGACAGCGTAGCCGTTATAACGACTTGCTTCGGGCTGGACGGTCCGGGGATCGAAACGAGTGGACGGAGGATACTCCGTACCGGTCCAAACCGGCGGCGAGGCCAACCCTGCCTCCTGCACAATGGGTTACTGGTCTTTCCCGGGAGTAAGGGGGGCGAGGCGTAGTGCTGCCCACCCACCCCTTTCTAGCGCCGAGGCTGCGAACGGGTGGGAGATATACCTCCGTTTACCCTCTGTGCCTGCATAGGCGTGTCATCGTGTGACCTTTCTCTTCACCTAGGAATTCTCGGAGCTAGAGATCAGTAAACAGAGACGGTATCAGTGTCGGGCATAAATTAGAGCAAAGTGCAGAGTGCATTGATAGAAGAAAGAATAGATAAAATTGGGTCTTTCTTAGAAAGAAATCTAAGGAAATATACGCCACGTTTAGCTGCACAATTTGACATGTTACTGGAATCTGTTCGCACATCGACACCGCTGAATTTGCGATAATATAAAATAACTTTTGTTCAAGTATACACTAATCGTGACAGTGCCGCTAGGATTCGTTTGTGCAACTGATTGTTGTTATCCGTGCATGATAAAATTGTTAACCCAGATGTGTTATTTTTTAGTGACGAAGCAAGACTGCATTTAACCGAGCAAGTGCTTCATCGAGTATTTCAAAATGTTTTGACTAAATGAAAAGATCATCTACAAAGAGCAAGGCGTCATTTTATTCTCTTCTGTGATTTGATGTAAGAACGTTCAACGTCATATCGAGTAGTGACGAGCAGTACTTGTAATTCAGTGTTGGCAGCCGGAAGAAAGACCGACAGATATCTTGACTACTGTGCAGGGAGCAGCAGGAAAACTTCCAACGGTTTTACGTAGCGTCATGTAATTAAAATACCCCTAAAATATACGCCAACCCACAACTGCCTTGTTGCTATAGTAACATGTATAATGAAACACTTAGAAGTTGTTACAAACGTGCCAACGGTTTCAACACAATTTAGCCTTCTAAAATCCTTGATTCCATTCTAAAATCATGCCTGCTAATATTAGAATTTAATTTAACAAGTAACTTTTTTTTCCTTGTGAGACACCATTTGAAACACAAGTGCCTGTCCAAATATGTTTGGGTTCACTCTAGCTACTGTTACAGTTTGAACAGTTACATTATTGGGACACGGTTAATTTCCAATCGCAGTACTTCCTTCTACCTTCAGCTTCCAGCCTTACAGCGTCGCAAAAATTAGTGTCTCAAGTCTGTTGTAACGCGTAAGACTGTATAGTACTTGAAACTGATACGTTTGCATTAAGAAAATGAATAAATTACACGACAAGAATCTGATCGCACACTAGGGCTGCATCTCACAGAACATATTTCCGGAGGTCTTTATAATGTTTAAGCCTTTCAAGACGAAGCGTAAACAGTGTTAGTTAAAGACCAAGTTCGTACCGGCCAGTGAACGTTTTTCATCTCGGTTATAAAAACCAATCAGTTCATAATATGCAGGGCAAAAGTCGTTCTTTGTTAAGAGATAAATACAAGGCCCGTAAATACGTTGTGGGCAGAACGTAGAATTTTGTAATATTAAACCTGGTGGTATATCAAGTAACCACTGGAATTTAAAGGGTTAATAATGTTTCAGTAAATTCCTTTCTGAAGTAATGTCACCCTTGCTACTGCAGGATAATGTCAGTAAGCTTACTTTAGGTTTGAGATAGTCCGTGTTTTATGTATAATATTTATACACGATATCGACAACCAACAGTACCTACAGTATGAAAAAATTTCTCTACGGTATGGTTCAGTCCTTAAAGTACCTTCCTGTGATTTCTTAAGTACCTTCATTTACAGACAAAATACACTTTGATTAATTGGAACACAATATTTAAAACAAGTAGCCTGCGTGAAATGCTTAATTATCCATAAAAGCTTAGTTTTTACCGTCATCAAATGTTTTCGAAATTCAACAGTCGTTTAATTAGTCAAAAATTTTTCCGTCTTTTACGGAATATGAAGTTTTAATTCCGTGTTTACAAGAACCCGATAAGAGACTGTACTTAAGACACATGAATCTATTCGACAATCTGACACACTGTTCTTAAATTTAACCTTGTTAGGCAGTGTAGAGTGTTTTATGCCATATTTAATACAGTTTTATCCAGCCAAGTCAAAATATTCTCCACCCCCCTTTCGTCACAAATGGTTAGTATGTGACTACATAGAGGGAGACCAACGATATGTATTCCAGAGCACTATCCAGGCATTTGTATCATTAGGCTACACCGCCGCCTAACCTAAAGTCAAACTGTGTTTGTCGCGAATATTTGTAATATCCAGTGTTGCAGCTGTATCAACATTGTCGGTTTAGTGTTTCTAAATCCTGAAATATTAATATAGGACAAGAATTTTGTAAGAAGGTGATGGAGTTCACATCAGCCCTGAGAGTAACTCATGAAGTAAGATCCTGCAAAATAAATTCTCATTTTTTGAAAGAAACTTCGAACATCGAAGCACGAAATGCAATTACTGGACTTCTCCGCAGCAATGGAACACACCCACACTGGTTCAAGGCTGGAGATGGAGGATTCAATGAATATCCCTCAGGAACTATTTCTCTCAATAAGTTGAATACAAGGCTCTAGACTCTGGACGTGTAAGAGTTAGTACAAACGGACTGCGTTCAGTTTGGAACCATCCCATTCGCCTTCGTGGACAATTCATTAAACTGAAGATAGCTTAAGGGTAGGAGAAGATAGAGTTAGTCCAAACATTCAGTGCAAGTACCACGGATTTTCATGATTACTTCACACGAAGACTTCTTCACTGCGGCACCTTACGAGACCAAGCACCATCAGACTTGAATTAAGTTCGATTCTCGGCGAGTGTCTGCCTGTCTCTCTTTCTCTCTCTCTCTGCAGATACTATCTATATGCAAATGCCTTGTGACTACTGTGAAATAGACCAGAACCCGTTGGGCACTTCTACCAATTCAACTTTAGCGAACGCCAAAGGCTAATGTTAAGCATTCCATTTTCGCATTCAGAAGGCCTCGATTTCGATTCTGGGCCATGTGCCCCAGTGTACCATCATTGGATTGGATGTTCTGTTCTCCATTCTGATTAAAGCACATCACAGCAGCTCCATCACAATCCTAACCAATTCGCCAGTTACATTAACCTTTTAAAGCCTAGCGGTAGCTTTACGTACTGCCAGGCTTAACTTTAGTCAATTCTCCATGGTGCCCACATTGCGTTTATGTGTTTTGTACTTATCTGGGAACAGTCTGCAACTTTTACCTTACACGTCATCAAATGATTGGTTTTTTAAACTTAAGTGCGGAGTGTTTACTGCGCGGTACGCCCTGAGTCTTTATATTAGACAGAATGCGTTTCGTCTTTAAAGGGTTAATCCTCAAAAATGTGGGAGTCAAATATGTGTCCTCTTCGCCGCGGTTGACCATTCCCATCTATCTATTGCCGAGGTTAAGAATGAGTGGAGTTGTACTTCCGCTCCTCACTGTGCTTTCATGGCGTGCATAGCGACGCTTTACCCTAATGCTTTGTATACAACGAAAATACAATTGTGTCATTCTAACGATCGTTTGGTTATTATATGCAAACCGGGTCTACAAAAGAAGCGGCAACAGAATTTAAGGCAGGTGTCGTTTGACGGTTTGTGTCACCAGCAGCTACGCTACCCCAAGGTTCTCCCATCCCTAACGCGGAAGTGTGAAAGCAATCTGTTGACCAATACAAACTCTCCAGGCTACGGGAAATGTAAGTTACTTCGCACCCACATCCTAATACAGTATGGGGAATTTAAATCATGCATGAATAAAAGATAAACGTCTTCTGGGATGTGTCGCCGTGTAGTCTGGTGTACGTGCCCGTATAATTCAGTAGAACCTCCTGTTTCCATCATCACCTTGTTACGTAGGTAAATATCCCAAAGTACATGACGTCATACCCCAATAAACCGTCTTCACAGTCTCAAATCTGATGTGATTGACTATGAATGTAACGAAATACGTTGTTAGCTTACTTGATATTACGGTTAGAACTATTACTTTCTTCTTCCCCTGGCACTTCTGGCGTCCTGGACTCTTCGGAATTCGGTATTCTGAGAATACACATTAAAACCCCTTGTTTCTATGCTGGCTGCACAACTACCTGAAGAATAACATGGATGGCATTTCTTGCTGGCGTCAGTGGCTCAATCGACTATTTTCATCCGTTGGCAAGTTTTACCCACCGACCATTCCGTAAATTTGTTCTTGTGTACGTCATAATTGCATGTAAATGAGAGGGGGGAAAAATATAGCTTTAATCATTCTTAACCTCGACTTTGAAGGGAGGTCAACTGTTGACTACGTACCCTCGTCACTTTACTGGTGCTGAAGAAGCCCGACGTACACATTAAACCGGAAAGGGGCCGCGGTGGCGCCGTTAGTTAAGGCACTGCGCTACAAACCGGCAGGTCGCGGGTTCGAGTGGATTTTTTCATTGACATAATCCTGTCGGTCGCACTATGGCCCTGGGGTCGGCTCAGCCTCTAACAGAAATGAGTACCAGGAATATTTCCTGGGGGGTAAACGCGGCCGGTGCGTATGGCTGACAACCTTACCACCTTCATGTGCCGATTGTCTAGAAATCTGAGAGCCTCGACCTCCTGGAACCCTGTGGGCCTGTTCAGGCCTGTAATGGGACTGCTTTACCTTTACCTTTATCTTTACTCATTAAACAGGAAGCTGAGTGGGCACCAGGGGGAAACACCCCTGCGCCTGCCGTGAAAGAATCTAGCATAGATACAGGCCAGTTGTAGGAAACACCACAGATGCAAGAATGGCAGAAAAGAAATGGACACATCAGTATTATGGAAAGAAACATTGTAAACCGTAAGTCGGAAAGTGGAAGAGAGAAGACATTTTTATCAGCCTCGATCACAAAGAGAAGTACAAATATTTTTCAATGTAATGTCAACAAGGAAAATAAAATGTTTTTAAATAAAGTTTAAAATAAAAGAGCCTTTTGAAACTTCACAAAACTCTCTGAGGTCATTATGCCTACAAACAACTTAGATATAACAAATTTTCGCGTGCGTCTTTGCACATAGTCACCAAACATTTTTTGTGTTTTAATTTCAGATGTGAGGAAGAAAGAAAACTTTCACTCATACGAGAAATAAAGGAAATTTATTTTTGACACTAACAATTCAATATCGGTTCTTCCCCATTAATACAGTACTTTCTTTTTACTACATACAGAAAGAGGCAAATTAATTAGCAGTTTATTTATTCAACAGGAGATAGGAGATCGGCTCAGTTCTGAACGACAATATTTCAACTAATTAAAGTTAAGTTATATGATACTGCTGCCAGAGTTACATTGAGGTCTTATTATATTGAGATGCTTATACGAAGTTTAAGTGCCTGTAAAAACGCATTGAAGCCGAAAGGCTGCTTCGGTCGGTATTCCATTACAATTTTCAGTTGACTTCTACGTAACGTTCTACTGAACACAATAAATGGAAAATTATTTCTGTAACGTGGCATTACGTCGTGTATTTTCATATTACGCTGTGTGAACGACACCGTATTTGCTCATGTAAACAATCAGATAATTAGTTCATCAGAGTAGGTTATCTATCTAGGATATCTATATAGATAACCTAGATAGATATCTATGATATCTAGATAACCTAGATAGATAATATCTATATAGGATATCTAGATAGATAACCTAGATAATATCTATATAGGATATATAGATAGCTAACCTAGATAGATAATATCTATATAGGATATCTAGATAGATAACCTAGGTAGATAATCTAGGTAGATTATCGTATTTACGTTACATTAGATAAGGAGATCACAAACGTACGTAACTATGTGTGATATATAGCCTGTACAAGAAGTAGACGCATGAAAAGCTTAACGAAATCATGAGGTCTGGTCGCATTACTTTGACGCACACAATATCTGTACATATGCAATGCGTTATTGTCCCACGATTTTAGCGGCCAGAATGGTGATTATGATGATGATTATGATTACCACGAGGATGAGTGATAGTATGGATAATATATGTAATATGTAACAGGAAACTGCAAGGAATAATAATTTGACATGTCTAGAATTCGATAGTATGAACATATGAACACGAGTGTAGTATTCTCTCCCTATGTTAAAAATTAATTTTATTTCTGAGTCATAAATTTACATTACGTATCCAGAATGTGAACACAACGTTTGCAGAATTGGAAGCCTTCAATAGGAAACCGAGAGACAAGAGTTTTATGTGCAATAGCTTGTCTTAATCACATGGTACTCTAACAATTACGGTAGAGTTTCAGTTTGATGAAATTAATGACTGAATCATTGTTAAAAATCACTAATCATCAAATAAATCATGGGCTAATATGCAAATTTTGTATTACATAAAACATTAATCACAAACAAATGCACAAAGAATTTTTTCATCAATGGTAACACACTCCTACATGTTTCGACCCTGCTGGGTCATCTTCAGGGAGAATTTTCTGTTGTCGTTACACTAAGGTTGCACTTTATAGTTGAGCTGTTGACTGCGTACTGCGTAGTTTTTGGAGGCGCGAACTCTCTGTGGTCTTGCCAAGCCGAGACCACAGAGACCTTAGTGTAACGACAACAGGAAGTTCTCCCTGAAGATGACCCAGCAGGGTCGAAACATGTAGGAGTGTGTTACAATTGATGATAAAACTCTCTTTGTGCATTTGTTGGTGATTAGTGTTTTTGTATAATACAGTGCACGGACATGGAACATATTAAATTTGTATTACATATTTTATTCTCCTTGCGTTTTCCAAAAAACACTTGCAAGCCTGCTAATATTTTAATCAGAAGGTCGTGACGGCTGCCAGTACATTCTCTTGTACCTCGTCAATGGCATTTGAATATGAAGCTTTACCATCAGTCTTCTGTCTTTGTGTACACATTTTCTGTTCACATCTCTAGGTACGAATCCATTTTGTCCCGTAGCAATGACATTATTCTTCACTCTGTCCGAAGAAAGTGTATGCTTTGACATTTCTTAGAAGTTAAGTTTATTACAGCATATCATACTTTCTTCGCTCTTTGTTACAACCCAATTTACTCTCCATACAGTGAGAAACCCCAGTAATTTATACAGACGTGTGCTTTATTCTTGCTTCGCAGCTTAAGATCCTTTGCGTTTCACGTAATAAACTCCGTTTATATCTTCAAAATGCTGAAACAACTCGTCACCGCAGACAAAATTTAAGTTTGAAATTTGTTCTAAAACAACTTAAAGTTCTTACTGTGATGAATATGGCGACTGCAGTTTTCACGGATGTGACGCCGTGTAGTCTGGTCCTAATTAAAACCGTTTTGAAGGCAACTGCTGCCTTCATTTTTAGTACCCCTCTTAAAATGGAGGCGGCAAGTTCCTCCGAAAATTTGCCGCGCCGTGTCACATCTCACGGACAAGTAAATAGATCATCTTTTTTAGTATGGTGTTGAAAAATTTTAATCTCTGTTAACTGCATTTTCACAAATAACTTGTAAAATGCATGCACTGAGTAGGCAAATCTGACCCTGTAATAATAAAACGGGATAATTTAAAAAATTAGAACAGTATTAGCAGGAACATTATATAAACTAATATCCGTCAGATAAACGTTACAATTTCAGACAAGCTTAGTTTCTTTATATAATTTAAACGAAAAATTTTCCTTAGAAAAAAATCCAAGTCACGTATTGATTACTCACTGATACAGCAAATTTTATTTTAATAAACCAGTCAACAAATAATCACATTTCGTATGTCCAAATAAAAAAAATTAAAACTTGCCAGCTATGGTTTATTGTAATATTCCACCTTACTCTGTGTGTCGCCTGAAACTTCATTACAAACTATTTAACAGAGTCTCTAAGCCTGGTCACGAGACATGCCATCTTGGGTAAAATAATTTCCTGTTTCCTCTGTCCTTCTGTGTATCTGCTTTTCAATTCCCTAATAGAGAAGCAGAGAAAGTTTCCAGATAAACCAAAAGTTAGTCAGGGTTCAGTGCAGGAATACCGGCTGTAGGAATCACGCAGTGAGCTGCATAGTTACAAGAATGAAACATGGAAAACGGGATTTTCCGTGGTGACAAATTGAAGAAGGTAAGGCGAAGTTATCTTCTAAGGCCGACGAGAAGTAAAGGAGTCGCGAACGCATTTAAAAGAGGCATAAATTTGATGGGATTTCTTGACTGCCTAATCAAACTTTTACAATATTCGGGATTAACCAGTGTCTCTCACATGTACAAATAACTGACACTGTCACTAAAGGACTAAGCAAGACAATAATACGGTTTTAAAAAATTCTTTGTGTTGATTCTTCTTGGTGTCTGAAATGTTTAAGGACTCTTCCTTATTTCCATTTGGGCCCAAAATACGAAAACAACATTCAACGGCGTCGGTATTTGTTCCGAAACAAATGTGTACGTTCTTACATACTCGTATTAGAACTGTCAGTTACCACATAGCTGGCTTCATTTACTCCACTTTTCAGTTACAACTTGTTTAAAAATACGTTTGAGTATCATTGTACAAGTGTTTAATTACACTCATACCCTAGTTTCAATACGGCTGTAAAAATCTGTATTGAGATAATGTTAGAGGAGCACGTACTGCAGTAGAAGTTGCTACTTGATATTATGCAACTTTGCTTTGGAAACAAAGTGTTCTTATACCAGAAAATAAATGTTATGCTTAAATTTTGCCCGATGGTAGTGCACTTATTTACCCCCAAGTGAAATTCGTACATGTGTAACCTATGTCCAAAATTGTGTCCTCCTCTTAAAAAAATGAACAAAGTAAACTTAAAAACAATAGTATACTTCACAGATAAACCTAGTAAGAGCCACAGTACAGTAGTATACTTCCTATAAGAGTTCTTATAAAGAATGAATTACACTTCGTATTATAGACATTTTGTATTATATTGTCTAAGGATGTCATAACTTGTAAGGTTTCAAAATATTGTATAAATGTAGGGAAAATCAAGTTAAAATTAGGTGAAAAGATTGAAAATTTTTAGTGTTTATTTCTCCGTTGAACAAAAATTCAGGGGTCCTATATGTGGACATTCAAGGTACGTAATATCCCAGCACGTAACAGTGTTTACGCCTGCCAGGAGGGTTGCTGTCTGATGAGAATTAAAGTGACGGCGTTCACTCAGAAAGAGCTCACTGTGCGTTTGGTTCGAAATTACAAAGTCTGAGACTCAAGTGCAACGTCAGTTTAGGAGGTGCTGATATGAGAATCTTCCCATCAGAAATTGTGCCCAAGATTGACACAAACAGTTTTTTATTTGGGTCACAATATTACTGCGGAACTTTTGTAGGAAAGCATCGGAATTTTGATGGTGACTTTTGACACATGCATGACGTAAATATTTGTCACTGGTATTCAACATGTGGGGAAAACATTGTCGGAACTGTGGTGAAGGAAGTCGTCAGTGGCAGACCAAGCGTGGTGAAGAAACGTGTCGGAACTGTGTCGGGAGTAATTTGTTAGTAGGAGATCAAGTGTGATGAAACGTTTTCGGTACTTTGATGGAAACTTTTTTTCAGTGGGAGACAAACCGTAATGAAGAAAATGGTGGAACTGCGCCGAGTCATTTGTCACTGGGAGACCAAACATGGTGAACAGAAATTCTGGAATTGTGATGGAGACATATGACATTAGATGACGGAGGGTGGTGAAGAAAGTGTCGGGTATGTGATATAGATCCGTGTCACTGGGTGGTAAAACGTGGCGAAGAAAGTGTCGGAACTATGATGGAGACACTTGTCACTGGGTGACCACTTGTTTGTGAGGACATACGTTGCAAGAGAAGTATTGAGCGTCGTAAAACCATGCATTTATGTAACGAAAATATGAAGGCATAATTTGTTTACAGATTTCTGAAATTATGTTTTCTTTAGCCACTGTGGCAGGGATACTAAAACCTCGGGTCGTGACCCAGACTTCGGTCTCCTGAGCCTTATGGGTGACGAAATCTCAAAATAACCAAGGGAACTGGATACAATGCACCTGATACGCGAGGATTTCCCGGGATGTTGAGTAACCTTGATACTGTCCAGGTCGCAAGAACAACGTGATTCATGATTTTATATTTTGGATAGAAAAACTTGATAAGGGCTGTACAGGCTAGTGGTAATTATGCGCATCGTTATCCTAACGTCATAAAGCAGACACTGTTTCTGCACAGTTTATTTGTGGAGTTTCTTCGCGTCTCCAATCAAAAAATTTTTGTCTCTCTCTATAGGCCTACTAAACGTGTGCCTTCCGCAATTGAGATGTGGTGTGGTTTTCTTCTAGGTGACGTAATTTAGATACTTAGCTTTTTAAAATTAAGTCTATCTTACGAAACTTGTGTGTGTGTGTGTGTGTGTGTGTGTGTGTGTGTGTGTGTGTGTGGAGGGGAGGGTAATGTCAGCTATATTTATGTGGCTAAAGTAACAGTCCAATCATAGGTTTTGAACGTTGTAATAATCTTCCTGGTTCAATTAACATTTGGTGCATCAAGGTTTCAGCGGAACGTACTGTTTTCATCTTCATGTCTGAAGCTCAGATCTGAATACTGAGGCAGGAGTTCCAGTCCGAAGCACTGGTACCTTCCGCATAACAGACAAAAAGGTGTTATAAGCCGGAAGACCAAACTTTCGGCCTCAAACACCATTGCTGTAAAGGCTTCATATGACACACACTTGTAGATAAAATCCTAGCTTATGCGTCTGTAAGTTTTTACACTATAGGCAAAAAAGAAAGGCTGTCGGAACCGTAGCAATCATTTCCATGATATAACCTCCTCGTAATTTATTATTGGATTTAATTTATACTCTTTGCTGTAGCTACCAAATTACTGACCTTCGCCTAACTTTCAAACCATGTATCTTTTGACTTGCCGATCCCACTGGCCGCGCGGTCTAAGGCATAAGTCTGCGGCCACTCGCTTGCTAGGATCGTGGGTTCGAATTCCAACAGGGACATGGATGTTTGTCTCTTGTGAGTGTTTGTGTTGTCAGGTGGGGTTTGTGCGACGAGCTGATCACTCGTCCAGAGGAGTCCTACCGACTGTGGTGTGTCTAAATGAGTGTGATCATGAAGCCTCGATCATGAGGAGGCCCTGGCCCACTAGGAGTTTTTGCACCATGGAAAAAAGAGGTATATTAAGATATTTCCTACATTATGGTGACCAGATATTAACAGGTATTTAGTCTAATATAGTTCTTCTGCGCCTGTTTCTGTAATCCATATTTTAACCCCAAAAAATGGATTTCGACAACGTAGAGTTGAAGTCGCCATTTACGTTCAGGTGTTATGGCGGCGGGCGAGACTCTATACTTGTTTCAGTGGTCCGGTTGTCTCCTTTACAGGCCAAATTGAGCATAGGAGAGATACAAGGAGGCTAAGTAATGAATTATTCACGTTTAATTTGAGTTAAAGAAGTGGTTTAGGTTGGCCACAAGGGACATGCAATGTTGGAAGCTCCTATCGGAGAAATTAACTCTCTTTTTTTCTCTCTCTCTCTCATTGTTCCTTATTTTCCTTCTTTGTATGCTGTTCATGATTTTCCTTTAAAAATACTGGTGTTGCGAGAAAACTTTACGTAAGTGTTGAACTGATATGGCACTGCAATATGGCAGCAATAAGCAAGGGAAGACATAGAAATTCTCTTCAAATATAGGAAATATTGTAATGTACATCCTGCATTCTTAAAACTCAGCACATCTCGAACACTTCGTTTCCTCATATTTCCATTACTCTGTCAAAATGAAATGAAGTGATGCTAAAATTGGCGTAAATATATCACCTCCGTGCTTTAATTACGTATCGATTCTTAATCACAGTATGCCAACTACATTACTTCGATGCAGGACGTTTCCTGAAATTTTGAAGGAAACTGACCTGTTTTTACGCTTCATCGGTTACGTGAGACGTGCTCTGTTCTCTCAGTGTATGCAATAATAACATCGTGTGTCAGAAACTTTAAGTTAAACATCTAATTTGTATGTAATGAAACCAACTGGAATTTTAATATTTTCTGTGCTAAAAATTTCCACTCAGTGGCTCCAAGACAGCGACTTATAAACTGCAGCGTGAAGCAATGAACAATGAATTCTGAGTTTTGCTGCCTAATGTACGGGAGGAGACATGTATCTGCAGGTGCTGCCGTCCTCCCATATGTAACTAGTGTTACGCCTACAACTAATTATTTTTGCCAGATATATTGATATTGAGGAGTGTCAACGGTAGAGTATTGATGATTAGTTCAGTAATTATCATTAGTCAATTTATTGACAAATTGGCGCTTAACAGACACACACTCTGTCACGAAAATCAGTAATTATTCTTATTTATAAACTACGTTATTAACATTAACGTTTCGTTTCGTTTCGTTTCGTAGTCCTTCCCTCTTCTACCTACTTGTTCACAGTAGGTGTAGAGGGTTTTTATTTTCACTTGATCACACTCAAGCACACACGACAGTCGGTAGGGCTCCTCTGGACGAGGGATCGGCCCGTCGCAGAGACCTCTACCTGACAACACACTCTCAAGAGACAAACATCCATGCCCCCGGTGGGATTCGAACTCACGATCCCAGCAAGCGCTTGGCCGCAGAGCTACGTCTTAGACCGCGCGGCCACTGGGATCGGCACTAACATTAACAAATGATTTAATTTCTGGAGTCGCTCACTATTCTGTCAGAATTTTTTTTTTCCATTAACTAATGCTTACGTTCGGAGGCATATGGTGTCACGGCGAGCAAGTACATTTGAAATATAAATTTATGCTCTCCGTGATATATATGTGGACAGTGTCTACCAAAATAATATGTTCACACTTTATACTATGAACTGTCCGTCAAGAAGTTAAGACAGCGACCAAAGTACGAAACGATGTCAAATTATCCGAAAATATAATAAGTAAAACTACACATTGAGACATGGCGACCGACTGTAAGAACAATCCACATTCTTAGCTAAATTAATCTTATAATGTACGTTAGTAAAACCATGCAAGTAACTCATTAAAATTGTAAATTAGGTCTCATATTCATTTAAAGCCAGTATGAATTTTGTCTAGACGTCTGGCGCGGTTGAAACGCACAAGCGAGCTTTTTCAAAATACCTATACTTTTCTGTAGAATTTAAATACTTGTTTTCCTATGCTATATTTTATAAGGTGGAAGGGTTTCCAATTTTTCTTCTTAAATACATAGCTTACATTCTTGCGATCAACTGCACAAAATGAGTTTCTGTAGAACCAAAAGGTGCCTTACGATACATATGTTTTGTTATTTGTATAAAATGTTAATATCTAAGAATTTACCCTCACGGGCATGAATTATCTTCCACGGAAAAAGATAGTTCGCTTCTTATTTTGATACACATATGCATTTTTTTGTTGCTTGAATCATGGACGATAAGAATGCACTACTCATTCTTTCTTAATAGCCCATTTTGAAACGCCTGAAATAAAACAGGACTTTAATATTTGAGACTTAATATAATCTAATATGCTGTAAGAAATATAGCTTAATATAGCTATGTCTAGTATCATAGGTGGGAAGGGGACAGCAAATGTTTCCATGACAGTTCCGCAGTGCAGAGATTGTTTATATTACGTCATAATGGCGCTCTAGCTGACTTTGTTTCAGGAAATATATCTATCCTTTAAAACAGTTGTTCACAAAGCTTTTGTACACGATCCAAAATCGTATATCAGATTGACATAGCGACCGAAACATTACCAGGACCTACCGAGTACCCCGTTTAAGCCACTCAGTTCGTTTGATTATTTTGGGAGTTTATAAACAACCGGAAGGCTCGAGACATCCAAGATTTGGTCGTTACTATGGGATTCAGAGTCCCTACATTAAGGCTTTACATATCGTACAACTCTCTTTCCCGAATCTAGTGTTCATACGAAACACTAGTGAAAGGCATCATGGGAAGGCATACTATAATTTATTTTGAGAAACAGATTATATAAATCTGCTATTTGAAGCACGGAGAATTTGGTACGGAGGTTTTCTTGTTATATAACAATAAATAACATTACATACAAACACATCAACACGTGCATAAGTAACAATAATATCTTACTGAAAGACGTCAGTTTACAACCCGACATGTTACTAACTCCGTGCTCGGTATGAACAATAAGAAACAAATAACACGCTTAACGTAAGATACCAAATACGTGATTTCAGTTTACGACGGAAACTACGAATCCTTTGGCGGTTTGTGTAATTGCCCATGTCTAAGCAGGGTTCATATGACTTAACGGTTATGCCGTAACATTGTGTTGTGAAGTTCATACATTTCGTGAAATAAATGCATTATAAGTTACAACTCTGTGCAAGAAAGACTAATCTGTGTGGAATGGTTAGTCAGACTTTTGACCTTATTTTATTGGAACAGTGATAGAATAAAGAAACGTGTGTGTGTGCGTGTGCGAGCGACGTGTGTGTATGTGTTCATGTAATGATTTCTAACTTACACCTTCTATGAAACATTTATTAATGTGCTAATTTAACAGCGCAGTGGCCAAGTATAAAACTGCAATAACGTAAATGCAAGAAATCACACACACACACACAAATGACTCAACGTGAGAAAAATGTATATTTATATATAGTAATTTACGTAATGATACTATTTTTAAAGTCGAGTTCACTCTAGAACAGGCCATGAAAGTCCAGAGTGGGAGTAGCTCTTCTCTTTTTCGTTGGAGCTAAATGAGAGTGGGTTGTTAACGCCATGCCCCGGCCGCTTTAGCTTTGGAAAAGTCCTGGTACCCACTGAATAGGAGACTGACAGGGCCCCACAGCCGGTCTGGACGTTTGCGGAAAACTTTGCTCTCATCGGGATTCAATCCCCGAACCGTCCAGCCCGTAGTAAGTCGCTACACCGACTATGCTATGCCAGTCCAAAATTAATAGTAATAATGATAATAATAATAACAATAATAATACATAATAATAATAATAATAATAAATTTCAAATTTGAGTCGAAAAAACATGAGTTCAGTTTAGCTATTTGAAGATTAATTCAGTTCCTAAAACAATATAGTACAACCCTCATGCCCGTTTTTGAACCAACAGGTCAACGTGTTGTAGGGAACTGTCACGTATTCATTGTAAGAATCGTATTAAACACACAAATACACTGTGCGGACAAACACGGACTTTCTCTTTGGTACATCAAATGGTATAAATGTGTAAAACCGCTGTCCTGTGTACGGTTAATATGGGAAGATTACATGATGAGAGAATTCGATAAATTGCAAATATATTAAAATTTTAAAATTACAGCAAATTAACTAATCAGAATCTACACTTATATTTCACGTTTAAGAGGCATTAAAGATAAACCACTCTATTCTTACAAATAACAAAAATAATATATTACTCTATCAAACTGTTTTTAGGCAGGCCCGATACTTAAAACATGCCTCTCATAAATTTCAGTATGCTTAGAGTTCATATTGCTAGACATTTTACACAAATATGAAACTTTAACCAGTATCACTGGAAATAAGTCATTCAGCTGGNCGACTTGTGTGGTCTTTGAAGTTCAGCGCACAGCGGCCGGAAGTTACTACAGTTCGTCATTGGAGAACCCTGACTCTGTAACAGTTAGAGCACCACTCATCTTGTCTAGTACTGTAATAGAATATCTGGGATTTCATTCAGTAGCTTCAGAAAAAAGCCTGAACAGGAAAAGGAATTCTTTTGCACTTTACAGTGCATCATTTTTATCCTCCGACATATTAAAAAAGGAGCACCCGAGTTGTGAACACCGAACGTCCGTTAAAAGAGATGCCATAGAATCCAGCATCATATACGCGTCACAACAGCGTTATGTTTTTGATTCCAATGTGAATACCGAGGAAGATGAGTGGACACTTTTTACATACATAATCTTATCTGTGTATAATATGAAGCTTTCTTAACGTTTTATTTTGTGTTTTCTTCAATATTTTTAATTTAAAATATCTTATTTAGCAATAAATGGGATTGTTCTGCTAGTGAAATAAAAGAAAACTGATGGAAATATAACCATCACGCTGTAGAATTCTGCTCAGAGTAACATAGTATTTTTCCTGCAAGTTGTTTTTAAGTGGCAGTACCTGATCATGGCCGAAACATGTTGTAAGTTACTACCTGACGATTAATTACGAAGACGGAGTTGTTAACGACGATCTGTGTGTTATTTTCTCCAATTGTACAAATTCACAAAGGGATGTAAAATCAGAGTTTATAAACAGGCTGTCTGCAAACTTCGCTCGCCTTTACATCGACGTAAGTTGCGCTTCTTGTCCTTAAATATTACATAAAGTACAAAAGCCTAAACAGAAGTCATGTTTCAGTATCCATGATTAACTTCAATATAATTCTACTACCTGTACTGAAATGCCGCACATCTCTCTTGCACCGAGGTTTCCTGGCTACAGTTACGTAGGCAATTCTAATCTCTCTCATGCAAATTGCACATCCTGCATATGCCACCGTCCTAATTCTGTTGGACATGATAATATTAGTGAATGTTAAAAGTATAAATATACAAAATACCAACCAACAAAGGAAGAGATGCCAACAAAGTATAAAACAATAAGGAAACACCAGCCTGAATAGGCTCCGGCTGATAACCCCAACCTAAAATAAGGAATAAAGTAGGAATCAATCTACTTTCAAATAAAACATAAAACAAAAGCAAGCCAAAAGCAAGCAAGTACAATATAACATAGTAACAGTCTGCTTCATCATCCTCCGCTTTCTGTTATGTTCCCAATTCCACATTTTCCCTTAAGTAGTTTTTTACCTTATAACCTTATTAGTGTCCGAGTCCTGAAGATGGAAACAGTAGATTACTACGAAACGTTGGTAACGAGATACTTCACTAAATTTCGTCACATCACAGAATACAGTATACTACAAACTTATCTGTATTATTTTCTTACAATGAATTTACACTAATTTTCACATTCTCGTTATTTTTCATTATAATCGTACGTGCAGGAAAAACAATTCCGTCCTGATTTCTGATGAAGTATCACAGAGAGTCGCTGTTATTTTAACCCCGTTTCAATTTACTTGACTATTCTAACAGCACAATCTAAACCAAAGCTGAAACTAAACGGATCTTGTAACAAGGTTATTTGGTTACTAACACGTCGAACAACTTCCTAACACTCAGGAAATACCCTGGACTATGAATTCAACTAATTACTTGGCTCGATAATTAATCCGTTCGTTAGTTACTTTGAACGAAAACAAAGTGAAAACTTCTGATCACAGGACGGAGTGACGGTAATGTATCTGAATGTCCCGTACCGGCACTAATGCCGCATGACACAAGCAATGCGGACGGAATCGAATTAAGTTTATCGAAGGATTATTGTGATCCTAGGCTAAGCCAATCAGAACGGTATTTGCGTGATGGCCACTAATTGAAATTTGCGATCAACAGTAATCACAAAACCCGGGTAACTGAAAACGTTAACGACGGTACGTTTCTTGTAAACAAACAGAATTCTCTTCCTCTTTATGTTGTGTATTTATTTAAACCCACTTAATGAATTTGTAAAAGACCAGACAGCTTTTAATTCGATATTTATAACTGAAGCTTTGAAATACAGTTTTGAACGTATTAGTATCTAGATTTTTCCAGGGACAAAAGTATTGTTCCTTCAATATTTATTGCAAAATTATGGTTGGTTCCATCCACGATGATATTATCAAATATTATCCATTATGATCATGTTCAAGATCGAAACATAAGAAAATTAATGTAAATAAATATTATATAATAAAGCTAAGTATAATATTATTGTGTAATTTCTTTTCAGCAGCGTAGAGCAAATCAAGAAGAATGAGATGGGAGGGGCATGGGGAAAAGAGAGGTGCATACTGGATTTTGGTGGGGAGACCTGAGGGAAGGCGAACACTTGGGAGACCCAGGCATAGATGGGAGGATAATATTAAAACGGATCTTCAATAAGTGGAATGGGGGCATGAACTGGATTGAGCTGGCTCAGGATAGGGACAGGTGGCGGGCTCTTGAGAATGCGGTAATGAACCTTCGGGTTCCATAAAATGCGGGGAATTTCTTGACTAGCTGAGAAACTGTTAGCTTCTCAAGAAGGCCTCTGTTACATGGAGTTAGTTAGTTAGTTAGTTAGTTAGTTAGTTAGTTAGTTAGTTAGTTAGCGTAGAGATGGTTCAGTCCTGCGGTGGGTTCATTACAAGCGACGTTTCTAGAGTAAATTCAAAGTGCAGTTTGTAAAGTAAATATTATGATGGGCATCCTACATAATTCAGCCAGAATTTATTTGAGATTGCTCACAGCAAAGCACAAATACAAATTTTATGACGAAAGAAAAACACGTCGAGGTATTTATATACAAGAGTAAGGAATTAAAGAAAAATAAAAGCCAGCTGACTACGACACACTCAAAGGCTGCGACTTGTAAAGCACACAACTCGCTTTAATATTGAAGTGCTCCGCATTTCGCCAACCTTGAGTATCTGGGTATTTGTTACGCTTCTCGCATGAAAGAACAATTATTCCAGAAGAACGGCTTGTAAGAGACAGATATAATTTCTTACGTAAGTTAATAACTTCTTTGTAACTCACTCGTGCTTTTGCAGTGCTTGAAGTTTTTAGGTTTAAGGCCGTGAGATTTTTTTTTTTTTTTATTTTGGAAGACAGCTCAAGTACTGGGCATTTCTATTTGCAGCCAGGAAGTGTCTCAATTTGTACTGGTTATTGGACATGCTGAATAAACAAGTACGATGAAAGTTCTAAGAAAAAGTACAGGAATGTAAATGACGAGTTGGTGGTGAGTTACTTATATGTGTATATATACGTATATATATGTATATATACATATATGTATATATATATACATATATATGTGTATATACATATATATTAAATGTGGTGCGATAAAGATTGGGTATGTAAAAAATTCTTCATACGTAAACCGATGGGGCTTTATCACAAAAATTCCGTACGTTAATCATGCAGCGTGAGCACCATCACAATCTGAGTTTATACTTCTGTACGAAGATCACTTGAAAAAATAATTACGATTCCGTACTTGATAATCTGAAAGGCAGAAAATTTCGCCACAACTATTGAACACGGTCACCACGTTAGGGACTTCTTTTGTTGCCTAGAGTGATGCGCGTGAATTACCAGATTGTATAGGAAATATTTTGAGTGTGAGACGAAATGAAAACCTAGACACGGCGAAGTTCATGGTTCATTTCAACGTGCGAATCAGAACACTAAGAATTTTATCACCTTCTTAGAAAACAACCGAAAAGCGGAAGTCGAGTAAAAGTTCGCGTTTTGTACAGTTTGTCAGCAGACGATCAAACGGCGAAGGAACTAAGGGTATTTAGTATGAAGCTGTGATTGATTCGCCGAGGAAGGTAGGTCACTTAATCTCAAGCCCTTGTGATTACGCTCGGTGAATTAACAAGCAGAAAAAGAACTTCAGTAATTATCACGAATCTGGATAAGAATGAAGAAAATGTGAACTGTGAGGAAAATGAGGATATCAAAAATATGGGAGAAAGGAGAATAATAAAGCAATTGAAAACATGCATATAGAAACCAATTAAGTGACGAAGACATGTAGCACTTTCAAGAAGAGGAAGAGGTGGAAGACGACGATAAGAACAACAATGACAACAATGACGACAATAACGACAGTGACTGTCAGAACGTCTGACAGAAAGAAAACATAATTATGAAGAACTGGGAAAATATTAGCAAGCATACGAAAACAAACAGAATGCCAAACAAGAGGATAAGGAAAAAGGAAACGATACTCCACTGGAATCTCTAATTTTTTTTCTTTTGGCAAGAGCAGATCACAAATAAAGGCAAATCGAAAAACGGCAAAACAGGTCTCCAAAGACAAGCACAAAAACGAAAATTTGGCGGGGAAATTTTTCGTGTTGGAAAATGGGAGATACTGCGAGGTTACGGTACAAGCCTTAATGAATTTATTAGCATTCGTTAGCATATCGGGCGTGCCAGCGTCCAGCGTGCACAGGCGTGCATGCAATTTCTGGCGTCCACTTACTTGTGCGGACAAACACATTTGTGCGTGCTTGCGTGTGCGTGTGTGTGTACATATATACATATATATGTATATATATGCACATACATATATATATATATATATATATGTATATGTGGGTCTCTTCTGTTCCGTGGTGTGTGGCGCACGCGCATTTAAAACGAACGCGTTCTTAGTAAGCAGCGACCAAGCCTGTTTGCCCGCTGCCTTCTGCTGGCTAGGTTGGGCGGCAGCATTAAGGGATATTGGATGCGTGATTTCATACTTCCGCCGCGTTGCAGATATTTGCAGTCTTCTGGAATATTACGCAGCTTTGAGTTATAATCCTGTACCGACGTTTCGGGACAACCTCTAAGTCCCATTTTAAAGGATCAAGAAGTCCAAGAAAAAGCGGTCGTATCGAAACGTCGGTACATAACTACGACTCACTGCTGCGTAATATCCCCAAACAGTGCAGATTTCATCGATATTGGATGTGTTGGCGCGAATTTCCCAATAAGAGTGGCTCTGATTTGTAAAGTTGATGATACCAACTTTTAAATACGTTTGCTTCGCCTATTTAAGCCACTTAAATTGTATTTTAAGGCAATATTCGTCAGACACGGATTGCACGCTCTCACTAACAATATTGTACTAGTGGCCAGCCAGCCAATGCATCGCAGAAAACGCAAAAGAAGAATGCGTGCACGCAGGAAGCTGGAATGGAGGACACAGCTTTACTGTAGCTAACGAAAATATTTATTATTTATTGACCAAACAAGTGAAATTTACTCGGCTGTACAAAGGAAACAAATTCACAGCCTGCGAAGAAACGGTAATAGGAATTAAGGATATAACGAATGCCACATTACGTTTGAGGCAATTCGGTAAAACGTCACTGTGCGGTGAAAAGTTTGAAGCTGATTACAAGTCACTGCGTCTCAAATGGAAGCAGTCAAAAATTAGTCAAGTACTTTTAATCGAAATATCTTCTTATTCTTCTTGGCTTCCAATAGAATCTTCCTCCATTACTGACAGTGTCTGGCCATTGCCTGCCTGTTTTTTTTTTAATTCCCAAATCGACATGTCATAAGAGTGCATATTGCGCGATTTGAAGACCTCACAGTTGTGTTGCTTAAGGTCATGTCTTCTGGGATGATAGTCTATGTCCATTCGTAAAGCATTACCAATGTTTCGAATAGTCATAGTGTATTCAGGGGTCAAGAAATACAAGTAGGGTGTAAAATATAAAATATAATTTTTCTTATTCCAGTGCTTTCATTAAATTCTTTATAATGTTATTAAGGAAGTGCTGTGCGTAAAGACAACAAGTTCTTACCGTCTGTGCCGACATCTTAATTTTTACTGCTTTTACCAACAGAAATTTAAGAAAAGAAATGCAGCAGATCAGATGTAAATTATACTATGTCTGTATGAATTTACCATTTTTGTCAGTTCTTTTGGTGAATTTTCACATTCTCCGGCCATGACTCATAAGAGTCAATTTATTCCCTTATACCTTAACATTTTCACATTATTTTCCATCCGAACTCTATTGAAGGCTTCAAGTATGCTACTTTTACAGCTAAGTTAACAAGCACAGTACTAGATCTTAAGTAAGAAATAACGACATCCTGTTTTTATAAAGGTATATAGTCAATTTATGCCCTTCGCATCGATTTTATATGTAAGCTTTTCTTACCTAGAGTGAAAGAAAAATTTTACATTTGTTTTCGTTTAGAAACATGAGACGTTAAGGATTTCTAAGTAGGCCTGTATTCTGTTAGAACAAAGTTAGTCACATTTAATGTTGTGGTTTGTAAATTTATGTCTACCGATCAACAATTTTATACATACAAAGGCAGGGAGTTACAAAGTAACTTGTGTTTCGTATAACGTTCAGTATCATTCAATGAACTGATAACAATATTATGTTAATGGTGCGGAAACATAGAAATTAACAACATACCTATCTTTTTACCCCATTTTCCTTTCTCAAGGAAAGAAATAGAGCAGGTCTGTGGTATCAACATGCTCCCTTTTCATACGTGGTTGTGTCCTAACTCTTGTCTGTATGTTGTGTATCCCCTTACAAATCTTAAATCAACTGAAAAATTTTACAAAATTTGGTACGAGCGGTATGCCACTGAATTCCGTTCTAAGGCTGTAATTTTAATTTCTTGCGGTAAATTACAGCGACACTAAGGACACTGCTTATAGTATCCCGAAGTGGTGTATGGTTATGGGTTTTTAAAAACATGTAACTTCCTTTAAGCTAAAGTTTTCTACAATGAAAAATAAAACATGGCGGTGTAATAAATGTATACAGAATGGGAAAAGGGGCTTTAATATTCATAATTATAACTACATATTATAAAATAATTTTTGGTACAAATTTTACCCTTTATTTTGAAAAACAAATTTAGTGATGTATTTTGGATAAAAACAATCGTTTTACTTGATGCTGTGTCCTTGGAAGGCTTCCTACTAAATATTTTAACTTCTGTTTTGGCCGATAGGCACTGCATCATTCCAGTTAAACCAGTGCTCCTTTTCATTTCCCTTCTGCAGAACCCTGCTAGGTCTATTTATTCCCTTCTCTTCGCGTTTCCCTGTGTTACACATTATCCATACTTCTTTGTTAATTAATTTTATTCCATCATATGTCCTCGCAAAGGATTTCTTGAGTAATGAACCTTAAAATACCAGGTAAATCCGCATACCCTTGGGACCCAAATATAAGACGGGATTTGTTCTTTGCGTTTGAGCAGTTCTGGAGATAGAATGTATTGAGTCACTCAGCTAATACGCTCCAAAATTTCGTTGAACCGAGTAAGGAAATTGGAGAGAAAACATGGGAAGGTAAAGAAAAATTAAAGAGAGAAAGGGATGGTGGAAAACGAAAATGGAATAAAAGTGGGGCATTTACAGACATCCGCCTCAAGCACTGTCGGTTGTTTCTGCTGATTCATTTCTCGTATATTTCATGATAGTTTAAGAACGTATGGAATGAAAGTGGTCAAAGTGTGCAGTGACTACGCTTAACCTTTTAAAGCCTAGCGGTAACTTTATATACCACCAGGTTTAACATTAAAAAATTCTACGTGGTACCCACATTGCGTTTATGTGTTTTGTACGGATCTCAGAACAAACAGCAACTTTTGCCTTATAAAACATTAAGAGACTGGTTTTTATAACCGAAGTGGAGAGTGTTTACAGCGCGGTACGCACTGAGTCCTTATATAAAACATATGCTTCGTCTTTAAAGGGTTAATAAAGTAAAGAAACCTATAGGAGAAATTCAATCAGATATATGAGGCAGATATTTCAAGAAAGTGTCAGGCGCAAATGTGAGGATAATATCAATAAAACTGTGGTCTTTTTGGTTCTTACACCGTCTAGTATAAGTTTATTCAGACATTCCGGAAGAATTTTCTGCCTCTGTTTTCGGGGTGAATGATTTTGGACCAGGTGCACCCAACTACAGGAAGTGCTCCTCTGATAGTGTTCTTCTGCGTTCTTAGACCGTGTGAGATGTTTCATAAGTTTCTGAGGAAGTTTCATCTCCATATTCTCGGTGACAATTTGTTTCAAATAAACAATACTAATTGGCCGGGATAGCTCTGTCAGTATAGCGACTCGCTACGGGCTGGACGGTCCGCAGGTCGAATTCCAGAGCGCGCGAGACTTTCCGTGCCCGTCCAGACCTGCCCCGAGTCCCACCCACCTTCCTGCACAATGGGGTACCGGGTCTTTCCCGGGGATAAAACTACCGGGACATGGCGCTGACCACCTAACCCCTTCTGGCGCCAAGGTTGCTAAGAGGTTGGAGGTATATCTCAGCCTCCCTTCTGTGCCTGCACAGGCATATCATGGGATGACATCAGACGTAACTAAACCAAATTAACTCACCCTGAAGATGGAAGGAGCACGTTCATTTGAAAGGGCGGAACAAGCTTATCCTACACGGTATAAGAACCCAAAAAAACAATTATTTGAATAGCACCCGCCTGCAACACCTGAAAACTTATAACACCCCTCATCTTGCAAGAGTACTTGTGTTTGCTCCTAGATATGAAGAGTTAAAGTCTAAATGATCTCAAACAGACTCTTGAAACGAGACTGTACCACATTAGCAGTATGAGTCATTGATTCATTAGTAGAAATCTGCGCTCGAATGAGAGTGAATAATTATAGATGAATGGGAAGAGAGGATTTTGAAGCCGGTGACAGTGACTTATTTCAAGGTGTTATTTAACCCTTTAAAGAAGAAGCGTATCTGTTTTATATAAGGACTCAGTGCGTACCGCGCTGTAAACACTCTCCACTTCGGTTTATAAAAACCAGTCTCTTAATGTTTTATAAGGCAAAAGTTGCTGTTTGTTCTGAGATCCGTACAAAACACATAAACGCAATGTGGGCACCACGTAAAATTTTTTAATGTTAAACCTGGTGGTACGTAAAGTTACTGCTAGGCTTTAAAAGGTTAATGTTCATTCGGATCGGAATTACGCCATCAAATAACATCAGGACTTTAGAGTGTTATTGGTATCAAAAACCTTGTAGAGTTTTCGCAGCTTTCATAATAAGTTAATCATACTTGTCTGAAGTTAAATTTGCCCTCAGAACTTCATGATATCAACCCAAAGGAGCCGAGAAGATAAACTGCCCATCATTACGGAGCAGGTGAGGGATCAATTTGACGCTCCTGTTAAGTCATTTGCAGGGAAGCAATCAGACCGAATAGGCTGCTGGTTGTAGCCGAGAATAGCTCAGCTGACGGTCGCAGGGTTGCATCTCCTCCGTTTCGTTGGTATAGCCAGCATCTAAGTCACCTGGTTTAGTTACAATATTTGCGTATTAATTGAAACTTAAAATATAGATGTGACACGTTCTTATTGTATAATTTTACAAAATGTTACAAGGAAATTTCAGTCCGTTTGCCGCCCACTGTAATGTAGTTTACAGAAATTAACATGGAGTGTTGTCACCAGACGCAGACTTCAGTATTTGCATTATACCGTTTATTTCACAAGTTTTCAAATGATTCGTGTAATTGTGTGTATACAAATGGTGTGGTCACGTAACACATATACGCTAATTATAAAGGTGTAACAGTAGAAAATTAACATAAAACATAACCTGTCGTAGACAAAGAAATGACATTGGAAAGTTTTAAATCTTTGAACCAGAGGTCATAGTACGGATAGAACTAGTTATATTATTTCTTACAATGGTCTCTGGAAGATTTTAACACACAGTTTTTACTTCTGTGCTTTTATAATTACAGTCTTTTATGTAAACACTACCATTTACATACATCATTTTAAGATTTTTCAAATAAATTGTACAATACCAATCTCGAAATAATAGTTTGTTAAACACACTGAACTATTACATAAATGTTGATATTCCTATAAAAAACGTAAAATGATCAGTAAATTTTTCGAAACACTTCGCCAAATTTACATGTAAAAAGTTATAAGCCTGTGTGTTAATGAAAATTTGTGTCAGTGAAAGTTTTGTGATTAATTTGATATATTGCACAATTTGTTACGATGTTACATACTGACATAATTGTAATTTTTCTTTTTCTGCATTACGCAGTCCGTCTGTTCCAGTTCACAGTTAATTGTGCAGCAAGGAATCCCCGGTCATTGGGCCAACCTTCGTAACAGAATCTCGGTTTTTGGAAACGTCTCTCTGGAAGGATAGCATCAGAACACAATATAACTTATTCACATCCCTGCACGAAGCCGATACTAAAAGAGGACGAATATCCTGACGGATAAAAAGATTTTAGACTGCACCGCGCGGTGTTTAGAGTAATTAAAATTCATAGAATGTAATTACATTCTGATTTCAGAGCAGAGTTTTTAAAGAGGTAACAATGTTGCTGATTTCATGGTTTGGACAAAGTGAAGGAAAATGTTACTAATTTACTTATTTCAAGGAGGCATAAAGTTTTTTGTTTTTCTGCTTGATATTAATGCCTCTACCCATCATTGAAAAAATATATATCCATCTTTGGAAAAATAAGTTTTCCATCGGTGCATTGCACGACGACTTGTGTCGTAGAAGACAGACGTAGCAAGTGCTAGTAGGATTATGCGTAACGTACAGATGTGAACTGGGCTGTAGAAAGGAAAGGCATATCAGAAGTTACCATCCAGTGGAAGCTGAAGGAGCGGCAGAAGCAAATGGAAAGTTCTAACGTTCTCAATGCTTCCAGGCCATTGCTCCTTCCACCTCGCCCTCTAACCCCATTTCCCCTTCTTCTACCCAACTCTCCCCCACCCCCACCCCCAGGAAAGAAATTGCTTTTACTTGACTTTGAAATTGCAAGACTGAAAATGTCGCGAGGTTCAGAGGGTGTAGGACTTGCTTCATGAGGATCGTAGGCCAGCTCGTTCAGCATAACCCCCCCCACCCCCCCTCAAACCCAGTCCGTCCAGATGAAGATGAAGACAAAAAAAAAGTAGTTGAACTTTGCTGAGAGAAGCACTGCTGTCATAGCCACTTTGTTTTCCCAGTTATATAAATTTAGCACAGTGAATTCGCTTGTACCCAAAATTACATTTCCATAGACACAGTTTTAAGGCCATTCGAATGTGAATATGGATCCTACACTTATTTCTATACCGTTGTTCCTCAGGAAACCAACATACTATGAATATTATAAGAAGTATAACGATTCAGTAACCGGCCTGGAGTTTTCTGCAGTAACTGACCACAGGATTGCACGACATTTCTCTTAACATTTCCTTAAGACTGGGTTTTGTGTTGTGGTCAGAGTAAGTGGTTTGCGAGATTTGAGGTTATCAACGCGGAGTTACTAAATATTCATGCCTTTTGGAAGTTATGCCATGTAGAGTTGTAACCTAATATTGGGTATACACAGGGAGTTATTTTAACGCGTTTGAGAGCGGGACTGAGCATTACAGAACCGGCGGCTTCACCGGTCGCTGTACCACTACGATATTACCCGACCTACGGCTAGCAATCGAGCGGGGAAAAAAAAACTCTGTACATACAGATTAACCCTTTAAAGACGAAGCGTTTCTGTTTTATATATGGACTCAGTGCGTACCGCGCTGTAAACACTCTCCACCTCGGTTATAGAAACCAATCTCTTAATATTTTATAAGGCAAAATTTGCTGTTTGTTCTGAGATCTACACAAAACACATAAACGCAATGTGGGCACCACGTAGAATTTTTTAATGTTAAACCTGGTGGTACGTAAAGTTACCGCTAGGCTTTAAAAGGTTAATGTAGCCCTATGGGCGTGTTCCGCTTTAAAACGTGCATCCTGGGTCTACCAGTCTATATGGTAAAACGCCCAAGAAACCTTGATTGATCAGTCAGTATCTTTGGCGGCGCTGTGTCATAAAATTACTTCGACCCAGACAGAAGACAAATTCTGACATTCTCTAGAATTGAAAAGGCAACGAAATCAGTGTTGGAACACTAAAGCTATTCTGTCCGAATTTAGATATAAAAGTAATTATTTTTTAATGTTGCTTCTCCCAACTAAATTTTCTTAAACTTCTGGAATTTTTTGCTCTACCTATTTCGTGGAAAGAAACCAAATTTTTCTCGGACAAGCGGATTCTGGGATCCTTCCACACATGCTTAACTATAGCACAGTGACATGCAACCCGCGGCCCGCGGGACCTAGGCCTGTATTCCTGCACGAGACACGTCACTTCGCGGCACCTAACTTTCTGTAAAAAATAAAACATTTGCTGTCAGTAATTTATCTGCGACCTAACCTACGATTTGCGGGTTTTAAAATGGTCCTTGTGCAATAAAAGGTTTCTCTGCACTGGTATAGTTATCATTGGCACAAAGAAAAGAGAGAGGTATTGGGACATCCGCCTTACTCGCCTGCTGTTGCTACCGTACAACATCACCATAAATTCAAAACTAATATTATCAGTAAAGAAACTCATTTTGAATCACTGCGATACTAACTTACTCCATGGAGCAGAGGCCTTCTTGAGAAGCTACCAGTTTCTCAGCTAGTCAAGAAATTCCCCTCATTTTATGGAGCCCGGAGGTTCATTACCGCATTCACGTCTGTTTCGTAACATTATAACTTTTTACAGTGAGGAGTTGTTAGCACCTCGCCCAAACACCAAGCTGAAGGACCACCCCTTGTCGGCTGTCCGCGACTGCTTATTCAATGTATTCGCAGCTACCCTCCATAACTGGAGGCCGTTTCTCCATCCGCAAGCTGAGGACGCGCCATGGCGTGGTGACAGGGACCCACTTAACACGGATCACTCCAATACTAGTACCTTTATAGCACGAAGACAACATTACTGAAAGAAATTTCGGAAAGCGATTTCCATCGGTGTTCTGAGGTACAACAGAGTTTCCGGGATATGTGTGTGATGTCGGAAGGAATATAGGCTGAAGGAGACCACGCTCGGTAAAGGTTGCTAATATCCTATTAGAGAGTCGGTGACGGTAGTTGAGTATGTTGTCACGTAGACTCGCGTCAAGTGTTGTTCTAATTTATACGTTTTAACAGGCCGAAACTGTGTTCATGTTAGAACTTTGCGATATGAAAGCTGGAAGTGAAAAAGTTCTCGCTTTGCTTTGCAAATGTGTAGATTCTAAACACAGAATCTTTACGACAATGTAAATACGCTAATCGTGTGTCACTACATTAGACGCACCGTGATATTTCGTGATATAACCAAACGTAAAATCGCATATTCTTGTCAATGTACGGGGTTACGAAAGTGGAGGTTTTAAAATAGTTTAACAGAGTAGCAATATTGACTTTCTTGTTACGTAAGCGTAGTAGCAATAGCATATTTTGAGGGAACAGATGTTCTGAATGGACGCGCGTTCTCATTTTCAGTCTATAAATTTGGAATTTCAAAAGACGGTACTGTGGCTCCTATTCGCTCTGCTTTAAGTTTTACCAGTTATTTTGAAGCAACATAAAATGCAATGGTGATACTGCCATCGCTTTCAAATGTTGTACCGTATTACGTCAACATATGAGACAATACACCGTAAAATTACAATTTGCGTTTTAGTACATATGTCAATAAAAGAAAAATCCTTCCTGCGACGCGCAATGCGGCACAGAGGGGTGTGCAGGTACAGTTGTACTGTCCTAACCCTGGCGCTGGATGGGGATGGGTGGTCAACATCACGCTCCGACCGCTTTATTCCCCGGGAGAAGCCCCGGTACTCACATATATGCATATAATACAAATCCATGAACATATAATCCATGGGTCTCGAACCCTCGGCCCGCCAGATTGTATTATGCGGCCCGGGGACGCATTTGTAAATTGTGTATACACTATAAAAATTACACAGTAATTAAGGAGGTTACGTATACCACTTATCGTTATATTTCCACATGCTGCCCGCGAACCAGCCCACAATAAGGGGAGTGGCCCTTTGCTATAAAGAGGCTGGAGACCCATGATATAACCTAACAAAGTATTAATTTCTAGCCTTTAATGACCCCTCTTAGATACAGACACGTGAGGTTTTTTGAGATAAAAATTCTGTGGGGTTACGAATAACAAAGGGAGATGAAGAAAGGCCAAAATTGGAGAATTTACAAAACCATGTTAAGCTAAAAACAGGAAAAGCTGTCCCTGTGAAAGCAATTAAGGTCTATAGCGGGTATAGAAGTATGGCTCCAATCCTTCTCAACCTCGGCGCTACATAGACGTCAGTCATGCACTCCACGCTCCGGCCGCTTTATTCCCGAGGAATGAATTCCGTTACCCAATAAATAGGAGGCTGTGTGCAGGCGTTCATAATTCGTATTCTTGGTCAGATATTATTATAATTATTATAAATAATATAATATATATAATATAAAATTATACATAATTATAAATTATTATAAATATTGTATATATTATATATATTACAATTATAAATTATTATAAATAATATAATATATATTATATATTATATAATATAAAATTATACATAATTATGAATAAGATCCAACAGAATGATGGATGAGTTGTGGTTAGTTTTCCATTAGCCGTCAATTTTATTTAGAACATATGAATGTCAAAAACGAAAAAGCGTAAAACTCATTCATACAATGATTACTGTGTTGAGTTTTAGGCTTGTGATATCTGTCCATAAAAGGAAAATTCACTCATGCGCAAACAACTCCTTGTGATGTCAATGGTATTTTGTGTGACAGTAACTTAGAGAACATTATGAAGTTTTGGAGATCAGCAAGAGATCAGATCGAGTGTGTATTCAATAATGTAATTCATAAGGAAACTGTCAGAGTAGTTGAGCTCAGGGTACACCTAAGTGACCTTACTTGAATACGACACGTAATCTGACAGTATTTCAGTCTGTAACCAGACACGAGGCTTTAAGAAGTATAGCACATTAGCACTGCAGAATGCTGCAGATGAAGTAACTTTTATGATCCGACCACCAAGCTAAGAATAAAGTCCCTGAAATGCGGTATGGATGAAGACTGATGCTGTCAGACCTGTAGTTTACTGCTGTGTAAGTTAGACACATAAAAAAAGGGTTCGGTATGAACTAAAATACGCTGTAAATGAAGAACTGGCAAAAACGTCGTCGATGTACGCATATTCGTATTCATTCAAAAGTAAAGTGGTTCGATTAGTGAGTAGGCTACTGGCCGAACAACCGACGAATATTGGTTTGATTTCCTCGCAGGATCACGATATTTCTATAATTTCTAAAGCGTCTGAATCCTGCTGCGTGGACCACCGAGCGTCCTACTTAATGGGTACTGCAGAAATTTTCCCCAGGGGCAAAGCGGTCGGGGCGTGAAGCTAGAGAGTTACCTTATCGTGCAGATGTTGAAAATGAGTGAAGCATTACCTCCATTCCCAATATACAAGGGTCATTCGTGCGAAAACCGATAAAATTAAACAAAGTAATTTATTACAAATTCAGATACAGTAAAATGCCATTAATTTCCAGTGTAGTCCCCACCACGCTGTATACACCTCCAACGTTTCAGTAAGGTATAATTTATAGAGATGGCTTTGATTGCTGTGCCGGCCAGTCAGGAGGCAGGAGACAGAAGAGGTGCCTACAGGGTTTCAGTGGGAAGCCCTGATGGAAAGAGACCACTTGCAAGACCTAGGCACAGTTGGGAGTATGATACTAAAATAGATCTTCAAGAAGTGGGATGGGGAGGCATGGACATTGTTGATCTGGCTAATGATAGGAACAGGTGGCGGGCGCTTGTCAGTACGGTGATGAACCTTCGAGTTACATAAAATGACGGGAATTTTTTACTACTTGAGGACCTGTTAGATTCTCAGGAAGGACTCTGATGCATGGAGTTAGTAATCATTCTGCCTTTCATGGAACAATATACATAAAAAGACAAAATTCTTCCTGTGCACGCCATGAGGGCTTATGTGGGAGTGGAGGTGTGTATATATATACACACACACACACACACATACATATATACATACATATGTATACACAGTCATTATTAACTTCGGCACTAGATGGAGAATGATGGTGGGCTTCACGCTTCGGCCGCTTTAACTCCGGAGGAAGAGTTAGCCGTAAGCATCAAATAGGGGGCTAGGTGGGACTCAGAGTCGGTGTGAACATTTTTATTAGAAAATTTTTCTTGTCCCTTCCGGGAAAATCATCACGATTTAACGGTGTTTAGTGTATACAGTAAGTTAGTATAATAAGATACAGTAATATGAATATTATATCTTCACTGATACTCTGAGGACAACATTTTTCTGAAACAGATTTTGAAATTTTAGATCCGAATATCTTTTGTCTAATAAGAAACAATACATTTTATAATATTTTCCTTTATACATTTTTTACAAAGATGGCATGATGATGGCTTTATTGTAAACCGAAACATGTAGCTATATTCTAAAATAAAACAATTTCTTTTATCAATAAATAGCTGTGTTGTATTGTATTACTATTTTTTGAACCTGATTCTGACTGCAGCTCCTCAGTTTCGCAGCCCGTAGTCACTAAACTGACTGAGCTGTCCCTTCTCTCTTTAGCGAAGATACGAGTATAATAACCATAAAGAGGGGATTACGGGCTAGGCTACATTATCTACAGCTGAGTGAGGTCAAGGCGGAGACTACAGTCTGGCGGACAGTAGTCGGAGTGTGAGAGAACTAAACTCAAGTTGACTGGATGCGTGACTTAACCAAGATCGATTGCACCCCACGGGGCTAGTGTAGTGGGTGGATGGGGGTACAGTATTCACAAGAGAGATGAGGCGGGTTACTACCAAGTGCCAGAGGTGACATTTCATTTCAGGACAATCGTGGGCACGTGAAAGTAACAGACATCCGTTATGAAACGTAAATAAACAATTTTAGGATACTCAAATGTGGCTGAAGTTTGCGGTCTGCTGGAACCTTACATTTCCATCTACTTCAGGATCAAGCAGATTTGTCTCCTTCCACTGTTTAACCTTTTAAAGCCTAGCGGTAACTTTACGTACCACCAGGTTTAACATTAAAAAATTCTACGTGGTGCCCACATTGCGTTTATGTGTTTTGTACGGATCTCAGAACAAACAGCAACTTTTGCCTTATAAAACATTAAGAGATTGGTTTTTATAACCGAAGTGGAGGGTGTTTACAGCGCGGTACGCACCGAGTCCTTATATAAAACAGATACGCTTCGTCTTTAAAGGGTTAATCTGGAGATGACGTAAATACTCTCCCCTGCAATATCTGTAACTATAGATGCTTACCAGTCGAGGCAGTGTAACATCCCAGTAGACCCAGATCTTCACAAACACAACAGTAAAAGCCCAAAAATTTCTCACAGACCCAAGGTATTTATTTGCATTTTTTCTGTGTGCTATGTTACGCTTATAATAAGCTGTTTGTGAGAAAACCGATAAGGTATATTTCAGATTTCCTAACTGTAATATAATTTACCTCCAAGACCCAGAAGTGAGCAGGCTCTGTAAATTTTAGCAGCAAAACCAGTATGAAATTTAATACAAATTTCGGTGAATACTTTAAAGATAATGGTGTAGGCTACACGACCTCTTTATTACGCGTCCAGGTTTTAGTCAATGAAACATATACTGAATTCGGCAGAAATTTTAATTCGCAGATCTTCAGAATACTAATTAACGTTATGTGAAGATGCCTTAAAATATTTAAGTCATAAGAACGACATATTCCATTTTAACCCTTTAAAGACGAATCGTATCTGTTTTATATAAGGACTCAGTGCGTACCGCGCTGTAAACACTCTCCATTTCGGTTATAAAAACAAATCTCTTAATGCTTTATAAGGCAAAAGTTGCTGTTTGTTCTGAGATCCGTACAAAACACATAAACGCAATGTGGACAGCACGTAGAATTTTTTAATGTTAAACCTGGTGGTATGTAAAGTTACCGCTAGGCTTTAAAAGGTTAAGGTATTATCTGGAGGAAATATGGTTAACACAGAATAAAAGGCATGTCGAGGTATTGGAGGCCGACCTACGGTGTATTCTGTTTCGATTAAACAGTCAAAGTTCTCATCACGGAAGGGAGACACTTCCTTTCGATAGGTATCGCTCATTTGAAAAGAGTAATGTGATAGAATTTTCATCAAATAAAATATACGTAATTTACACTACACTGACACACCGCTGCATACAATCGTTAAATCTACCTTAAAGCTACTCATCAAACTAATTTTATCTGTTTCGTTTCGTTTCATAGCCCTCACCTCTTCTGCCTACTCACAGTAGGCAGAAGAGGTTGTTTATTTGCACTTGATCACACAGAGACACACATCACAGTAAGTAGAACTCCTCTGGACGAGGGATCGGCCCGTCGCAGAGACCTCTACCTGACAACACAACGCTCACAAGAGACAAACATCCATACCTCCCGTGGGATTCGAACCCACGATCCCAGCAAGCGCTCGGCCTTAGACCGCACGGCCACCGGGATCGGCCTGTTGTTTCGTATGGGATGGAATTTGTTCCAACAAACAGAAGAACGCTGGGTACATTGAGAGTGCTCGAGAATACAGTACTGAGTGAGAGGGGTTTGGTGAAGTGACAAAAAT
This sequence comes from Coptotermes formosanus, assembly GCA_013340265.1. Lineage (NCBI taxonomy): Eukaryota > Metazoa > Arthropoda > Insecta > Blattodea > Rhinotermitidae > Coptotermes > Coptotermes formosanus. Next base: position 3,503,996 of record BLKM01000529.1, read on the forward strand.
AACGGAGAGGTACAAATTATTAACAGAAGATATGTAATCTCTGCTCTTCACTCAGCAGATATAACTACGGTGATAAAATGAAGGGATCTAGAAAGTACAGAACATGTAGAATTGTAACTTAAGATAAAAATGCATACAAATTATTGAAGAGACGAGAAAAAGACGTAGGAAGGTAGTAGATATACGCATTAGCTGGTATTTGTTTCATTACCCCAAAAACCCTAAAACCTTAGACAAAAGCTTTCGGGCATAAACCTTTGTTTAATATGAGGTGTGGCTTGTGCTACAATTATCTGATCTTGGCTTTTGTCCACAAAAATAATACTCTATACACGGCTTAACCTTACTCCAGTAAAACCACACTGTGTTATGTTGACGTAGTTACCAGTCATAAAAACTTCATATAGAGGTTTTTATCTTAACTCGTTCATTGTTGATGATACAAATCAAGCAACAAGAACATTAAATTAGTTGAGAAATTAAAGCAAATTGCCACCGAAATCTTTAATTTGTTACGTCAGTTGCGTGTTACTTGGAGCGGTCTCACAACACCACTTCAGGGTCGTAGGAATCGGTTGGTAACTTTGGGCGGAAATTATTTTGACGGGGATATCATTAACACAGAGATAAACACTTTCATTAAAAAGCATTTCCCTGAAACTACTGGCGTTACTTAACATTCATACGGCGTGCAGCGCTATGATATTTACTCGAAATAGGCTATTCGTGATTCCGACAAATAGGTAATGTGTCGTGCTTCCGATGCGCGGAGTAATTCGAGTTGGTTTTCATGCAAAATGACCATTATTTTTGCAAGATTTTAATCAAACTTGTACACATGTTGACAAAATTCAGCAAAAACTCCGATATCAAATTTTATAAAAATCCATCCAGAGGCTATCGATTTTTAGAGACGGAAAAAAAGGAAAATATAGACAAACATGGGAAAGCTAACTGGCGCATTCCTTCAGTGTTTTTTTTTTCAACTCGGCAAGAAGGGATATTTAATGATAGAAGGTGTGAGAATGTTGAGTGGATTAATCTGGCTTCGTGTAGGGTCTAAAGAGATGCACTTGTGAATAGGGCAATAAACTTTTAGTTTCCATAACAGGATGGCGAGCTTCTTAATAACACTAGCGCCTATCAGCCTCCCAGATAATGCCCTGTCACACTGTGTTAGGCATAGCTGTCACAGACAGCTCGTGTGGCAAAGTCATTATGTAACTACCTTGAAGCAGTACACGACATTTAATTATTTTTGTTGTCTACTTCCTGATGTAACGATGTTGTGGAATTTCTCTTCCTTGTTACAGAGGATTTTCAGTAGAAGTGCCGACTTTTGCGGTCCAATTCCAGTTCGGTCATGCCTCATGTAAGACCTATTTCCCTAGGATCCCTGAGGTTCGTGGCAAATTAGGCACACGTCTAATTAGAGAGGGATTCCAAAGGCATCCCAATTACAAGGCAGATGAAGCGACCCATAAACTAACCTGAGTGTTGCTTGTGCATGCACAGTAATTGTGACGCAGGATTAGCTGCGTCAGTCCTGCTTCACTGGGAGGAAAATCCTTCATGGTAGTTTGTCTATGCTACCTAGCACCGTGTTTTCTCAGAAATAAACTATTTCGTCTCTACAAATTTATTTGCTAATGGAATCAAAAACAAGGCTCGTGATGATTGATGACACTTATGAACCCTGTGATAATAAATACGCCATTAACAGTCTTACATCGTAGGAATAAGGAGGAAATTTCAAATTTGATTGAAATTGGTCTGTAGAATGCGTGAACAGCATGTAGGATAAAATCACTACATAAATATTGGTAACAAATCCTTTGAAAGGGTGAAACAGTCATAATATTTTGGAAAACCCCTAACAAATCAAAACTGCATGCCTGAACAAATTAAGGGCAGATTGTAGTTAGAGGATGCTTACTATCATTCGGTGTAGAATATTTTGTCTTTAGTGAGCTATCCAAAAATATAAAGATTAAAATGTACAGAACTTTTTTAAGTTTTCCTGTTGTTTTGTTGCGTATGAAACTTGATGTTTCATTGAGGGAGGAACACAGGCCGAGAGTGTTCGAGAATGGGGCACTGAGGATGGATTTGTAGGCCTAAGAGGGATGACGCAACAGGGGAGTTAATTCTCTTAGAGTTCTCTAGGATGTCCGGGGAAGACACGAGAAAATTTAAGAGTTACGAATTTATATGTGGTGTTATGAGACTACAGCAATAAAATCGACAGTGCGTAGTAATTTCTTTCATGGCGCGTCAGCCCTTAGGGGGCCAGGGCCTCCTCATTGTCGAGGCTTCACGATCACACTCAGACACACCACACTCAATAGGACTCCTCTGGACGAGTGATCAGCCCGAAGCAGAGACCTCTTAATACCATACAACAAATGCACCAGATAAAAATACACGTATAAAGCATATTAGAGATCTCTATATATGTTTCGACAAACAACTTGTCGTCTTCAGGAGGTTCATAGCACAGAAAATTAAGAATTTCACACCCATTTATACATTGAAATAATTATCCATTAACCCTTAAAATACGAAGCGTATCTGTTTTATATAAGGACTCAGTGCGTACCGCGCTGTAAACACTCTCCACTTCGGTTATAAAAACCAATCTCTTAATGTTTTATAAGGCAAAAGTTGCTGTTTGTTCTGAGATCCGTACAAAACACATAAACGCAATGTGGGCACCACGCAAAATTTTTTAATGTTAAACCTGGTGGTATGTAAAGTTACCGCTAGGCTTTAAAAGGTTGAAAATTCAAAGCATACAAAAGTCCTACTCATAATTCACAAAAATGAATCAACATAAAACAATGTAAAATAACATGTGGATTTGAGATCGACGTTAGACCTGGTAGAGCGAAGAGAGCTGTCGAGTAAAATTCGACATTGGACGCATAAGGGTTATTAATATGTAAGAGAACGTGAAATTTCTGTACCCAATTTTAATTCACGTAAACATCAAGGAAGCAATGTTGCACCTCAGCCATTAGTATAAAATTTCTGTACCCAATTTTAATTCACCTAAACATCAAGGAATCAATGTTGCACCTCAGCCATTAGTATAAAATTTCTGTACCAAATTTTAATTCACGTAAACATCAAGGAAGCAATGTTGCACCTCAGCCATTAGTATAAAATTTCTGTACCCAATTTTAATTCACCTAAACATCAAGGAAGCAATGTTGCACCTCAGCCATTAGTATAAACTAACGAATCACTTCATGCTCTTGTCGTTAGCAAACAATGTTTACTCTAAAGACCACCACTATTAACGTCTATAAGGAAGACTTCAGGGCTGTACGTTGACATCACACTGAGTCTATCGTCTTCATATTTCGCTCCTCAACTTGTCTTCTTAGATAACAACAGTCAGGTGAATTCCTGCGTTAGTGCTGCTTTGTCTCGTCCAATCTCCGCTCTATATATGTATATAAAACAGCAACTCACATGCAGTCAGTACAAATAAAAAGCATGCCAGCACAGAGCAATATCCTCCAGTGAATGACAGTTTCTCCAAGCAAGTCGTTTACTTCAGTTCTGTTCCTCAACTGTTGAAGGTTTATGGCAAGTGAAGGGTGTGTAAAAGTGTTCATCTTGTCTGAGGGAATACATAAATTCCAGAAAGATAACATATCATAATCAGATGGCCACAGAGTTTAAACGAACAATTTCTGACATGTAAATTAACTTTAAGGTGATTCATTTCATAGCGTTGCAATAACGATAAAACGAATCACTCGTCCGTCAAACACATGTCTATATAATATATAACGTATATTTAAATATATATATTTAAATGTAGATTTGTGTTTGACACGTCGAGAGATTGGTTTTATTGATGTAGGCTATAATTTGTTCTTGCATTACGCGGGAATGAAATAATCCGAAACCATGGAGTGCTTTGCGTGTTTCTGTGAAGAGAGAATCAGGAACATAAATACAAAACAACCCACTCGGAGCCAGCAGTATTCAATAACAGTAGAGATCCGATTATCCGAGGTAATGTGGACCGAGGAAACCTCGGATAATAAAAAATCGGATAAAACAGAAGTTTTGGTAAATTATTGAATATTAAATTAATTATTAAATAAACTGGATTTGAATACATTAACGTGAAGATGTACACTCTATTTTGAGGTTAGACCAACTACTGGACATTGTTTTTCTACTAAAATTTTCACTATCACGTAGAGATGCTCTTTGCGAAGATCATTTTTCAATTTCCGCTGTCTCTCCTCTCCAGTCCCCTACAGTCACTTCACCAACATCTAAGTCACTAGCCACATTTTTTTATTATTTCTCCTTGATCCAAGCGTTTGATTTCATTTCAACTTCGTATCTAAACACACAACAACACGCTTATGTTTTCCATTAATATTGCTTAAAGTCACGAGATCAACAAACGTAAAACATTAGTACGGCTCAACAGTCAACTGGTGTGCGCATGCGTGACGTTTGGGAGTAGTGCAGGAGTAAGGTTCTACTGGCAACACAGCATTCCAGGTACTCAACGGACACGAGTCATCAACTGAGTTCCTGCTTTGCACTGATGACAAAGTATATATAACTTTTTACAATTCACCTCGGATAATGCGGAACCTCGGTTAAACGAGTCTTGGTTAATTGGGACTCTACTGTAATAATAAGCCATGATTTCACGTTAGGTTTTCCGAAGGTAGATTTAATTTACTCTGTAACGAATTTCCACTACATGATGCATTGAATTATTGCAACGAAAGTTACCACGTGACCCAATTCAAGCTCCAGCCACTTCCATCAGGAAGAACACCCTCACTAACGATTGAATATGGTTCTTGGTGGGGTCCAGTGTCACTCTGGACGCTTTGGAGACAACAGAAGCTTGGTGTTATTACAATACGGTCACACCAAAACTACTTTGACGTACTGACTTACAGGAGAAGGCGCATGTGGTGACGTCGCACAATGACACAGGTTGGTACAGTGGCAAGATATATTCTGGAAGTACAAGGTTATTCCAAATGATATTTTTTCTCTCTCTCTTCTTTCAGCTGTAACACGAATATTTCAAATTTATCTGCACTACCATCATACGAGTCTTCCTCATAGTCCCAGTTACAACTGAGTCACTTATAGTGCGGGACGAATGTTTCCGTTCGCTGTTGACAGACGTCCTTGCCCTGTGTCATCAGCCATCGTCTCACACTGTTTACCGCTCGCGATCAGCTTTAATTCTGTGGCCACCTAGACTCTGCTTCGGCGCTATAAACAGCTGATAGTCGTTTGGCGCCAGATCATGGCTGTATATGGGATGTTCCAAGGCTCTTAAGTTACTGAATTATACGCCGGGTATTTTCTGACTAGTTTGTGTAAGTCCCTTCAAGACAACGCTCGAGGGTGAACTGACCTCACATACCTTCCAATTCTTACCAAGTGACAATTCATAACCAATGTTAGTAGAATTAACCAACAAATGTACAATGTTTTTGTTTTATATTTTCACCTTTTCCCCGACATGTTTCGGCATCTACATACCATTCTGAAGGGGTCCATTCTAATTACATAAAACTTTATCGTGCACTGACACGTGACTTAAAAAACCTTTTTAAGAGTCACGTGTCAATGCACGATAAAGTTTTATGTAATTAGAGTGGACCCTCTTGAGAATGGCATGTAGACGCCGAAACATGTCGGGAAAAAATGAAAATAAATGTAAAACAAAAACACTGCATTTGTTGGTTAATTCTACTAATATATAAATATACGCATGGAAATGAGCTACGTAAAGCTTCATAATCAATGTTTCGGGGGGGGCCCCGCCCGAGGTGAATGTTTGTATGGTGAGAAATAAAACTGTTCGTTCAACAGGATACATTGCCACGCGACCTCACTATTATGCAGACAGCCAGACAAGAGACAGAGGTTTGAATATGTGCAACATACAGGGTGTAAACAACCGGAAACTTCTACCTAGAACTGCTCATTTTAAAAATTTTAAAATTCTAAAAATTTTAAATTTACAACCTTGTATTTATAATTATTAACTTTGTATCTATATTTTAGAATTTTAATATTTTAGTCATTTTAACACGGACGACACAAGACCTAGATTATCTCTTGGCCTTGTTACTCCTTTGTTCTGAATAAATCCCTGATGATGGAACTCCGATGCCGAAACATGTAGGAGTTTTATAATTCCTTCTGAAAGTATTTTATTAAGGGAATAAATTGCGTGATGTATTAATTAGCCAGACATAGGTTAGATAACTACGGGCCTTGGACGGTGTACATTTATGCATCTTCCTTGGCAAAACAAATTATCATGTTGCAGTTTAGGAGA